>OY743224.1:68683180-69283180 GCA_963555765.1 Orthonevra nobilis | reverse complement strand
ATCGTTTCAAATTTCAGTTGGTCCTAGTCTAAAACTTTTTTCAAATCTAGTCCTGTTACCATTGAACACATTTGAAAAAACGTGCTTTCCTCGTCTAAATCTAACTTGGCTCTTAAATTTTCAACAAAACAGCCTCCGGTCTTCAGTTCATTAAAAGTTAATATAAGAGGGCCCGACTATTATAACAAATCCTCTAAGGCATTTATGTCATTCATGACTCCCACTTTTTATTGGAGATTTGAAGACGTACACAGAAGTTGGCTGCCATCAATAAAAAGAAAGAAAGAAGCTTATGGATTTCAAGCCGATAAGTTTGTGCAGTTGGCTAAGCCCTGCACATATGGATCTTCGAAAGTCTTGAACTTTTATCTAGTTTTTGAATCTAGTGCAGTCACCATTTGTCATTGGTATCAAATTAATGGCCTTATCAGTTGAGATGTTGACCAGCGAAAGTATTCTTATTAAGTGGGTGATCGTGCGGTAGTGATTACTCTATTGGCGTTTCAATGATATGTGAAGATGATGTCAGTGGCTTTACTGAAGAGGCATAACACTGACAACAACAGAGTTCTGGCGCAATCTTTCAATAAAGACGAAAAAAATACTGCAAATTAAACGAATGAAAATAAGCCGAATACAAACTCTTCGTGTATATTCGGACGTCTATACGATCTTTTAATTTTTCTGGGACGGCTAAGACTTGATTATCATTAATCCTTCTGAAAATAATAACAATCACATCAATACCTACAGTCTGGCAGTTTAATAGCCAGACTTCGTAGAGCATATCAGCAAACGACTTTGAAATAAGCCAATACTTACATCAAGGGCCAACAAGTTCTTTGTCAACAATGCGTGACGTAATGACAAGCTCATGCAGAACAATGATGATCAAGAGAGAGTGATAACCGATAAAGAAATTCTCGCAACTACTGTAAAAAAAATTTAGAGTGGTCTCAAAGCAGCCTTACATTCCACACGTGGAACACGGGTAGCTGTAGCACAGTAGTCCCGAGATTCGGAAAGGATCACCTTTCCAGCATTTTATAGACTGTAAAGCTTTTGAGGATGTTTGGCTTTAGATCTATCTTGTTTGACTTTAGATCTAACTACCTCTGATTGCTTTGAAGTCAAGTTGCAAATGACCTTCTCTGCTTAATGCTGGTAGCGCCATCATTTTCTGGAGCTGATGTTGGCAAATAAGCTCCATGCACATGCCTAAAGCTCAAGACTTCTTGCTAAGTTCGCTTTGGTAAAAAATATATGTACATTTGTACATTCATGTGGGTCCAGGGTTTTTCCATGATGTTCGCTCCATTGCAGTAATGGACTGTGTGAGTAATTATACTGTTCGTGGCCTGTTAAGAGCCCAAACATTCCCTGTGCAGATCTTTTATGAATTTCTCTGACAGAATGTGCAATCCGGAAACTTATCAACGGCAGTGTATGACCTAATGTTCATTTTGGGCCCATTTCACCATTTCAATGGATCCTGCATATCAAGGAAATATCCATAAAGATGTCCCCCACATATAAAATCTATATGAAAGTTATTGGCCTGGGTGCTATTTGCTACAACGTCACTGAAAAGGGTCTTGCCATTCTGCATAATTATCATGGCGCAGTCATCGAATGACGCATGAACTGTTCCAGCTGACATATCACAGCTCTGAACATTCATTACTTTTGTATGCATGTGTGTTCATTATGTGTACATATGTATGTATGTCACATGCACACTGTTTGCTCGAAATGCCGGTGAACTTTACAAACAATCCGCACAAAAAATATAAAAATAAAAAAACCAACAAGGTTCAGTAAAAAAGTTGTATATAATAAATTTCTCATGCTCTGCGCTCTTGACCTTGTCCCACGTCAAAATACACCACGTTCCAACTTAGAAATTAATAATAATAAAAAAATACACAGAAATAATAACACAAGGGAATTTCCCACTATGTATGCATAATAGCGTAATTTCCTTCCCGCCCCTCCACCAATAGCCCGCCTTTTCAACATTTTCTTCACCTTCTTTTTCTGTACGGTCCACGAGTTTCTGTTTTGCACCACACTTATGAACCCCATCACCGCAACACGACAAAATCAATCATCGAATGGAGAAAAAAAAATACGAGTGGCGTTTTTTTTTTTTTTTCTGTTCTTCTTATTATTTTCTTTTTCTTCTGTCAAATTCCCGGCTTTTTGCGGTCAATCCCGGGCATTGTATACCCATATTGCTGTGTGCGACACACATGCATGCATATAGGTATAAAATTGTACAAGCTAGTATGCGTAAGGTGTTGTTTTTTTTTTGTTTTGCAGTTCTTTCTCATCACTCTCTTTCGGGTAAGAAGCGGAAGATAATAATGATGATGGTTATTGTTGTTGTTATTAAAAAACCGATTGTTCACCACGTTGCTAAACGGAATCCCTCCGCCTCGCCTCGCCGCGCCTAATGAACGCTTGGAATACTTTCCTCTTCCTTCGCACTTCTTATAGTACTTGACCATTTCACAACACCAATATGGTGTATGGTGTTTTGTCGTCAATGTGTGCGCAGTGAAATGCATGCAAACAAAGCAAAAGATAGATCGAAAGAGGGTACTAAATGAAAGGGGATGAGACAAAGGGGTCAGAGAAAGAAAGAATAATACAAAAAGGTAAAAAAAAAAAATAGAAACGAGAATGGAATTGGAAACCTGCTACACAAGATCGGGCTTATTTTTTATTTGTATTTTCCCTGACACTTTATACATACGCCAACACACATACGTACGAGTTTTCGCCTGTTGGCTTTGCCCGTCGGACCATAACTATGTGCATATACATGTGTATCTATTGGCCATACATTCCAATTATGGGATTATTCTTGTTGTTGTTTTTTTTTATTATTTTTATCGCCACATGGTGGTACAAGCTTTTTTTTTATTTATTTTTATTGTGTTTTTTTCGTTTTGGCTTTTGCATTTTTTTTATTCGTCGGCGGGACAAATTTTTATACGGATTTAATTGTATATTTTCGTTTTGTTGCTCTAATTTCGTACAGTATGTCAAAGTGAAATGCGTACACAAGTTTAACTACATATTTATTTATGTTCATTTTTTATTTAAAAACGCAAAATTAAATGATCTTTTGTCACTATTTTCATCTCTTGAGTCTGAAGGCACGTAAGGGATTCGTTTGTCTGTTGCTATCGAAGCTGCATGTTACCTACATGATGACGACATTACACGAGACTGCTTCGAGTTAAAGAAATGCTTCAATTAAGTCTGAGTACAAAAATTTCTATAGTAATGAAGTCCTGTACAACGGGCCGACCTGATCAGAGTGGTTAACTTTCTTATAAAGCTTATTCGAAGTCACATTGCAAGAGCAATGACTTCGACCAACAACTTGATCTCCGGGGCTTTTTACCCCAAAGATATGCACAATAAGACAGTGTGCCTTAACGGACTAAATCCGCTAGAAATGGTCTGGTTGTCGCAGGTAGCTCACCGGAGATTCTTCGTTTTAGTAAGGCGGTAGGTATTAGACAGCGACAGAGCGGATGTCGAACGGCAATACCGACATTATTGGGGGTTAGACGATGAGAAGAACTCTGTCGTCTATTAGTAATCTTTGATACACTTGAGGCAATGAATATAGCATGTCCTGTTAGCCTTGGCCGGTTTGCATATGTTGGTTTAAGGTATTTTAAGTATTTAGCAAATAGTTTTGTAAGTAGTTTTATATGTTATTTGAAGTTAGAATAAGCTTTTTAGGTTGTAGATAAACTTCTTATTTAGTTGATAGTTAACTCTTAGGTCTAGTTTGAAAAAAAACATACAATGTGCATGTATGAAGTTTTCAATCTTTATATTTCATAAATATGTAGTTGCGTAAATTGAAATATAAAAGTAGTCTTAAGTCGAAAGACATAGTATCTTTAATTTTTTTGGTTTAGCTTAGAGCGCCCGCGGAGGCCAGTAGGTAAGTTATAAATAGTTAAGTTTATTAAGTAAGATGGAATCATTTTTTGTCTAGATTGTAAGTAAATGAATTAACAAATTAAAAAGCATGCAAAAAAAGACAGGAAACTGTGAACTAATAAAAATTAAATTAATTTTCAGTATCTTCCTTTTAAGTTGGCATTGATCTTTGTTTGTTCAAGACCTATCTTTCGGGAGTTCCGAAAGGTAGTCATTTAGGTCCTTTCCTTTTTATTATTTTCATCAATGATATCATTAAATATCTTAAAATCTGTCATGGTGTGGTGTTTGTGTTTGGCCTATTAGGAAACATAATTCCTGATAGTTTGTTATTAACGTTATTGTAATTCAACTCAATTATATTATTGACAAATGCTTTATTTAATTTTTGTAATCTGTTAGGCTCGTTGATAAAAAATAATAAATAAAAAAAAATAGTTTTTTCCTTCCATACCTGTAAAAGCACATTTTTAATGTCATTACGGTTCGAAATTTTGTTCGTTATATTTACTTCTCCAAGGCTTCAATAACATAAAATTAAGGTGAAGGTGGAAGAGTTTCAATTACACGAGGGCAATTATACATTAACCATGAACTCACAGTCCAGGCTTCAGATCGTTGTCTTGGTTAAACTGAAAACAATTTTCAATACCGGGTTTTCCCGCACACATTTTTAATATAAGTATGTTTTTAAAATATGTAATTAAGCACACATTCCTGTTCATAATTCCTTGTTGGTTCGTCATCTGCAATTATAACTTACCCTTATAACTTCTATCATTGGCAAAATCCTTCCTTTTGATCTTATTAAGTTTGTTGATAAAGTATTTCTTTCTCGCCTGCTTTCTGTACATGGAGTTTTTCCAAATAATATTTAGCCTCTTGCTCAGGTTTGGGAACGCTTATCGTTGTATTCTCTGTGATTTTTCGTAAAATTCATTGATCATCATTAAACATCTTTTTACAGTTTTAAGTTTGTTTATATAATTTCCTCTTCGTAAGGTTTTATCATGTTCGATCAACGATTCTTATAATTTTTGCAAAGTTTTTTCCTCTCTGGTGGTGGAAAATTGCTAGTTTTTTCATATCCAAAGACAACCTCACGCTCCCTTTCCATTTTCAGCCAAATTTTTGCTTAATTATGTTCCACTATACAATGGATATAATAGGAACATCTCATTATTATAATGAAGTCAAAAAGCAAAAAAAAAAAAATAAAATCAGAAAATTGTGAAAAACACTAGCACACAAAAATATTGTGGGACTTTAATTTTGAGATAGTTTATTGAAGATGTAAAAAGAACAGTTATTTTCAGTAAAATATTTTATTCTAATTTAATTTTCATTTCTAATAGTAAGCAAATAGCTATCAAGCTTCTATTTAAATTTTATCCATTATGTGAACAATTTAAAAAATACATCTGTGTTCGAGTTGCGCTTCGACTTACTGTAGTTTTTCAATCATTGTTAAAAAAGGCTCGGCAGGGTACGTTTATTCGATTTTCAACCTTTTTGAATTTTAAGTTTGTTTTTGACAGATATATATAAAGTTATACATTCACAAAAAACTGATCAAAGAATCTGAATCAAATTTTGTGTTAAAATGAAGGGCTCCAGCGCGCTTGAGATGGTCACTGTCGAGTTTATTACTTGAATAAGCTCTTCAAATGACGATATATGGCATATGCGCCCCAGCAGTTTTCTTGGAATTTATTGGCGTGGTGCTGCATGAGTTCTTGCCACAAGGTCGCCTCGTCAGTAAGGAATTTAGTGTTGTGATCCTGTGACGGTGGCGATGATGACTTCAAGATGAACGGAGTATTCTGGGCTTAAGAAGTCCAAGGACCGAAGCTTACAAGATGTTCTAGTTTTTAACGAACTAAGCTAGGAACTGAATGGCTATCGTTCGAGCTAGTTGCCAGTGTTGGTCGTTTTAAGTGCAGCGACGATGATATTTGCCAAGTCGATGATACAAGGTAAGGGATGGAATTTTGTCACACATTGGTGACAACTGCTGATTAAAGGGTATTCAAATCCTGATCAAAGAGTTCCTGTTATTAAGGAGACTTGAAGAGAAACAGAGAAGTTGCAGAAGAATAGCGTTGAAGTCTTGTTCGAGTATTGATGCATAAAAGGTTTTATAGGAACTAATACAAAACTCATTTTAAACAAATTGAAAAAGTTCAGAATCGATCACAAGAACTGCCAAATAATTGTCAAAGTTCATATGGACACCCAAGAAGCCCTTTTTTTAGCGCTCAAACGAATCACAATTGCTGACCCTTAACTAAAGTTTACAAGACCCAATGGTCAAAAAAGTCTTATCGCTTAATTTTGAACTCTATCGAGTAGCCTCCAGAAGTTTTTTGGGATAATTGTTAGCTGTGTATATTGCAGCCAATTGGGATTAAAAATAAACCCTCTGCGAAATAACCTGCTATACTTCAGAAAGTTTGAACACCTGCCGCAGCGGGCTGATTTTAGACTCCAAAATGGCACAATCACTTAGACAACTGACACAGTTCACTAGACGTATAATAATTGCTCTTAGGTAGGTCAACCTTGCGTTTGACTTCGGGAACACGTTAACAACGAAACTCTGAACAAGGCAGATGGAGTTGTACGAAAATACGTATCTCATCGAGGCAAGCCGGATCTCTATTGGATAATCAGCTAGACAACACAGGCTGGAGCTTTAGTTGCAGAATGACATCACATGTCACAGAAAAAAAAGAAGGGACCAACACGAGCAAAACATCGGTAATCGGTATGAACGAATACCAAAAGACTTTCGCCAAAACATAAAATTTCGATACAAAATTTTAGAATAGAAATGAATAGAGATTTAAGAAAAATATTTTTTATATATTTTTCATTAAAAATTTAATTAATGTTAACAAGTTTTCGAAGAATTGATAATTTTATTTAAATATTTTACTATATTAGCAAGCAATTCCAGCATGTGATTCGGGACCAGACAAAAATATTTCGTTTTTACCCTACGCAAGAGTTCCCCTCGCCAGTTGTACTATAAGTTGTCAATCCAATTAACACAACCGAATGAAATTTAATCTTTTAATTATCGAATAGCTGAGATATGTTTATTCTTCTTTTATATTTTAAGCAGTTTTCTATATTACTACTTCTACAAATTTCATTGCTTTTCATTGTGTTTGTATTTTATAAACTTCTGAAAGCATTCAAAAGTTTCACGTCATCGGCATTTGGATGAAAAACCATTTCCCATTTGCTCTTCCAAAAGAGCTCTTGCACCAACAATGAGCATGTCATTGTATTTGCTCTTCATGGCGACTTATTTCATAAAAAAAGAAGAGATTCCTTTTAATTACGCCATCTTAGTTTGAATATAGCTCCCAAATCAGGCAAGGACAACTTAAGCACAACCGATAAGCACCTTAGGCAGTTTCAATCCATGCTTATAAAGTATTTAATGAACGTCTCTTCCAATCTTCAGATCGGGTGCATTTGTAGCTTTTAAGGCGCATTGCGGATGCGAATACTGTAGTAATTTTTGTATCGGCCTATCATGCTGGAATCCAAACTTCGCATCATCAAAATAACGGTTTGTCTAGATGATCTGCCATTGGCTTTGCAGGCTCTTCCAAACACACAACTTTCTAGGTAATCATTTAATGTCGAATAAAATACTGCGAAGTAAGTGAATGCAAAAAAGCCAATATCTAAATCTCTAAGCCAATTTGGACCCACATGGAGGAATGAAACCAAAATACATCTGATTTTCAAACCACTCTTTGAATTCTTCTTCGACTTCTTCAGTTCGCTCTGTTCTAAAAGCATTATGAGGACAGCCATAATCCCTTTAGAACGAGCTTATTATAAAAGAACTAGCTGATTGCGAGTCGGACTCGCGCAACGAAGGTTCCGAGAAACTTTTTCGTGAAATACTTGGTTCATCACGGAAATCGAGTCTCGAAGAGTTTTCCCGCTTTTGTTTCTATGAAGGGACCCTTTACGTTTTGATTACCTTGCGAGTATTTAAACATGCAGCATACTAGACGTTTTTCTAATTTTAAATTTCAATTGAGTTGCGATTTTAAATAAATTATAAATTTACGCATTTCAGATTTTTCCGTTTACTTCGACTATGAGACATTGTAATTATAGGTCAACGGGAAGAGCCCATAGGTTTTGATTCCTCTTGTGAAATATTCGGCTAAACAGACTTATCTTTTGACTGCGACTATTTGAAAGCTTGATTTTGTTACACCTTTAAGGGACCACAGTCATAAGTATTTGATACGCCATCCTGAGAAAAGGATTGGGGACAGACAGACGGACAACGAAATTATCCTATAATGTTTCAGTTTCTTTTTTTGAGGTACGGAACCTTAATAAAAAGATAAATTATTCTGTTTTTTTTAATAAAATCAGCTTAATTCTCAGGTGAAAGAGAACGTCTCTATTTCTGGGAAAGAATTCTTAGAGGCATAGTACCTCTACATCGCGAAATAACTGCGGCTTAAGAACAGTCATAAACTGGTCTTCTCACAATACTTAATAAAAATAATACCAACAAAATATACATAAACGTATGTATGTATGTTTGTGGGAAAGACTGACATTGGCCGTCATCATCCCTGAATCGCAGTTTTGGTAAAAGGAACAATTTTTTACGTGCAATTTGATTTCTGTCGATTAAATCATGACTATACATATGAAGTTAGATACTTTTAAGCAAACAATTTTTTGCAAATTCAGGGTTCTGCTTTGAAGTGTGATTTTAGTGAGATTACTGCGTGTCTTTAGCTGACAACGGCATTTCAGGTTCCCTTGCTCTCAGCCGTAGAGCCTTGTCAGCAGGAATTACTCATACCATTATTATTATAATTTACAATTCCATTCCACCTGGCATCGCCTTGCACATCTCTTTGCTATTTTCGTATTTAACTGTTGTTGTTGCTTATGATTTTGCCGCTGTTTACCTTTCATTTTCCCTTCCCTGTTGATTTGCGATTCTTTTCTGTTCTTTTTTTTTCACTCAATAATGGCAACAAAGCTATCGAAATTGCACCAACACATCCAAGTCAAAACCAAAGAAGTTCCAACAAAAGTGGAAAAGAAAGATCAAATAAAGGATAGTCCTGTGGTCATGGTTATGTTGTTGCTGGCACAGCAGGGGTGGCAAGGAAATGCTGAAAGGAAGAAGAATAACAATCCAAAAAGAAAATAATGAGATATAGAGTGGGAGCGGGCTGTGTTGGAGTGACTGGTGGTGATGTTATGGCTACCGATCGATGAAAGCAGAGTGTGGGAGAATACCAGTACACATTTGCAGAGCACGGCAGATTTCTAAAGAAAAGTTGCCGTAGGTAGAGAAAGAGATGGAGGTTCTTTTTCGTCTTGTTTTTTTTTTTTTTTTTTTATGTAAATAATACGTTATTAAGTTACCTATGTATGTATGTGATAACAACACAGTGAAAAAAGATATCCTGCATGGTGTAGGTATGCATAAAAAAAATGTGTTTTTGTGCACACAAGTAATATGTAGTATGTAATGAAATTTTTGGTATTAAGGGCTTTAAAACACATGCAATTTCGGTTGAAACGATTTCGAATCGAATTGGGCTGAAGAATCGATATAAATGCTTTTCAGCTTAACTGTTGGATACTTGTGTCCATACATACTATAGGTAGTGGGAAAATGATTCTTACGGTAATAAAAAGGGTGCATAAAGTGTTAGCTGATGGCAAAAACAAAAACCAAAATGTACTTAAATAATTTATAAGAGGTTCAATGAAAAACTCAAGTTTTGACTGCGGATATAGTCCATTGACCCAATTTTGTTATACCTAGACAAAGCATTGCAGAAATCAAGCAAGTGGAGTCAAAAGCGTTCGCAGCTCAATCCTGCCTGACGTTCAAGCAGCTTTAAGGACCCTTTACTCGTACTATGTTTGGTCATATCTGTCTTAATCAACTACATGGGTAAAAACCGCCTTCATTGTATAAATTAGGCTACGATTCCTCTCAACCCTGTAATAGTTCTGTAGATACGACAATAGACTGCTTAGTGAGGAAAGATCCATTTGTGTGGCGAATATCTTAAGTTCTAAGATATGGATCTCAGAACCGAGAAGCCTCAAACTAACAGAACGTTATTATGAGGCCACACAATATTCCTACGGTCGCAGTACAGATATCAAGAAACAATTCGAGGACTGCCAAATACGGAAAGACGACCAATAAAGCAAATGTATCTTATTCTTAAAAAAGTTTCATAACTATTTTAAGACTGCATTCTCGGGTTCCATACTTAATCTTCAAACTTTACCCAATTTACTGAGCGAACAATTATAATAAAACAATTGTAATAAACGAATTAAAAAAAAAATAAGTCATCTTCAATCCGCATATATAAACCAAAACGGAAAAGATGCACTTTTTTAATGGTTGCTTATATAAGAACTGTGTACACTGGGAATCGACGAATCTCCTCAATGAATTAAAAACTACTTTTCGGACAACTCAGAGCATGCGTTTTAAAATCCATCTTAGTGTTTCCTGTCCTTGTTTTATCGGTTTTGCTGTAAACGTGGTTGGTCCCATCAACTTTTTCACCATAGCACCCGCTGTCAATGCTCTCCCACGCTTTGTGTTTCCTACCCATTATAACATGAAACAATTCAAGAACAATGTACATCGATACCTCTTCTTTCTTTATACGAATTTTTATCCACTCGAGTTATGTTAGGATATTTATAATCCTTTGAACGCCAAGAAATTATTTTAATAGAGCCTATTTTAAAAAATTGTACAGCTCGGAGAGTTCGGGATTGTACTTTTTTCTTCTTTCGCGAGACAGGGATGTTTATCCGACGGAAAATTTTTCCTTCAAAAATCCCTTAACTCAGCGCTTCTATCTTTTTATCGTGCAACATTCGGCTTAATTTAGAACAACTGAAAGGATGTTTTTTTGGTGCAGTACAATTTCGTTTTTTCATTTCGTTAGTAGACTAAAATGAATCTTTGTCGGATTTCCACCGAGATGTAGTTCGTGGAGTTGATGTTTGCTCTTTGATTGATAATCTTCTTGATTACCTGCATGTGTCAATTGTGATTTCCTTTCGACATTAAATCCCGCATTCCGCCATCGAATATTAAAATGCGACAGAGTCTTTTGTTTATTTTTTGTGCAAATTTTATTGATTTAATTACTTATGATGATAACTTAAAAATTAAGCTCAAAAAACTTAGTTAAATAGACTTCTATACTATCTACCTTAAAATAACTCAATTCTACCTAAATATAAACGTCATATATTCATGGAAAACAGGTAGAGGCACTAATATCAACATATACCCACATATACGGATATCTGAACATCCCTTGTTTGCACATTTACATATGTATATATATATAAAGTGTTTTTTTCATGAAATCAACTTAAATGACCTTAAGTAACGTAAACGTTGGCATAGACTACGGCCAACTTTGCCTGCTGCCTGCAACTAGACGTAAAAAAAACTTCACGAAGAAGCTCATTCCCTTTAATTTTTATTTTCAAGCCACCAAAGTATTCGGAGCTGGCAGACGCTCCGTGGAACTGTTTGCAAAGTCTCGCTCATAGTTAAGTCGCTTATCCACGTTTCTTCGGGCAATGTGGAAGGCAGGGCTTTCCCCTCTGGGTTCCTACTAACCGTATAATTTCTATCATTAGTTAGAAGATTAGATTTTTGACAGGTTCATTGCTCTTGCAATGTGATTCCGTTTCAGCTATATTACAGAATTGTTTTCTCTCATTATGTTTGCTCTAATGTATAGGACCTCGTTGGGGTAGAATTTTTTATATTGAGACTCTTGCCTCTCAAATAACTGAATACTTTCCATCAAGCTTGGACCGACGTTGAAACACACGGGGCATCCAAAGAGGAGCAAAGGCCGTATGTGGGTCATGTAATAAACTAGATTGCTTTTATTCTGGCATCAAGTTGCTGGCTATAAAACAGTCTCCTTGATTGGGCTTTTCGACCTTGTGCTTAAGATCAAAGTGTAGAGTCTTCCGCTTAAATCCTCTCCGTACTCTTTGGCTGATGTGCCCAATGTTGACGTTCTCAACTGTTGCGTAGCATTCTAGCACTGGACATTCAGACTCAAAATCCCTGCTACTTTGTGTTCTTACATTCCAGAAGCAGACTCGTACGTCGTTGTCTTTTTCCGCACCGTTCGGTGATTACTTAAGAGGTCACTTCGTGTCCGAGGCAGCATGTTTTCTCATAAAAAGTAATGGATTACAATGCGCAACCGCCATCTAGACGGGATGATTCGCTACATACCATTTAGAGGTTGCTTAGATGCCTATTGCATTTCAACTCAATTGTTTGAGCTCTGCCATGCCTTTGGGGGAATTGAATCAACCAACCTACACACACTATTCTCTTAAGCTGCAGTAAATATTGCCGACAAATAGAATCTTTTAGTCTTTATAAATTCTCTTTATCTAAGCAAAATACAGAGCACCCTGTGTAAATGATATTTAAGTTTATGCTGGTTTATTTTCAATTTTTTAAACTTCCAAAAACGAATTGAAAATCTATTCGAACCCATTAAAAATGCAGAACGACGACGTGAATATACTTTAAATTATATTCATAATTCCCAAAGTCTCAAGTTCACTTAAATCAAAAACGTTTGTTTTATAGAGTTTGGAGAATTTAAATTTCATTTTTTCTTATAATTGATCAATTTGTAATCAGTTCACATTTATTTTTCCTGAATCGCTAAGCGCCCACAAAACGGTTTTGAAATGTGCCCCTGCATGTGAAATGACTGCCCCGCAGCCTCAACAAATTTATTTTAAACAAAATCAACTTTGAAGCGCTCATCGGCATAAATAAACAATAAATTAGAAACAAATCGAAATTTTTACCAACATACGTTACTTATATACACGCTTACGTTTCATAGAGAAACAATTAGTTTATATCTTTGTACTCATATTGGCGTTACACTAACGAGAATACTGGGTAGGTACGTATTCATTGGTGAAAAATTTGCATGATCGCACGATAATGTGCGGCGGATCCGAGTGGCAGCGTTTCCCGCTAAATTAAGATACACTATGGCGGTCAACGTACTATAATTTCGCTGACATTCAAAGGAGGAATAAACTTATAGGCGAACAACAGCAACAACAACACTGATTATAGATGGTGAAACATCGCGTTTTTTGCCGTAATTAGATTTTGTAGATTTAATTTGTATGTGAACAACGTACATATGTAGATACTTAAATTAACATTTAAGTAATATTTTTCTTATGGTAATTTCTAGTTCTAGCATTGTGGGAGCAAATAGATACTTCAACGTTTTCTATTGAAAATTGGATGTTTTTTTTTTTTTTTTTTGATTCAAAATACCAAAGTTGTGTGGGAGAAGATTCCTTTCGTTACCTACGTTAGCTATGCAGAACACCTTGTATGTTAATTAAAGTCAGATGTTTCACATTGTAGTTTGAAATATGCGTGCTTACTTCCACAGTTTTTGTTTTTTTGCATTATTTTTAAGAAACCGGTGCGGAAATTTCTGACTATTGAGTCACTAGTGACGTTTTTCTGTCGTTTTTTTTTCAGCTGCGCAGTATTCACGTTCGAAGCCTCATCAGATCAAACATCTATTGCAGTATTTTTTGCCGGCATTTGGTTGACCGTGGTTTGATAGAGTAATAGCTTGTCATGTACATATGAACATATGTGCTTCAGGTTCGGACCCCACTTAAGCCAAAAAAAAATTTAAGAAGATTATCGAATTTGCAATGCAGGAAGCAACTGACAGCAAAAAGGTTTTCCAACACTCAAAGAACTCGCTAAAATAAGTGGCCAAAATAGTTTTGCAAACTTTTAATTTATCGCTCACCTGTTTTTTAAGCTACCTTTGTCGAATGCAATATATGGGCAGTCTCTCTATCTATCAATATATCTATATACATATCTATCTATCTATATCCCTTAACGGCCTCTTGTCGGATCTTCTCTTTGATAGCTTCCAGATTCTGTTGCTTGTTCTCATAGACTTGTGAATTAAAAAAAAAAACTAAAAAAGAAACCAAGTCCCGCGACCAGTGCTTACGCCCAAACGAGACATGAGGCGACCCGGGAACAAATCCTTTTAACAGTCCATTGTAACTCGTATCACCCGCCGAATTTTCGAAAAAATGAGACCGATGGAATGGCTCTTTGTGAATGGAAAGGACCCCTTTGCTTACGTATCCCTTCAAATAGAATTTGGTCATGTCGACCAGTTTAAAATTATATTCTGATTTTTGGCGCACCCGTTTGACATATTCATTTGATAAATAAGGAGTGGTTTATCAGCCGTAAAGATTTAAATGCTGATTATCAGAAAATTTTTAAGTCTGCCGTTAAGGCGTTATTATGATATCGCCTTTTACTTTCTCAGCACTAGCTGAGCACTTTTTAGCTCAACTGCGATTCATTTTTAGATTGTCAATTTATCGACTAATTGGCTGACGATAAAATATCGCAGAAGGGACGTTACGACATGTGAGCGAGATGATTAGTCTCGAAATTGAAACAGTAAAGATGGGACACAAATAAGGACACACGTGGACGCATAGGACAAAAAGTCACAAAAGACAAAAACCGTTTCGTGTGATCCAAGGACTTCATCAAACTATGGTCTTGAAGATCCAAAAATTTTGTACCATACCCGAGACCTCCAAGCCGTCCTATATAGCGCGCAACTAGGACTTTTTCAAGAACGGATGAAAAATGCAATTGATAGTTTTGGGAGAAAAACCTTTGGCACTAACTATGTAAGCAACTTTGCGAAGAAGGAGTGGACACTACACACATCCATCTACACATAACGTTAACGGCGTCCTTTTACTGTCTGTGGCACACACGCTGATGCAATATTTTCGTCTCAGTCGCATTTTAAAATAAAGTTACTTGAATGGTAAGCTTCACTTCCTGAAGTTGCGTGATTTCATAAATTCTGAGTCTTCAGCTGTTCATTGGAAAAGCGTCGCAAGCGACGATGGTATACATACCACCTTGATCAAAAAGTTCCCGGAATAACCACCGAGTGACGCTTCCATCGTTCCGATTTGAGTTCTGTTTTTTTGTTAAGTTGGTACATCTTTTGTTGATATTCTCTCTTAATCTTAGCGTCATAGCTTGTCATGCAAAAGTTACGTTGGCATAAGTACACCTTTACAATTTTAGAAATGTATTTAAATTTGCAACAACGAACTTGTATTAAATTTTGCGTACAAAAATGGAACGTTGGAAATGTTAACTGGAGACAAGACGTGGGTTCATGAGTACGACAAATGAGCCGAGGCCAAAAGAGATCAACATTGTGGCCAGAAAACTCGTAAATTTGCTCCATGATAACGCCCCGTCGCACAGTGCCATCATTATTCGTAATTTTTTTGACGAGAAATGCAACAAATACCATCCAACAGTAACCGAATTCACCTGATTAGGCACCCTGTGACTTCTTTCTGTTCAATCGAGTAAAAAAACCATTACGGGGAACGCGTTTCAGCAGCCGAGAGGAAGTAAAGGAAAAATCGTAGAAAGCACTGATGGACAGAAAACCGAATATAAAAAATGTTTCGAGGATTGGATCAAGCGCTGGAATAAGTGTGTTGCACTCGGTGGGGATTAATTTGAAGAATATAGATTTAAAATAATTAGAATATTATTTTTAATTTTCTGAATAAATTCCGGGAACGTTTCGATCAAGGTGGTAAGTTTTCTGGCTTCAAAAGTTTCCTCATTTTTTGAGTGTAACTTAACATTGATGTTGACTTAATTTTCTGCTTACCGTTGCAAATTTTACAAACATAAGTAGCAGAAAACGTAGACTTGGCGAAAATATAGAACCCTGCGGCACGCTAGAATTTGTAACAAAGTTCAGAAACCAACACAACATATCTTAGTGGTGATTTATCTCAAAGAAACTTTTGTATCCTTTCAAATTAAATTAATTTAAATGTTCTTTGCATGCATCACCATATTCTCGGATCGAAAAAAATCGGATTCCTATGTGAACAACAAAATTGTGGCTAGGATTGATCCAAAGATGTGCCAATTTGATTTTCAAATCTTTACAGTTAATATTCATAGTTTTCAAACATTGTCCCTTATTTATGTGTTTCTGTCGTGATATAACCAAAATCACACAGACATTATAAACATGTCTACGATGGACACATAAAAACGTTTCCAAAGTAGACAGTCACCATGTGCAGCTTCTAGCCCACATTCATTCATCCACATTCCACTTCCTCCCTCTTTATTTTTTATTTCTTTATTTATTTTTCTCAATTTTTGTTTTTGTGTTTTATTTCCATTAAAGAAAACAACTATGAAAAGTTCAAAGAGGAGTAGATACGACTACGGAGAGGAAACGTAAAGTAATGTTTTATTCATAACGAAATTTGGCAACATCGCTTCTAACGTAATTGTTATCTTCAGCTTTCTCGTTTTCTTCATAAAATAAAAAAAATTGTTTGCTACAAGCAGACAGTGTCGTGGTCGTCGTCGTCGTATATCACATTGCCTCTGTGTGTGTACACTACTTTAATTGCACAAAAAGAAAAAAAGGGAAATGAAAAACAAAAAAAAAGGAAAATACCGGCTCAGCGGAGCAAAGAAGAAAACGAACGAACGAACGAACAAACAACAACAACAACGTCGACCACATTGGATCGGATTGCTTTTGCTTGTCGTCTGCCATGCCGACAACGAGAACGAGGGGAAATGAGCACAACACAAAAACAAAAATGGAAAAATCTGCACACACATGCACATGTGTACAAGCTCCGGCATAATGGTTGCCAGTTGCCAGAATTTTGTCGTGGTTACATATGCATGTACATATGTATGTTTTTTTTTAAAGGGTGTCCAGCGGAAAATTTTCAAGTTTAAATCGAAATTGCTCTACGACTAACGCGGGTCAGGTAAGAGTAAGGGGTTTCGTTTGACGCGCGTGATTTGCGGATTTGGCAGTCGCAATGAGTCACTGGTCGGGAGTGCAGCGCACCTTCCCGGTTGAGCAATAATTAAAGCACGGCGAGTCGTTGGTTCGTGCGCGTCGCTTCACTTCAGTATTCGACGAGTAGGTGATGGACCGAGCGCACAACTTATCTGTTCGTGGGTTCAAAAGTTAAGTAAAAGAAGTAAAACGGCTGAGGCTGACCAAAATCCTGCGGAAGCACTAACGTCAGCCGCTACGCCAGAACATGTGGCTCAAGTTCGACATGACGGATGCGGAAAAGCGAAAAGGAAAATAAAGCACTACCTACCTACCTATATAAAAATCCATAAATATAAAGCGAAACCCAAAAACGAAAAATACTACATACGGAATAAAAACCTTAGATTTTTACAGCGTTTTTATTGTAACAGTACACTTTTGTATATACATATTTATGTATGTACGAATGTTCGCAGGCCATGTATATGTCATGCTCTGTGAATGTGTGCTTAGGTACATATATAAATATAATTTGTGCCAGAATGCGCGGGGAACTGTTAGGCATTTTCAATTCGATACACGTTGAAGCTTTCTGTTCAGCGAAAAGTCAAAGAAAACAAAATGAAACTGCGCGCCATTCCCCAAAATAAAGCTTAAAGAAGGCTCATTTGTATCTATATATAGTTTTTGTATTTATGTATGTTGAGACTGGGGAAATTAAAGCGCCCCCAATGGAGATAATTCACGAAATTTTCGTTCGTCATCGTTGTTATACCCTGTCGTTTGGCTATGTTTCGGCTTTTTTTTATTTATATCTGTTTTTTGTATGTCGACGATGATGTGACAGTGACATGAAGAATTATTTTGCACTTAGGTTAGGTCTATTTTAAAATCTATAACTTTGTGATATGATAGCATCTCATACTGAGAACCTGCCAATGCATTTGACGAGTAAGTGATTAAAGATACTTGTTATGCATGTAAATACATTTGTACATATACATATATATAGAGACGAGTGGTGATCATGTACCTAATGATAGTGATTAAACTTAAAACAAATATGAAATTTTCAACATAGTCTGCCAACAAGTTAATACAAGTGGTCCATCTTGTTTCCAAGCTCAGGATACCTTCAGACAAAAAAATCGTTGTCTTGACCTTTCCAAAATATCCCAACAGCGGCCATCACTTCGCAAAAATCATCAAATTTCTTGTCTAGTAGGTGTTTCTTAAACCGAGGAAAGAGGTAGAATCTGGCAGATAGGGCGAGGGTTCAAGCAGTTCCCATCAGCAGCCTTATAAATCGGTGAATCTTCAGTTCGGTTTGCTGTGTTTTTTTTGCCGCCAACGTCTTGTTGGTAACTTCCTTTTCCAAATATTCCACCACAATAATTCCTTCAGCGTCCCAAAAAACTGATGCTAAAACCTTCCCTGCCGAACTCGAGATTTTGAACTCCTTCGGCGCCGGCGAATCAAATCGGTGAACCCAAGTCTCATCCATGATCTCGAAAAGTGACAAAAAATAGTCCTGATCTGCCTGGAACTTTACGAGATTCAAGCTCGGTAAAAATTCTCAGCACCCAAGGCGCGTTGGCAAGGCTTCTTGTAAGCTCGGCTGCATGCCTGATGGTCACTCTTCTATCGGGCAACACAACATCAACTTTTGTTAGGGACGTCCCTCTAGGTGTTCATCTCCAGTGGATGTTCTTCCCACCTTAAACTCGTTGGTCAGTACGCAACGGTTGAATATTGAGAGGAGAATCTTCAAATATTTCCACCGAGATGCTGTGTATGTCATTTGAAGATGTTTCTTTTTCAAACAGAGGTACTTAATGACAGATCATATTTCGTTTTTCCGCATTTTGATATTCCCTCTTTTCTACGGTTTGTATTCGATTGATCGTGGCTTTCTTAAGCCGTGGCCTATTAAATTTTAAGCGAACTGCAAATAATTAATTATCGTTACTTTTGGATCACTCATCTAGTGGGCGTTACCAACAATTTCGGCCGTTATAGAAGAGAGGAGAAGCTTGGCCATTGTTTTTCTCTGTACTCGGGGTGTTCCATTAAGGGTTAAAACAAAACACTAACCTAGCGCATGAACAATGCCAATTGATATCTCTTCAATCCAAATTGATTTCTTTATTTTCAGAGTAAGAACTAAGGGCGTTAAATGATTAAAATATAAAATAAAGGAAACCGCCTTGTTTGTTATAATTTTGTTTTCAATACTTAGCCTGGTCCGCATTAAGATAAGAATATCAAACGCCCATTAATTCTATTTCATAGTATAAAGATAATCTTTTTGAATTTATCTACCAATCTAATTCAATGTTGGTCCTAATAGAAGTTGCAGAAAGTCATTGTCTTAGACATGCATTTGTGTACATTTGTGGCTGGCAAGGCTTTCTCTAAGAAGAGCATAATACAATTGTATGTATCCGTAAGTAAATAAACATGGGAATTAAATAACTATTACAACAATAATGAGAATCTCTATGCAGTGGCCAATTATTATTTTTTGTTTTGCGAAACCGGCGGCAAAATCCGTGGAGTGATATACGAATGTATACACACTGCGAATCACTAGAATGAGGCCATCATTTTTGCCGGCGAATTTCGCGTTGGATACCTATAAATATGTTTTTAACTTGGAGCCATAAAATAAAGCGACAAATTTCGGAAAATCAGAATTTGAAAAAACCAAACAATGAACTATTGAAAAATGATATAAAATCTTGCCCCACTTGGACGAGACCCCATGAAATATTTTAAAAAAGGGAAATTACGAAAGAAAAATTTCAATTTAATTTTTGTTATTTAACAATGAGTAGGTTCGCTTTTTACAGCAATACCTCTATTAGGCGGTACTGAGCTAGTAAATCATAAAATTGTTAAAATAGTCAAAAAATACCTTGTCCCAAACAACATTTCTAACATCGATTAAGGTGTTATTGTCTACTGCTTTTGGTATACATTCCAAAACGTTTTCGGTGATATTTAAATTTTTTTCATTTTCGAACATTAACATTACAGCGAACATTTGTATTTATGTGAAGTCTTTACAAAATAAGATAACGATATATTTTTTAATTTGTGGAAATTTAAATTGTGACCATCCGGATCATCAAGATTTAGCTTTTTTTCATCCGACAAAGCGTTTCCATTTACTTCTTCATATGACTTGTTTTTTTGCCAAATTCTTTCGAAGGTCCTTATGCACTTGCAGGACAGGTTTGTGATTAATTTTTAACGGTAAAGATCATACTTTTTTTTCTTTTTTATTAGAGGCCTCATTATATAGACGCATGTTGGTTTCAACTCTCCGTGCAGGTGTTGCCTGGCGATGATATGATTGGTCATGAAGTTAAAAAACGTCGGGCCAAATGGCTTCAATTCCATTCAAGTTGGACTTGTCGTTGTTTACTTGTACTAAGAAACTCCTGTGTTTGTGAACAAGTTCTTGTCAAATGATTACTGGTTATCAAGGAAGCAAACCACTGTGGCTTGGTGATTGTTCAATGCCCTCGTCACGTCGTAATAATAAATGATGAGCTCTTCTAGCACCGTGCTAATACAAGAAAGGAGATAAATTGGTCGATACCCAGAAATTAACCCATCCAAGTGGGGCACCTATAGATAATATTTTGCAGTAGTTCATTATTTGAAATTCTAGAGTACTACGCCTTTGCTCTGGGCAAATACGTACCTAATCTACTAGCTGTGAGCAGGTACGAATAAATGTTTCTGGGCTTAAAAATAATCCAACATCTACACAACGCGAAAACGTTTGAAAAAGTGTGGCCTCATCCTAATGATTCGTAGTGTATGTATGTATACAAGTCACCCCCATTCGTATTATGCATTGCAATGCAGCTTTTTTTTTGTGTTGAGTATTTCACACACTTAAGACCGTACATGAAAAAGATACAAAAATAAATAAATAAAAGAACAATCTGGGTTGGAGCATTGCCAACTTTTTTTTAAACTTTTTTCCTGCGTCATTTTCTTCTGTTTATTTTTATTTATTTATACGGTTGCAGGTCAGAATATGAAAACATCCGTCGCATACAGCAAACAGCACAATAGTTGAGTTGTGTATATTTTTTTCACATAAATTATGTATGTATCTATAGATCTGAAAATAACATGATGATATGCAGATACTTAATGTGGACGTTTACTCTAGAATTTAAGTGTTTTTTTTAACAAATTCAAATGTTCTCCATTTAAAAAAAAAAGAAGTACGTTTTTACACATTTATTATTTTTATTTTTATTATTTTATAGTAGGTAAATACTTTTAATATTTTTATACTTTAAGATTTTAAATTTACTTTATGGTTTAAATTTAAGACAACGTCTTAACAAAATTGAATGCAAATCGGTTTGCAATCTACCTTAAATGATACCTTAAACAATCGCTTAACGTGTTTAAACTCTGAGAACTACAAATATAGTAAATATGAACGCACTTCGGAACGTTGCACATTTGTAGAAAAAAAAATGGGGCCCTTCCAGAAAAGTCGTGGGAGTTATATGCACCCGGTATAGCTATCGCAGAAACCTTTATAAACTTGGTTGGAACAGTTGGAACATTAAGGGTTGATTGACAGGCGGTTACTCACATCATTCTTTATATATATTCTTAACAAGAAAAATGGAAGCAACGTTTGAACTCCAATCAGATGCCGTACAATTAATTCGAAAGAAGGTCTTATCTTCATATTTTCGGCGGCTACAGAAGAATGAAGAATCAAACAAAGCCTCGAAAACCATACCAAGGGAAAGGGTAGGATTTGAACGACATTACTCGAAAAGAGCAGGGATCCACTTTGAACTTGGTTTTATAAGACTTGTTGCCGAACTTTCTTCAGAACTTGATAAAAGCGACGCAGATTCAGACGAAGAAGTTGAAGAGAAGATATCTTCAGCTGCCACGAGCTACAACATTGATGCCCGTTTTTCCAACATCAGTCGTGCGGCAGTTCTTGTTTAATGCTTCCGTTCTTCCTCCGTCCGTTCTAGCGACTGTCACTTTGTTGAATCTTTGGAAGCGTTATAGGTAGAAACTTTTTAAAAAGCGTATTGCCATGGCCGTCATAACCACTCATGATATAAAACAAACATTGTTTCAAATATTTTGATTTCGTGCTTTTAGTTTTTGGCTATAAAGAAAATTCCTGATAAAAGTTTTGCTTGGTGAGATTTCTTACAACTTTCTAGAAGAAGATGATGAAAATTGTCTTTTGAGTTGGATATATAAATATTCTTCTTCGAATAATTGATATGATCATCGTTATTCTGCAACGGAATGAAACGACATTTCCTCCGAATTTATGCTATGGTTTTGATGAGTTTTAAATGTTTTTTTTTTACCGCTGAAAATGCCATTGAATATTAAATATGTTTAATTCCAAGAGTGTGGGATTCTTTTTACTCAACGGAACATAAATTTAAAAAAAAAATTAGCATCTCTTGAAAATTATACGCCAATTGTTTCATTTGATAATTGCTTTAAATGAAATTGGAAATAGTTATGGGATAATCTGCCGGAAAATCTGCTGCCGAACCTTACGTTAATGAGAATGGGTTATTCTCTTATGCGATTTATTCAAAGTTGTAGTCAAACATTATTTAAGTATCATTGGGCCTGGAAAGATACCCATATCGACGAAATCTCTAGAGTTGTTTAAGGTCCTTTCGTCCTTTCCACTCGTATTTCGTAATGGACCTTAAAGAGCTATCAAACTTCATAAGTGCTGCGGTCTGCTCTTTGCTTTAGAGCTTATCTTAAGAAAATTTAGAGAGTCATCTTCACATTGAGAATCGTCTGCTCTTGAAAAATTAACTTTAAGGGATTCACTACATTCAATAGCTCGGTTGGTTTCCTTATTTACAGCGAAAACCTAATGACAATATGTTTAGTACAAAACTAAGCACATCTTTTGGTAGTTTTGTTTCATCCTGAGTGTCAAATCTAAGTGCGGACTGTTTGAAAGGCTTGGTCCTGCAGATGATGACTAGTTTTTTCTGATTTTTTTATGGCTTTGAATAGAAAATGTTTTGAAAACAATTTCACTTGGATTGTATAAATATTGACCACTATTAAGCGTGTAAGCGCCTGTTCGGCTTTGGGTTAATAATTTTACCCGAAATTAGTGATAGTTCAGATTAAAGTAGGGGTTTACCACATTATTTTTTTTTGTTTTAAATCGAATTGACATTTGATATCTCAAATTTGCAATCCTAAGCACTATAACTTCTGGTGCACTTTTAATTGCCAAAAAACTTCCTAGATCTCAACATAAGCAAATGCCAAGCCATTACATACACCCGTAGGCGTTTACCACAGCCCTCCAAAAACCTACTTCATCTTCAATCAACCCGTTCCATTAGTCTCTTCTCTCCCCGATTTGGTAATTATTTGCGATAGGGAACTCAATTTTCGAACGCACATGGATTCCATCATAAGCCGTGCCAACTCCACTCTTGGCTACGTTAAGCGATGGTCCAAAGATTTCTTTAACACGTACGCCCCCAAAGCACTTTACATAACTCTTGTTAGACCCCTCCTCGAATATGCTTCCCAAGCCTGGTCCCCTTATTATGGAACCCATATCCGACGAATTGAAGCTGTTCAACTCCGGTTTCTCCGCTTCGCACTACGTGGTCTCCCAAGGGCAGACAGCTTCAATCTCCCACCATATACCCACCGTATCGCAAATATTCTCTTCAATCCTTAACCGGTATCATTGACTGTCCTACGCTGCTCCGATCGATCTCTACATACACCAACCCCAGTTACTTTAGATATGTCCCCTTTTTCCGTTAAGACCCACAACCGTACCAACTACGGTTCTCACGAACCTATGTCCAGAGTATTGCGGAAGGCCAATTCAGGACCATTTTATTTTCCACCTCAACCGATACACGTTTAAAAATGACCTTTCCTCTCACCTTCTCCATCCACCTAATCCTTAGTTACAAGATAGCTTATAGTGTTGTTTGTAATAGGCAACGTCCGGGGTATACCCCGGCCATATATAAATAAATAAATACAACACAGCTCTTTGCACATATACTAAAAAAAAACAAATCCCTTCTAATATTATCTAGACTAATATTATAAACAAGTTAAGCTTATAAGTATGTAAATTACTCATACGATTTCAAAAATTCTTTCACCAGTTTTTAGTCTGGACTTTCATGGTGAGCCGATGATATATAAACATATATTATATATTTATTATAATTAACGTACATATATATATATCGATCGTGACGATAAATTTTTGAAAAAAAAAACGGAAAAGGTATATGAAAAAAATTCGCAAAGCCCTATCTCTAAACGTTAAGGTTAATCCACAAATTGTCAGAAAAAGAAATATTTAAAATTAATCAAAGAATTTCCTACGTACACTTAATTAACCAGGACGAAGTCACAGGCAGCCGCAACTGAACTAAGTATAATTCGATTTACCTGATGGTAGGATATATCTTATTCATTGGGATTAGTTCGGTGTTCAGACCTTCAGGCTTCATACTTTTATTGTTGAATTGTCAAAATCTTAATTCCCTATTGTTATTTTTTTCTTCATACTGAAAAACTAAACTTGTTTAGTTAAAGTTGAAGTAAAGAAACGTCAAATAAATGAAAAAAACTAAAGTCCTTATAATAAGAGAGGCGAACAAGTTTTTGAGTTTAAATTTTGTTTATTTTTCTCTATAAACTTTTTTTTCAACTCGATCCATTGAGTCCATCTGTTCTTCAGAGCGCGAATTGCTGTTGAAAAACGTCTTGGGGTTGACCCTCACAAAATGTCTCAAACCAATTTCGTCATCGAATTTGTAAGTCCAGAGCTGCATTTCAAACTATTTGCCCGATCTGGAGAAAAGGTTGGGTGTTGCAGTATCTCGAACTCGACGGTGTATTGTCTTGGTAAAACAGCACTTGGTTCGCCGGCTTCATTTCCTCAATAGATTTCTCCAATCTTCTGATTTGATATGTAATAAGGACCTTCTTTTCGAGGTATCTGGTACCCCAATATATGAATGCCATAACTTTTGTATGAACGTCGGACTTTTGTTTTCATCGCGGGACTATTGTTTTGGATCCATGTCTCGTTCATGGTTATTAATTGCCTAAAAAGTCGATATGAATGAATGTATGTATAGAACGGAGTTGTCAGAACTCTGAGTGCTCGTGTGGGACTTAAACTAAAGCCAAGGCCACACTTTACAACAACAAACCACTAGATACTAAAACAATGGAAAATGTTTTGTTTTTTTGTTTCTTTAAAATTGAGTGGATTAGTTAATAGTCGACTCCCAGTACAGACAGATACACAAAAAAACTACGAATGACTCTAATTACAAAACACAACATCTGTACATATGTATGTAGTTCTAAAATTCTGTTTAGAAATAACGTTGGGTTCCAAATGCTGCGATCTACGGGGCAGGAAGTGGTTAAGAGCTTTTTATATTTGTTTTTTCTTTTTTTTCATGACCACCACTATTACCACATAACCATTGATGATGATGATTGTAGAGGTAGAGGTAGAGGTAGTTTTTTTTTTAACCAGTTTAAATGCCGCAGGCAACTTAAGTCGTTGATTTTGTTTTCTTTTTTTTTCTTCCATTTGCAAGGCATGCGGCTTTGCGGGTAACGATGTGAATTACAATGTGAGGAATACGACGGGGCTGCCATCATGATGATGATAAAGATGATGATGACGATAGCCAACTTCAATGGAACTTTAGCCAAAATAAGAATAAGAAAGAAAAAGGTATACAAAAAATATCATAAGGGGACAATCGAAGAGACTTTGCGGAGTAAGAAAAAAAAAAAAACAAATGGCAACCCATATGGCGGTTAGCGAACGACGCAGGTGGGGAGGTCACGCGAAAGATCACTTAGGTTGTTAGATCCCAAAGTCATATACTTATGTATGTCCTATTTATACGGTCTGATCGTATCTATAAGTATGCACATAAATGTGAATGTATTTGTTGGAATGAAGTGGGCTACAGCACGGGTCATGTGCCAGCGAATTTCGTTAAAGTGAATTACGTCTGACTTTAGACCTGGCTCTAGGTCTTTACAGCGTTTACAATTATGCGTCAGACTACTAGATGCAGACATAATTGTGCGTTTATTATAGCAGGTAACCAGGTTTAGTGTTCAATTGTACATAAGGACAAAAGAAATTTTAAATTATTTACATTATATGATTTTATATGAACATATTTTAATGACAGTTTTTTCATAACTACTCTAAGGAAAATGAAACTCTCTTCCATTTTCAAGTAACACAACTTGGATGATTACAGTTAACTATATTTTAGTTATTGTTTCTTTGGGCGGCAGCATATGTTTTTTATTTTTCTTTTCATTCAATCCTTTATATATATACATGTTTGTTTGTCACTGAACCCCTCCTAAACAGATATCCCGATTTTGATGCAATTTTTTGTGTGTGTTTGATTGACCGATTGATTGAGATTGATTGATAGAAGTCAATAATTGGCCCATCTGAGAAGAATTCATAGTCACATTTATGTAAGATTTATTTATTTAAAAGTCTATTAAGAATGTCATTGATTATAAGCATAATTAAAAGAAAATTCAAATATCCAAAAAATGTTTTTAGCAGGCAAGCCGAAGTTCGCATGTGACAACGGCATCTTACTGTAATCGTAACAAATGCCGAACTCCTCCACCTAATCCGCATTGGCAACTCTCATACACAGCAACACGTAAACATTTGGAAATTCAGTCGTTCACAGACCCTTGCGGAAGTAAGACGTATTTTGACTTTTGAAGTGTGAGCGAGAACAAGCGTAAATCGGAGTCGTGTTTTTGTAACTAAACCTTTAATTAGGCAGTCGGTGTAAAGGGTACGTTGAATCTAACCCCGGTGGAGAAAAAAAAATATTATTTTTAATTTCTTAATTTAGAACTGATATAAATTGACGCGAGTGTTGCAGTAGTGATTGGGGCGACAACAGTACCCAGTTCAACGTGGAGGAAAACGGGGAAAGCATCGCCTGACCCTTTGTCTTCGTCAGCACAGGAGACAGGAAAGAGAGGGAGGAGGGCTGTTACCTATCGGTTTCTGAAGATAAGCTGCGGACTGAAGCAGGGGAACGGGCGCCAGCAGTATCAGCAGCAAGAAAAACAGCGGCAGTTATCACTGCAGCAACAGCAAAAAATTAAAATCACGACCGCTGCGAAGACTCTTATACGGGCGACAAGATTCGTTTGTGTCTCTGGCAGCCTCAGAAACGGACGACGAAGACGAGACTTTGGAAAAAATCAAGTTAAGGAAAAACCAATTCTTGGAAGAATGTAGGAGAAGCGAAAAAACTGACAGCAGAAGTAACTATTAAAACGGCAGTAACAAAAACAGCTGAACCAAAAGGGATACAAAAAAACTGCTTAAGAAGCAGCAGCAACAACAACAAAACAATCATCACCAGACACGAAAACAACAGCAGACGAAAGCAATCCAAAGGTGCCCGCAATTAACACGTACATATAAATCGGAGCTCAAGGACACGATAAATTTTATTATTAAAAGATTAAGTAATGACAGGCATGCTATACACTGCTTCACAGTGAAAGGTCATCTAAAACCAGTTCCTTGCGTTCACTCAAGAAACTAAGAGGTTGCAGAAAATGTTCCTTAGAGGTCTCGGTATGTACCTCGATTTAGAGCAGGTTCTTCAAGAACTTAAAGCTGAGGAATGTGACGACCTGGAATTTGTAGAGTTCAAGCCATTCACTACAGCAAGGGATAGAAGGGAGAGTTGGAAATTCCCATACTTCCTGGTTCAACTTACTCCTAATAGCAAATTCGATAGTCTAAGAAAGATTGAGTTTCTAGATTATCGATGCATTAGTTGGGAAAAATTAAACCGTTGCGATAAAATTTTACAATGTGTTCGCAGTCTTGGTGCGTCAAGTGTGCAATGGACCGCGGAGGAAAGGATTGTTGAGCATGACTCTAAAGTGTATTCCACTTAGTGAGGTTTTTTAATTTTTAAACAATATATATTTTTGGTAGTTTTCGAAAAATTATTAACAAACCTTAGACGAAAAACATGTTTAAGTTATTAGTGTAATCTTAGAGCCCCCGCAAAGGGCAAGTTAATTATGTTTTATACTTAGTGAAGGTAATTAAGCTAGCTGTAAGCGTTTTTGTCTAACATGTAAGGAAAATGTTTTATCAAATAAAAATGCATTTAAAGAAATAAAATTCAGCGGTCTATACGTACTCATTTTGGTTTATTGTTATACAGACTGAGATCTAAATAAGAGTCATCACAAGGTTATAATATTTTATATCAAGCATTTGGAACAAGTTTTAGTTCAACGTTGTCTTTAACCCACCAATAAAGCAGCGAGCTCCCTCAGGCAATGGGAATGTAGAAGTTTTCATTTGACTCGGAGTTCTTCAACGGCCTCTTTATTTTTTTTATTCAAATGTACAGACACTGCGTAGGATTTTGGATTGGATTAATATTTGGTCTTATTCTTGGCTATCACTTCATCCTTGGATTTAATAACTATAACTATATCGCGATGCGCCGGGTTCGATTCCGTTAGGAAGATCAACTCTCAATAGAAATACTCCAAGAGCTTAAGTTTCGCGAAACTTGACTTACTTTATTTGACTTGACAAAATCTCGTCCTTCGTTTGAGAACAAGAGACCGCAAGAGAAGTTGTCTGATGTTTTTATTTTTTTATTTGAAGGCTATTTATCAAATAATAAATTTTAACAGCATTTATTTAAGGAAAGGAATATTACTTCAGTATAATGAGCATATTATAATTTTTTTCAATTGGCGATTTTATCACATGTGTGCATTTAAAGAGTCTATAAAATATGGCTCTGAAGTGTCTTCCTTGACGCACCTCAGAATATACACAGTTAGTATTTTCTGGTATTTTTTTTTAAGGGACGAATAATACCGTGATTGTCTTTTTTGGCTCAACTGATAATAATTGTAGATGAAAGAGTGTAAAAAAAGAAGTTTAACTTTTTAAATGTTGCGGAGATGTTCTGGTAGGGAGTATCAACCACTTGAAGGGACGCTCTTTCTGCCTCATCTACAATAAAGAGATTCTATATTAAGAGACTGGCTTCGACCCCTATCCCTTAGAAAAAGCTATCCAGTTTTTAGTGTGAACGTCTGAAGGCTTTTGTAACAAGTCCGCCAATACTAGTTTGGCTTATGGTACTCTAATAAACAACAAACCTGCTTCACATACTGCAACAGAACTATAGAAAATAAAAACTGCATGTGTTAGCAATCAGGATTCCTGGAAAACTGATCCGATTATATCGCACAGCGCTCGAAAACAAGGGATATTTTGCGCATTTTGGACCTAAAACCTCTGAGCAATTTCAAACCAGAGCCAGATTCCGGCAAATATCAACTCCATAAACATACGACAAAGGTACGTTCGACACAGTTGTTGAGATCCGGTGAAGACTCATCCTTATCTGAGATCCAAACTCCTAACTCTTCTAGCCACTTTTTACAAACCTTCCTCTAGCCACTTCTTTTGTATGGAGCCATATGTTGGACGATGAACGAGACAGCAGAATAGATTTAAGTAATGGTCGAAAGAAAGTTTCTCCATCGTATATACGGTCCTGTAGAAGGTAGAACCGGCAAAAATCCGTCCACGAGAATTGTTGACCCGAATGCTCTAGCTGCGAGTGTCTTCACTTCACTGCCTACAGGTTGTTCACGAAAAGAGGAAGACTGAACGCCGCGTTCAATGATCAAGCAATCGAAGATACCAGAAAACTTGATATAACCAACTGGAAGCAGTGTTCGTGGGAACGTGAGGGATTTCATCCAGTTTTATCTCAGTTTGATCGACTGGTGATCGTTATCCTGATTAGTATGTACGCCTTCTACTCAGACTGTTTTTTTGTAATTCCTTACCACTTTAAAAGTTGCCAAAATTAAGACGTGCAAACCACATAGAAAATTGATATTTTCTGATTTGTTGTTTGCCCTAACGCAAATTAATTAACAAAGCAGATGTGTTTACTCCTTTATGCAGTGAAAGGATTGAATGCAAACCGAACTTCGCCCGCATCCATATGAACATGTGCTGTATATCCAAGTATTCAGATACAGCAACAACAATTACACATTCGTGTCAGACGCAGCCACTGAATTGCGTACAAAAACACATGTGGGCCATCCGATTCATTTATAAACCAAAATAAACATGGCGTGCAAAAAAAAGTATTGCCAGCGTTCGCACCCGCCAGATACTCCTAGATTTTAAAGTTCATTCGATAAAGCTAGCCATTGTTACTATGTGTGTAAGGCATATAACGTGACCTCCGGCCGGTATTGGCACTTGTGGTGCAGTGCCCATTAATACAGATATCTATGAAATGTAAACAATAATCTTGCAGCACGTTACCGTTATTATTGCGAGTCTCTCTGTTACTGTTGTTCTTCACATTTAATCCGTCCATAAAATGGGAAAAAAAAGAAAAACAAACTTCTTGTATTTCAGTTTACATTACGCGTTCTCCTTTTCAAAAGTTCATTTTGTTTTTATTACAAAAACAAAACACAAAAAAGAAAAATGTGCTTGTAAACACAAAACCGGCTCCAACAGCAAAACAACATTTCCAATTTTGAGCGGGCCCCATGACAGCACAATTGGTTAATGTATTTATTTTCTCGTCATCTGTGATGTTGCCCATTTGGGGTGTGGGCTGGAGGCGGCAGGCAGAATACTTCATGATATGGGAACCGGTTAGAGCGGTCGGTGGTATGGTGATACGCCATCTCCGGTTTTTGGTATATACCCGAACATATAAATATGTAAGCCGACCCCATTTATTGCGAATTTCACCTTCCTCCCGTTCTTTGCCAACAATTATAGAACCTTTAGGAGATATACGGTGCCGTTATGCTTTTAATTTAAATTGAATTAAGCCTGGTAGTGTATAAATACAGATTTTGTTAGCAGGATTTCCTACGAATTACATCTTCAAATGTACACTGCGGTTCACATGATGAGAAGCAACAGATTTTGACAAGTGAATTGTTTAAGAGGTATAGAATTGACGAAATCCTTACTGAATTAGACTTCGATTCGCCGTACGAAAAAACGTATCCTAAAAGAGATGAATGGTAAGCAAAAGTAGTAATACAGCAAAAGAAATTGAAGTTTACACTGATGGCTATAGGACCACAGGCTCTGGAATCTTCACAATCACAATCAAAACCTTAGAGCCTGATGCTTGCAGCGTTTTTCAGGCAGAGGCTCTAGCAGTTCTTAAGTCTGCAGAACTACTAGAAATGATCTTGGTATCCGGCCGGGAAATCGCTATCTACATCGACAGCCAAGCTGCGCTTAAGGCACTAGAATCGTGTGAAACGAAATCGGAAATAGTCAGAAACTGTCGCAAAATGCTAAAGGCATTATGCACGCAGAATCAGGTGAATTTATGTTGGGTGCCTAGACACTCCGAAATCGAAGGAAACGAAATATCGGATGAATTAGTCAGATATGGGGGTAAACTACCTCCGGCCAATAGTGTTCCTAGTAAACCTCCTGCGTGTGGCGTTAAGGCAAATGCAATGAAAATAGCCGACCAAAGTTGGTCCAACTCAAGGAAAAACAGGGTATGAAAGGTCCCTTAGCCTACATTCGACCGCAAGAAGACAAACGAAACTTTTAAGCTGAGCAGAAAGCAACTGAGGATAGCGGTGGGAGACTGGGCGTCTCGCTAACGGACGAATGCATATACTGCGGTGATTTGAGTGTAAAAAAGGACATTACTCATTTATTATGTGAATGGCAGGGTGTTGTTAGAAGCCGTAGAAAACTTTTGGGCAACTACTTTTTTGAAATCCAAGAGGAAGTAGAACGCATCAACTACAAACAATTTTTGAAATTTTGTGGCGAAATAAACGGTCTCGATGAAAGTGTTAAGGCTCATCGCGATGGGCACAGTATCGCGCCTATTGTCTTATGAAGCACTTAACCTAACCCAACCTAAACTAGCTGTCAAACCAGCTGTCAGACTGGGCACGTGTCTTTGATACCATGAAAAGGCTAACATCCGAATGGTTGAAAGTGGAAGATTTAACTTTATGTGCTCCAAACGTTAGCCATATGTCCAAAATCGTTTCTGTGTTTTATTTTTAATAAAAGTATGAATCTAAAAAAAAAAAATACTATTACTTTTTTTTTAATAAAAACAAATAAATTTCGTCACTCAAAATTCTGATTCTTCTACAGCGAGTCGGAGTGTATTTTATTCAAGTTTGGATTTATGTTATAATTATACTTCTCACTCTTGGGATATACTACAACAGATTTACTCTGCCTACGTCCAAAAAAATAAACGCCAATTTTGAATAGTTTAAAGTTAAAATAAACACTTAGAATTTAATTCGACAACACAAACACGATAATCAGAAGTAGCTCGTTTGGTTTTTGACTAACACAAACACGATAATCAGAAGTAGCTCGTTTGGTTTTTGACTAAAAAACAATTTAACTTGTATATTAAACTATCATATGAGGTGCTACTTCAGGATGTCATTGAAATTACTTGATTAGATTATTAGATTAGATTTTAAGATTGATGTCAACAGGTTTGGATTTAAGGCTATAGATCGCAGTGTATGAGAGGCACTTCACAATGGAAAGCTGGATATTAAAGATACCACTCTGCGAGTAATCTTGTACCCTAAAACTACTTGTTTATTCAATGTTAGACCGCTTGTTGCTTTGTTTTTGTAAATAAATATTCAAATGAATTATTGTGGGAACAGTTCAGTTCAGTTTTCGGGCAGAAAATCCAAGAAGTATAGTTCCAGTATATATGAATGGCTCCATCTATACTCCAGTATATCGTAGATGCATGCAACAACACACCCCAGCCATTCTACGGATTTAACTCGTACATCATAATGTTGCATAGAGTCATGGGATTCAGGGCTCTGCTGTGCAGTCGCTGCAGTTTTCTTTCAATATGGATGCATACACATGTGAATGTTACCCGTTGCACTTCAATAAGATACATATGCATAGGAGTATGTGTATATATTCAATAAAGCTCTCGTAAAACTCTTCGGTATGGTGTCGGTCCTGTCTTCGGTGGGAGGTAAACCGATGCGTGCATGGTGGCCATGTGTAGTGCAGGCTCCACGGTTGGGATCGCGTTGCAAGTAAGACAGCCTTAACAGAGAAATGCATGGGTGGTTGTGCAGATGGTGATGACGCCGCCGGCGATAGACCCCTATCTCACTGCATGAAATAAAAGAAACAGGAAAATGGGTGAAAAGTAAACCCATCTATCTACGGACGAAAGGAGGACCAACGCAAGATAGAGTTCAAATCTTTTATTCGAGGGGGACGCAGCAAAAAGGAGAGGACATGCAGACGTTATACATATATATGTAAATTAATATTAAAGGACACGGCTGCAATACATTGTTGTTTAAATTCCATCGCTTGTATACATGTACATATGTACGTGCAAACGTTAAAGTTTTGTTTACAAATGCTTTCCGAAACAAATTGGCCAGGTTAAGGAAGTTTTCTAAATTGCCTTGCGGTGAGCATTGCAGTACAAGGTAAAAGTTCCATCTAGGGTATGTGTGTTTGTTTTTGTAGAGGGTTTTTGTAGACGATTTTAAACGGAAGTTTCTAGAGTGCGATGTTTACTTTCTGCTACTTTTTAAACAAGGGGAAAATATAACATGAGTACAATGCAAAAAGTTTAACCAGAACTATATTTGACCCTTAGACGAAAAAGGCTATTTACCCTACATTGTTGGGTTTGTTTAGAAGGAAATTTCTTCCATTAAATGTGGTTGTTACTGAATGATGTATTAGAATTTACTTAAAGAAGTGAAAAATTGATTGGAAACAAAACAAACAGGTAAAACTTATTTGTATGTTGAGTGTCCTTCGGTGCGTTCAACTTTGAACTTCCAAAAAGACCAGCCTAAAGTGCTCGATTAAAGGACCTTAGGAACTCGTAAATTAAAACTATTTTCTTTGAAGTTTGTTTGCCCTAAATCACGGAACCTGTGAGACTTGAACTACTACTGGTTTAATTTTTTTTTTATAAATATCAATTTATTCATTAAAAGAAGGAGGTTTTTATATCGAAACTATAAGTGCAATCCTTGTCGAACATTCGTAAGCCTTCAAAAAAGGTCTATTATCATGTATATCTTTTGAGGTCTGTGAGAACTAACCGCTAGCGGTCAGATCTGGCGAGTGTGGTGCAAATTTGCAATTTTGTTGTTATGGTGAAGGAGACGTTTTTTCTTAGCTTCCCCTTCCTCCATCCAAAAAAAAAACGGAGGCCATTTTTTTTCTCAAATTATTGCCCCTGCCCAAGTGGCGGACACTTCGGTCGGAAGGAAAAAACCATTTGTATCTTGGGGAGTAGGCTAACAGACATTCCATCCTTCTGATGAAAGTCAGAATGTCTTAAGCATTGGATTGTCTTATGTCCAATGGGGAGCATATCTCTTTGAGGAAGATACGCCTTCTTTTTTAAAAGTAGAGTTGGACTTTCACAAAAAATGTGTACAGCCGTTTCGTCGTCTTCCAAGCAGAGTCGGCATTCGGGAGTTGTACTGAGCCCTAGTTTGGTTAGATGTGATATCAAGCGGCAATGGCCTGAGAAGAAGCTCACGAGCTTTTTAATGATCTCATTGTCGAGATATAGGATTTCTCTGTAAGAGAAGGGATTGATTAGTAAAAGCCATTAATATTAACTCAACTTATGTGGCTTTCAACTGTCCATTTGTTTTGGGCGCCAGGACATAATGACATCAACGGAAACTGCAAAGTAGAAGAGCTTATCCAAACAGCCAGAACGCTCGCTGCCAACGCGATTTCAGAACATATTGAATAGTAATGTTAATATATCGACCTTGTCTACATCCTGTAGTATTATCAGACAAAACTATTCCCTCCTCAACAAACAAAGAACTAGGAAGTCACTCAACCTGAGTAACAATTCCGTACATGTTCCCGTCTCTGTCCTCACGGGCCACGGTCTTGATAGCTGGCACGCGGAAAGACTATGCGTGCGGTCAAACGATTTTTGCAAAAGTTACCGCTCAGAGGAGACCGCCATACACCTCCTCTGTCAATACCCGACCCTAGCAAAATCAAGGTACCTAAACCTTGGTTCCACATACTGGGCCACTACCCCATCTCTTTTCTGCCCGCCACAAGGATTCAGAGGATGCATAGAGATACAGTTTCTTACGTTTATAAACTGATTTAAAGTATACCCGAGAATGTTCCCGCAATATCTAGAAATGTGCTCGTTCCTGCGAATGCCATAAATGTATCTTGCAGAATCATTAAGCGCAACTGACAATTTATGCCGAGTTTAAGTTACAGAAGACAATAACGGCATAGCTTATGAGAGGGACAATAAGGGTTCTGACTTATTTGAGATGACTTTCCACAGGGGTATAAGAAGCAGTGAGCCGCAACTTCCTTAGGCAAGCATACAATACTTGTCTGACAACATAATTTTTATGGTTTGTGCTGATTGAAATATTATTGATGTGGAAATCTTCCGGGAGCAAGGTGTGATCGCACGGGGTCCTCGAGATCACAATTGCTTGTGACTTACTTTATTTTAAAAGAAGTCCATTTTTAGCTGACCAACTATAAAGAGCAGTTAAATCCTCATTGATTCTGTTTTTTTTTTCTACAAAGGCGTTTATAAACATATGGAATAGCCATGGGCCCAAAATTGAACCCTCCGAAGCACCAATACTAAGCAACTTCCAATCAGAAAAATTACTTCAATCCTTTGAAATCTGTTTCAAATTCAAATGAATCATGGTTTTTTGTGGATGGGAAATTTTTCACTCTGGAATATTATCGCTATTTTAAAATTTTATTTGCTCGATATGATGGCGGCAGATTTTTTTACTTAAATTTCAAATTCATATACGCCTGTCATCACGTGCTATGACAATCTCCGTCTATTTTACCCTCTACCCAAGTGTCATCTATTAATACAATCCCTTCATATTTAACTGCCAACAGATCATGACCTTTCTCTTGTAACATGATTTGCGAGTCATTTGCGAGCCTTGACCCGCATACAATTATACGAAGTCATCACCTAGCACATAAAATCACGTATTCAATTTAAAATCTCGTTCTCACAATGTACACATACGCCAGCCATCAGTCAACCTACATCGCCAGACAAGACAGCGAAACCGCTTCTCAACTCCTTCCTTCTCAGTAGATTTTCAGGTAATCGGAGACTTTTTTTTCACCACAAAACTTGTCTCTTGGTCATAAAGTCGTTCGCCCAGTGCTTGCGTGCAGTCGGCAAGACGCGACTGCATCAAGAGGTTGGTAACGAAACATGCTAGCCCCAAAAAAAATTCCGTCATAAAACCAAGCGGTCTTAAAATTTATTTTGGTATTGCTTTGGGGCCTCCCTGTAGACTCATGCGCGGGACACTTTATAGGTTTTCTCAGAAATTCTTCGCGTCAGAGACAATTAAAAAAGAAGAAAGCAAAATTTTACGCAGAAGTTTACTTACAAAAATAACTTTATTGGCCAAGTTGTGGCACAGCTTACCAAATTGCTCTTTTTAAGTTTCGGTTCCTCAAAAGGAAAATCAGAACCATTAAAGGATCACTTTGTTTTGCGTCTGACTGTCACCACCCTTTTTCTTAGGAATTTGTGGAGGTGTTAAATTGAAATTAATGCCAAACACTTATGCGTGTAGTCCCTTGTAAGAAAAAATGTACGATTATGTGATGTATGCCGCATATATTGATTGTCAGCGGAATCTTAACCTAAGGGGTACTCCACACAAACAATAGCGGGAAAAGCCTTTGAGACTCGATATCCGTGATGGACGAACTGTTTACATTCTTTAAATTTGTACGATCCTTCGTTGCGCTAGTTCGACTTGCACTTGGCCGGGTTTTGTGTGTAACTTGTCCGCTCTCATAGAGAATATGACAACCCCTTTCTATGTATAAGCGTAGAGGAATAAAAATTACTGCAGTGGTTTAAAACTCAGATGTTTTTTGGTTTCAATCGCCCCATTGGTGAGGTCTGAAATGTGACAGAGAATCTGGTGTCTAATGATTATCTTCGCTTAGTTTACAGGATTTTATTCGATATTAGTTGGTATACTGGAAAGTTGTATTTTTAAAAGGTTTGTTTATCAGCTTACTGCAAGAGTTATGCCTCGATCGAACACCCTCATGCTATCGCCATTAAATTGATTCATTTGAAACTACATGCGCAACCCAGCCGTTTAATGTGCAATGTACATACATACATAAATATATGCAAAGCATGAAACAAATTCATTTAATTTTGAAATTTAAAAATTTAATACGTATCATATGAAACTTGTCCGAAGTCCGACGTCAGAATCGTTTTAATGTCGAAGAATACAGATTTAAAAAAAATATATATATCATCCTGGCTATGCATAGAGACTTAAACTGAAATTCAAATTGACCACCTGATGATGATTAACTCAACTCGTCGACTCAGAACAATTTTTAAGAAGCAGCTCCCTTTAATAACTGACTCTAAAATACTAAAGAGATACAATAAAAAGGATATTCGACATTGGGCTTCTCAGCTCAATTTCAAAGCGCAATGAGAATGATCTAAAAGTTTGAGGGAAGAATATGTGCTTCGTTCATGCGCAGGATTGTGACGACACCCACCTCAATCAGCTAATGAACTAACCATCACAAATAAATCAGCCCCCGGATGATCATCGACCAAAGATACGATGAGGTTCAATCAATTGTGAGGAGACCCAATTCTAAGAGAAAGCAGACTGCCGATATTACAGAGGGTAAAACCATGTAATTAGTTTCAATATATTTTTTATTATTTTCAGCATCAATTCCAACTTTCAAAACGTTAGAAAAATTTATAAGAGTACAAAATTTGCTTAAGTGTTCAATAAAATAATTTTGTTAAAAAAATTTAGATTCAACAATTGAAATCCCTCGTGCCCCATTTGTTCAGCCGACACTTTTCAACCTTGGTCTATTGATCCTCTTCTATTATTGGTACGTTCGTGGAGTCGGATATGTAGCCATATTAGTCCAGATTCAAGAATGCCTCTGGTGGTATGTATCCAGTCCTAGGTATATGTTACAGTAACTTTTTGATACGATTTGCCCAGACCATCTCTATTGGCGTTTTTGTTTAAAAATGTTTGCATATTTCCTTGTCTTGTGGAACTCCGACAGCAATATTTCTTCATATTTTCTAGGTGGGATTTAAGTATCCTGAACAATTGTGTCTCAGCTTAAACCTCCAGTTTTTAAGCCACACTTGAGAAAAATAAAAGTTTTTTTTTCGATTTAAGCTCTTTCGACGGAAAAGCTTGAAAATATTCTTGGTGTTAAAACAATTTCGATTTTCTGGTGGGCTGGAACGTTTTGCAAAACTTCGTTATATTGTCAGCATATATTTTGTTAAAAAATTGTCAAGCACTGTTATTGATTCGTCACGATCGTCTGTTTATACCGTTCCATAAAAAGCCTATTCTTCATTGGAAGACTCCACGCATGGAGCATTCGAACCAAAGTACATCTGAGTTTAGGACCACAAAACAATCTTTCCTTGTCCCAATCCTTACTTCAGCCGCATTAGAGCTTGAGGATGATAATTTAGGGAATTCAAATTTCAATTTTTTTTTTTAGAAATAATTAGTTGTGTGTAAAATAAAAAAAAATAAACCGCTTCTACTTCCTTCTTTTCATAGTTCCTTTAGATGGGCCAATATTAACACGACAGCATGTCTATTAGAAACTTATCCCATTTTTCAAAAGTTTCTGAAAGCAAAACAACGAGTTTAAGGCAAATTGAATATCCTCTTCTTAAATTTACAATACTTACATGCGAAATTAATCTTTAATGTGTGCGTGTTTTTCATCAATGTTAAATAAAGTTTTACTTGAATTCAGGATAAAAACGAAAAGAAAATGGTAAAGAAAAACAAGAAAAAAAAATATTCTGGGGGAAGGATTCCAACCCAATTGAATCAATATTAATGGATGTACGAACGCATGTGTGGGAAGTGTTTGTATGTGTATTTGAGTTCTTGTTCCCATTTCTAAAACTTTGAATATTTTCTTCTTGAAACTATAGAACATACTTGGTTGGGCTTTATTTGCATCTGTTCATACAGAGAGTTCATAAATAGGTTTCCAGAAAATGCCAAGGAAATTTTATATAGCAAAAGGTCCTCTAAGCTTGATACATATAAAGTTCGCTTCAAATTTGAATCAGAATGAATTGGGCAAAATCCTTTTTACACAGATTTTGGGGCATCTCTTGTTGAAAACTTTTCTGACCCACTTAAGGTTTGCTCTTAATTATAATTTATCTTACTCGTATCTCGGGGTTGCACAAATTTATAAGAAATACAAAATGATTTGGCTATCGCCGGTTAGAGGTCAGACATGAACTGCAGGTTTTAAACCTTAGGGAACTGTGCTAAAATGAATTAACACTGAATTGAATAAAACAATTTTTTCCAAATTCTGAATAGCTTTAGACTCAACATTTTTATGTTTTTACAAAGCCTATTTTATAGGGAACAACATGTTGACCAACAACAATTTTTGTTTTGTCCTGCAACTGAAGAAGACCTAAATTTCGATAACGACTAAGATGCAATTCGCATATGGTTCAGCATTAGTCTAACAATGACCGTGTTGCAGCAATCTGATATTTTTTGAATCAATGTCTCTTGACCGAATCCTTCTTCTCAGTTCGTCCCATAGGTGCCCCTTTCGGATTTACTTTAAACTTGGAACAAGCAAGTCCATAACCGGTATATTGACCACCTTTAGGTATCGAGTCATTCCAGCTGCAACGTGAGGTCTAACGACAAGGCCTAACGACAAAGTTTTCACCGATACATGCAGCATGGCATACCACATGATCCTGGAGCATATCTTCAATTTATCGCTGACCTGTGAATCCGCCAGCTCCAGCCCTCTGATCTGCTCCTTCAATGAACTGGAGACCTGTCTTACCGTCGATCCAACGCTAGACAGATTCTGCATTCATACGATAACAAAACACATTTCATTGATCAAACCGTCAATTAAGGTGTCCTCGAGCAAAACGCAGATAAGCTTGCCGGTGTGCTCGGGTCAGTTTTGGACCATTTGCAGGGCTGAGTGCAGTGAGACCACCTGCAGCGAATCTTCTCCGAACTGTCCTGTGACTAACACTCTCGTTACGTGTCCGTTGGAGCTGCTGGTCCAATTGACGTTATGACAAGAAACGATGGCATTGCTGCCCAGTCACCACGTACCTCTGGTAGACCTGAGAAGCTTCCGCGGATGTAGTATCCATTTTTCAGTATCTAATGATACTACAATTGTAAGCATTTAATATCTTAATAATGCTTTTCCAAACACTCGCTACAATTAACACCTGCAGTTTATTTAAGAGGGTAGTTTCGGATGAGGCTTCAGAAACTTTCAAGCATACCGAATTAATACACTCTTTCTTCAGAAACACATACAGTACTTCAGAAACCCTACTTCAGAAACACATACAGTGTTATTTGATTAAAAATTGCATTTTCTTAGTTCTGCTCCCAAATATACTTTTTATTGTTTATCAAACGATAAAACATATATGGAGAATTTGACATCCACTTATTTGCATTCGCTTAGTTCACCGAATTTTATTTTGAATTAGTTGATATACTAGAAAGCGTTGTTTTTAAGATTGCAACACCGCGCTGCTGTTAGTGCCAATTATATATCTATTACACAAACCATTATTTTGGTGACAGGAACCTTGGAAATCCAGCAAGACAAGCCGATACAGTCATCACTATACCAGGCCACCCACTTGGTCAGACTTCCATCGCTATTCGACGAGTTCATTTTTATAAAAAATATAAAAAAAATATAATTTAAGACAGGGTAAGCATTCAACATTTTAATAGTGGCATTTAAAACGATATGCAAACCAAACATTTTCTGAAAGATTCGGCCTTCAAATAAATTCTAGACGAAGGTATTTTCCCCAAGGAACATTCCTCTTATATACTGGCGCTTATATCGCGTAGCATGACTTTTGTTGTTGTCTGTGCGCCTTCTCTTTTTCGTCTCCTTAACTGTTTTCTTGGTCTTCTTTTTGAATGCCTTTATGTATCTAACATTGAAAACACCGTGAATACTGTAGAATGTCTACTCCTGATTCTCATACCCTTTATTTCAAATCACGATTGCGAACAGACCGAGAAAAGAAATATATCTGAGTATAAACAGATAGGCAAAGGAACTGGAAATGGAACAAAATGAAACTTCCTGAGAAGTTTTTCTTGTTCGCCTTCAATAATTCGCATTTTCTTGCTCCTTGGATGCCTTGTTGGGTGTGGCGGCTAAAGGATGTTGAATCCAAATTAAGCATACATAGTTACGAGTATTTTTCTTCTTCTACTCACACTTTGTTCATTCTCGAATTTTCTTAGATCGGAACGGTATTTTGTATAAATTCACTTCAGGTGATGAATCCTGCCTGTAGGGAAAGACTGCGGGCAATTCAAATGTCCCTCAATTATCTCAGACCGGGGCAGAGTTAGGGAAACTGGGTATACTTGATTGTGCAAAGCACATTATGGCTCATATATTGGTTTGGGGTTACCACATTGACTCATATGAGGATTGAATAACTTAATGACTATCCTTACGCAAGGCACTGCAAAGGGTGGCAATCAATTCTGGGTTTAGTATTTTTAGGATTTATCAGGGAGCAGGCAGATAAATCCGATTACAAGTATATGGATCATAAATTGGAACGTGAATTGGAATTGATTGCTGACGTAACAAATCTGGCACGCATAACAATAGAGAATTATTTCAATTGAATTATGTATTATAATTTGTGTTTATTTTATATAAATGAATCTAGAAAAATTTGAACACAAGCAAAAAAATTAAGCATGTTTGTCTGCGAATGAGATTTAAAACTACAGGTTATGCTCTCGGCACAAAAAAGGAAAAAATAACAGCAAATTTGCAAAATAAGACAAAGATCAAGCTGATTTCGATATTTGCGGAGTACTTTGAAGAAACGTTGAAACATTTCGAAGGACAACAATTTTCCAAAGATCGCAACGCCAATACGGGTCCAGAAAACTATTACGTTCCAATGGAAAGTTAAAGCTTCGAGATATGTGCTTTTGCTACAGCGTTTGCAATCTATAATTTTAAAAAGCCGCTTGACCTATCACGTGACTTCGATATGGTTTGGTACGAAGGACTAAAGTATAAACTAAGGCTTTTCATACCAGAGAAATTATAAGAATCTTGACTCGAAAACAAACGTTTCCAGTAAGATACGGGATTGAATATGTACTCGGAATTCAAAGAAATGCTTGCCGGTGTTCTCCAAGCATGTTTACAATGCACACATATTTTTCAACTCGGATCAAATGCACAGTTAAAAATATCTTCAAAAACAGTTCAAATTTTAATATACTTATTATGCGTTGGTCTCTAAGCATAAGTAAAAAATCACGGTCATAATGAGTTCTGTTGTTTGTGTTTTTAAAACGAAGGTTTGCCCTTATGCACAATACCTTATAAAAAGAGATCTCAATCTTCAGACCTGTACTGCACCCAATCAGGTAGGCCGTCGGTCAGTCACGTGAAATCTTGTTCCCGGCATCACCTAAGTAAACCTGCAAGTGTCGATGGGGTCCTTGTTACAAAATCCAGGGTAGAGGTCTAAATTTATTTTAAGTCCTTGCAAATAATTGAAGAAGCTATAAGCTAGAATGAACTGTAGGTAGGACTGGTAGGTGATAGGTCCCCACACCAAGACCCCTGATGTACGGCCGTGACATTTTGACAAAAAAAGCTCCTCATATCTTGAATCATGGATTTTTGAGTGAATCCGTAGAATTTACCGCTTTTCTTTGAATGTTGTTGCTTCTTCGTTGAGTCATTTTTAGGACCCATAGTTTCAGGGATCCGCTATATACAGTAGCTCATGACTGTACAACTTCTACTCAACATAAGGACAAAGAGTCCCAAATCTTTATTTTTCATTTTTTTCTGTCGCTGTCAACGTTTTTCAAGAACCCATTTGTCTTTTAAACTAGTAGTTCTTAATACTTTATTGAATATTTTAAACATTTGCTTTAAAAGACAATTTTATCCCTGGCTCCTGCACTGCAATATTTGTAATGACCTCTTCCAAATGGCGTCGCATTTTATGCCCATTTCTGTTTTTCATTATTTGATTGAAAATTTGAATATTTGAATGAAAATGTGTATCTAATCAGAGGTGGCTAATGTTTCCCGGGTAGATCAAATTCTAACAGGTATTGTGGCCTCATACTAGTGATTCTCAGTATACATGAACTCCCATGGGGCCTTTTGCGTGGATAGACTTCTCAGCGAGAACGGAAGCATCACAAATAGGGTATCAGAGAACGATAACGATGATTGATCTTAAGAGCAGCTCGAGAATGACGATATCATCTTTTTAAATGAGGCGTAATTCCTATTCGGCCGCTACTTATGGAACTAAGTTTGAGTAAATATTTGGGACTCAAAAAATCCACCATGAGAAATCCATGCATTCTTAACGTGTGACTATTGTGTTTGGTTCTTGGAGTGGCCGATTCGTTGGCCCATTTCTCTTCTAAAATGACAATGCTTTCAAATCTTCAATTCCAACGTTACCCTGAAAAAAATATTGTTACCAAGGCATAATCAATATTTTTTTAATAGCCAGAAATTGAGAATTTGGATTAAGATTTGGACGTAAGTCGTCCAACAATCGATATATTGCACAGTTCAATATTACTGTAAACAGACCTTGCGGTTGATTTTGTTTAGCCATCATGGAGATGCAATGCCATTGGACCTTTTTTTCAAGAACTGAAGGATAATATTGTTTAAGCTCTGGGAAAATGTGTTAAAAATTGGATTGACAGGAGGTCCTGCTGACTTTGATTTGGATTGACATAAAACAACAATTGTTGAAAATATTGAACTCCCATTTTAAAAAGAAACAACAAATGGCACAATATTTTTTAAATTTTAAAGTTGTTTTACCATCCTGAATTTTGAATTGTTTTCTCGATCTTTTGACTAATAAAGCATGTTAAACCCTTTTCAACGTTAAGAAGTTAAATTTTCTGTAAGCCTTTTTGACTTCCATTACTGTGGAATACCATTGAGCAGAATGATTGTAATGGCTTGTAAGATAAGGGTGTCACTTAAGTTCGAGTGAGGGACTTTTATAGGGAATTTCAAGCTGTAGAGAATTTTGAGATGTAATTTTAGCGATTTCAATCGGAGAAGAAAAAAACATTATCTTACTTGGGGAGCGTAGAACGTGGTTTTGTGAATTTGAAGAAGTGCATTGGCTTCACAATCAGGTCCTTTTTGATGAATTGGTATTATATCACAAAAGCCCAACATCAATAATATTAATACAATAAAAATAAATAAATCTTTGGCCAGGGCCAGGGCCTAGCTTCTAGTGGCTTTTTCGCAGAAATGACGGGGGTGAACCTACTCCGAACGGCCCCAGAAGCCTTATCTTGACAATTGTCCTCGTCGGAGGATTACGTATATCAATCACTCTGTGAATAATTCCAAATGTTCCTACCCGGATTTGAACACCTCACTCAAGTGAAAGTGAAATCCAATAGGATATATGTAGTCCCAAAATAAATTCTTTGCTACTTTACGGTTTTCGTGTGATACTCTAATATTAGGGAATTAAAACGAAAATTGCAATGGCAGCACTTGTCCTGGAATCTAGATAACACCAGTCTTCTGTACCTTGTATCCATACAAAAGCCATATTTCAAGAAATTAAACATCAAACCATATACTTCGTCAATTTTTCCGACCGGCAGCCCATTCCAGTGTTGTGAGGGGCTTCATGTACCCATACTGCCACAAATCTGTGTACATACTTTATATACAAGTCCGTAAAAGCTTTTTTTTTACATAATCCCTAGAGTTCCCTATATATAAACATTTTCCATTCTGTTTGTTAAGTATGAATGATTCAGACAGGATGAGTTGGCATACACTACACCCGGTGCCTAGCCCTTAAAAAGCTCCCCCACAATGATTTTGAACACACATTTTCACCAACAGGGTGGGTGGGTGATTCATAGCCAGGACGTGTTCACCCGGCGCGCGGACACTCGTACATAAACAATTTCGAATGGAATGGTTTGTTATCGTACTATATAACCAGAGAGGGTGGGAAGTATAAATGGTTTTTGGTATGAGGCAAGTTGTTGGGGCCTTGGGCTTCCGCTCCATACTTATTAAATTCGGTCTTCAACAAAGGGATGATGTTCGAGCTGAAACGCACCGGGACTGGGGTGTGTTTGTGTATTGAAAATAACTGCTGCGAATCGTCTACGCAACAAGAAGAGGAAAATTTAATGGCGACTTTAATTTTCGGGAAGGTCGGTGACGCATTCTTGCTCGAGACTTTATGATGGCCGTGCTCTAGCTACATAAATTTGTTTGTATTGGTGTTTATTTCAATATGAATGTGTTTGTGTTATTTTTAGGGAATTTAGCGAAATCGAATGATCCATCTGCTTTAATATTGAGTGGATGTTACACGTGCGTCGACGTCGTTGTAAAATTACATACTGTCGCGTGGGTTGAACTCCTTGGGAGCGGGCTACGATTCCCTTTGGGCGATAAGTTGATAGTGACTGGCATTTGATGTTTATTTTTTCTTGTTTTTGCAATAAAGCCAGGCATTTCTAATCTGAGCTTTAAGAGATTGGAATGCTGAGATATGTACAAAGAAGTGGGTATGTACAATATATGTACATATATGTTTCCACAAGCTGTGTGTCAGTAAAACTCGTACATTTGTATGTACTATACATATATATATAAAAGCGAAAATTTGAGATTTCGAGCGATTTAAGAAGAGGTTCATGCATCGTGTCCCGGTTTTCATTTAAAATCATCATTGCCAGGATATTAGCGCGGTGGGAGCAGAGTGTGCATGGGGTATGAATTCATCAGACGCAGTAATATAAATTATTAGTTGCCTGCAGACAGAATATCCGAGTTTAATTTAAGATTGGCGTTCGAATAGGTACTGTGCGTTATATCTAGGATAAGAGATATCAATTCGTGTTACGAATATTGATGGACTCTTAAATTTCGAATCTTTTGAGTTTTTTTTTTTTGTTAAAGTGGAACCTTTAATTTGCGAGAAGTCCGAAATAGCTACAGGATCAGATAGAGGCTGACTGAACTCAGATCGAGGAAGTGGTGTAGCTATTGTATTGTATAAACAAAAATTTGCGTTATAAGATTGCACACTGGTGCGTAGGTTCGAGGCGTAAACATTATTCATTCATTACTGTAATGGAAACTGTATGGAGCCACAAATATTTGACTATCTACGTAAACATGTGTAAGACGAGCGATGGACGAAGGGCAAAGTACGATATAACTGACAACCAAATCTACGGCGAAATATAACGTCCTCCGAATCATGGATAACGTGCAAATCCTTTTTTTTTTTTTTAACTGCATTTTTTTTTTTATTATTCAATCCATAACCTTACATGCTAGACAAAAATGCTTAATTCTAGCTTAATTACCTGAACAATATTTAAAGTAACTTACTGACCCTATGCGGGCGCTCTAAGCTAAACCTAACATCTTAAAATATGTCTTTCGACTTAATACTACTTATTATATTTAAATTTATACTAATTTATACGAAAACTAAGAAAAATTTTATTGTTCGAAACGAAAAACTTAGTATATGGGCTATGTATTTTGCGTATCTTAATCTAAATCTAAACTAAACTTAAAATTAATCTTAAACTTAAAATCTTAACCTAACTTAAATAACATTAAAAACTAACTATTATAATACAAAAACAATAAAAACAACTTACACTACCTTAAATATACATACGTAAGCCGGCCAGGGCTATCAGCACATGCTATTTTACTTGCCTTAAGGGCACTCAGGATTAAAATCAACAAACGACCGAGATCATTCTCCGTTTAGCCACCAATAGTGTTGGAATTGCCTTTCGACATCCGCTCTGTCGCGGTCTGATACCGCCCTACTAAACCTAAGAGTCTCCGGTGAGCTACTTGCGACGTCTTGATCGTAGTTGACTCGCCCGTCCACAGCTTTTCGACCAACGTGGAAGATTAACGGTACCGCCAATCTATCCTGAACCAGACCTTTTCTATCGAGATAGAGAAACGCTTCTGGGGGAATAAGGCCGTTAAGGCGCACTGTCTCATGGTGTATATCATTGGGGTAAAATGCCCCGGAGATCAAGTTGTTGTTCGAAGTCATTGCTCTTGCAATGTGACTTCGAATAAGTTTTATCAGAAAGTTGTCCACTCTGATCAGGTTGGCCCCGTTGTACAGGACCTCGTTACTATAGAATTTTTTGTACTCAGACTCTGGAGTTCTATATAGATGGAGACAAGCCCTAAGACATCGTCTCTCGAAAACCCGAATCTTTTCCATTAAGCTTGTTCCCACGTTGAACCATACGGGACATCCATAGGCAATAACAGGCCGAATGAGGGCCGTGTAGCAGATCACCTTTACCTTGGCATCGAGTTGACTGCTGTGAAACAGTCTCTTTGTCAAGGCAAAGGCCGCTTTGGCTCTGGCCAGAGCAGTATCTATATGTTTGTTAAAATATAGATACTGATCTAGCCAGATCCCAAGGTATCTGACAACACTTCGATTCGCCAGTGGCTGCCCGTTTTGCCCAACGATGGAGAACATTCGCCACTTCTTTTTAGTATTTGATGAGGCCCTAGACAACGGAGTCCTAAACAGAATGGTCTCGCACTTTTGAAAATTGATTTTCAACTTCCAATCATCGCAATATCCCTGAACCTTTTCGAAGTCACGTTGCAAAAGACTTACAATGACCTCGATCTTCGGACTTGACCTGTACGCGATCAAGTCATCTGCGTACGCTATAGAGTGGTGGAGAGATCCTACAAGATCACTTGTGAAGATCGTAAATAAAATCGGCGAAATAACTACACCCTGTTGTAGACCGTTTTTAATTTCAAAAGTCCCAGCAGACGTTACACTGCCATTTTTCACAATAAACTGTCTGCTGGTGAGCATATCTAAGATTATGTACAGCAGCGGTTTGCTTATGCCGAGCTGGTCAAGCTTGTAAAAGAGCCCCTGCAACCAAACAGTGTCAAAGGCCTTCTCCAAGTCAATCAGCAAGGCACCCGTGCATTGTTTCTTACCTTTGTTCCATTGGATATCCGATACCAGTTTAGACGCGGCATGTATACAGTCATGCCCCGCTCTGAAACCGAATTGGTTATCCGGAATAATATTTTTGTCCTCAACCCACTCGGTCAGGGCTCTATTGATTACTTTTTCAAACACTTTGCTGATGTTGGGAAGGAGACTTATCGACCGGAGATTTGCCGGATTGGATGTGTCTTTGTTCCGTTTAGGAATTGGTTGCACCACCGCTGTCTTCCAATGAGCTGGATAATGTGCATTATTCAGCAAATTGTTAAACAGGGTAGTGTAAATGTTTACCGCTTCTAGAGGAAGGTGTTTAAGAACAATGTTTGGTATTTCGTCGATTCCCACAGATTTCTTACTTCTCAGTGAACCGAAAATGACCAGGAGATCTTCCTTTGATATGAATGGAGGGTGAATCCCTTCATTGGCGATGACATCATTTGCCAAATTATCGTCATTGAACATGGTAAAACCAGTGTTCTCCGATCGCCAGTGCTCAATGTCATGTCGCAAGTAAAAGTTGTGCAATAGGACACGATTTTCCAAGATATGGTTCGGGCGAGTGCTAACATTCACCTTATACACATCCTGAAACGTCGCCCCTATCACTTCAACTTTCTCCTGAGGATCTTCGATCACAAAAAAGTTGTCATCTTCGATCGCTTCTATTGGATCAATGCCTGCTGTCACAAGTACTTGTTCGTTGTCTGTATTTCGGGGGAGCTTAAGACACGGAAGCTCATTCTGATTTTTTCTTCGAAAGATTTTATTAATTTCCGGGAACATACTAGGATTGCTAGCTTTAACAGCCCGGATTTTGTTATTCCAATGCGAATTAATTGCAGCACGATAATTTTGCTGAATTAATTGCTGTAGGTTTTTAAGCTGTGATTTCAGTGTCCTAACCTCCAAGTTTTGTGGGTCGGTGAAACGTCTGTACAGGAGTTTAAGTCTCGTCAGTAGCCTACTCTTTTGTCGGTGTAGAGCGTCAATTGCAGCATTGCGGTATATATTGACATTATCAGTCAGTTGGTACTTGGGACGTGCAAATCCTGTTGTCCCGTGGATGTCGTCAACGAAGAAAACTTTTATAATTTGTCCATCGATGTCAGAAGTGGAACGAATAATATCGTGGAAAATCGCGCCATTGTGCTGGATTTCGACCTTCGAAATGTCAAAGAAAAACTTGCATTTAAATTTGAAGAAGGAAAGAATCGAGGGTTGAGGAAGAACATAAGTAATAATTCGATTTTTGAGTGAATCATAATGCACAACCTTAGCTCTTAGAGCTGTTCGCCAATAAATCTTCGCATTTTAGATCAAACGACCATGAATACAGTGTAATAGATTTCATTAGCGTTGGAACATCAATCGAAACCAATCCTGCCTTTAAATGGGACGTTGTTGGAAGTATTTTTTTTTTTTAAAGAGTGAAATATAATACGCAGATCATTTACTATAAAAGAATAAACTCAACATTTTTTTTCATACAAGAAAGGGTGTATTTTCCGTATTGGCGGTTCGATTTGTCCAAAACGGCATTAATCAATCAATCAACTTGGACTAAGTAAGAGGTAAGTAGTCTGCTTTCAAATCGTTCGCTTATGTTTTTTGGCTAAACGCTGTTTAACCTTAAAGGAAAGATGCACCATATGGTTCAAAATTAACCCCGATACTCTTTTGAATGTCTGTAAATGATTTGACCAATGATTTCGCATTACTTTTTAAATATGCTGCATTACCTTCATACGCGAGTGATGCCCAATTTCAATCAGCCAAACCTGATAATTCGTATATACGGGTATTTTCGCAAATTGTGACTCGCCGCTTATTATTTCCTCCTAAAAAGAAACTAGTGATAATCTTAGCTTTGCAACTCATAAGCTATGTTTAGATTGTTTACACCAGTCTTGATTCGTTGTACCAATATAAATTGCAAGAATCGTTTAATGATCTTCAACTTACTTAGATTTGACCGTATTTCTGTGTAGGCTAAGAGCTTCCCTACTTGCCCTCAAAAAGTAGAACGCCAGGTATTTTTTTTTTAACAAAAATGTTGGCATCAGTAAAGCGCCGACTTATGTAGTTTCAGTCGCTCCACAATAATAGTATTCCTTCTTCTTTTCTTCCACGTTTTTCCAAGATTAAGTCTTAAACTTTTGTCTAGTTTAAGAATGGCGCTTTCAATTCAATGGCCGACCAGAAGTTAAACGATAGTGGTTTAACCTTGCTGTAGTGATTACTCATACGGCCTGTCATCCTAAAATTTCAAGTCTGTGTCCTCAATTTAATGTTTTGTTATTGGTATACTGAGAATGTATTGCGATATCAGCAGACAGATAAACAAATCTTCAAAAACACGACATTCTTGTATATCAACTTATGTCAAAAAAATACTGCGAATTAAGCGAATGCAAACATCGCTTAATCTATACTGAGACAACTCAGAATGATCGGTGATCATAAGAACGATTGATTCTTAGCCGCAGTCTATATAATATGCAGTGACTTTATACAACCTGTTTTGAATTTAAATAAAATTCAGTTTCTAACTAAAACTGCAGTATTACTTATTTTTTGTCTCCTGAAAAATTACCTTTTTTGTCGCCTTAGTTTAGATCGGACTCCAACCTTGGAATAATTAGTACCACGGATCATCAGAGGCTCAAACCACTACATTATCTTTCCATTCTTCTCCTTATCCTCTTGCTCAGTCCTTTTCGTTCTGAGGAGCCGCATCTCATCCCTTCTTCTTTGCTCGTTATCAGCTCATCCATTCCTGAATTGTTCATTGCTGGCTTTGTGAAATCTATCACACGAGAGACGCCATCTCTGATTGTTCTTAGCACTATGGGGAAAAGTCTTCAGCGCTGGATGCTGGTGGCATCGCAAGGTGTTTCGCAGTTGCTGGTGACTGAAGCGTTAAAATTGAATCACTTCAAGTTGGTTTTCGGATTTTAAGGACTAAGGAAAATGCTCATTTGGACTCTAGATGCAAGTAGGAAGTTTACCAAGTCTAAGTTGGTTTTTTCGAAAGTTTGCGTGAAAAGTGTTTTGTGACGATTTGTCTGACGGTTTGTTGATCTGGACTGCGGTCCAAATGGCAACTTTATAATTTTGAAGACATGAATACTACAGAATGGTCACCATCTTTAACAAAATATTATAACTGGGTAAGAGCGCTATTGATTTACTTCATACGAAAAATGGTTCACTCGAAAACTGGACAAGCGTTCAAGACTTAAGCTGTTGTTCGAAAATGGGACCTATCAATTTTCCCTAAGAAAAAACCCACTTGGTCGCCCAGCCTTGTCAAGTCTGATCAAATGTACGCTTCAAATCAAAACGTTGTTTGGCTAAATGTGATCTTTTAATGAGCCCAACGATCACCGTACCGATTCAAAGCTCGTGAACTTTTTGCATGGGTCACCAATTATTTCTAAGGACCATGAATGTTGATTTTGTGTTTTTTTGTTCAGACTTCTTAGGCATACTTTACATGTACACATGTGCAAATTCTGATTGATAAAGGTTCTTATCCAATGGACATCAGTTGCTATAAAAACACCTCATTTTGAATCTTTGTTTTGGAAAGAATGCCTGTAGAAGACTCGCCTTGTATTCTGTCCTTGATTATCTGGATCCGCGATTGAAAATAAAAACCTAAATAATATTTCATTTAATTACATGTTTATTTACTAGCATTTAGTTTCATTCTCAGCAGCAGCTTCAAGCCGCCTTCTTGCCTCTCTGTATGCCATCATTATGTCCTCCAGTGTCATACCGATAGTTTTTCCAAGAGCTGGCTTCAACAAGTTCGGATTGCGTTGTGTCAATCTCTGAGAACGCACCGTAATCGTGCCCGTGGTCATCATTTTCGTTCCATATCGATTACTGAAACCTTCATCACAAGCGTAAAAGCTTTCAAAATCGAATTTTCTACGCCCGCCAATGAAATACCTCGATAGCTTTTCTAAAATACCACCTTCAAGTGGTCGATGGCACTGCAGCACAGATTCATCCAATCCTGGCTCCATAAAGCAGCTCATGTATGTATAACCCTCGACTCGTTCCCTTTCCCAACTGTCTACAGAGATCACCTCAAAATACACATGACACGAGTTCTCCATTTCAAAATCTTCATCACAAAGGAGAACTATTTCCCAGCAGTGCCCAAGACTCCAGACACCATGACGATTCATCTTGGAACTGTGGGTGCTTGCACTCAAAAGTCCAGACTCTTGGATGCTGCCTTCTGGCAAACGGACATGGTACCTCACATGTATGTTATCGTATTCGAATCCTTCGGCGCATTGGATTTCGAAAAATAGCACAACTCGGCGGCTACGTTTTGGCGGCATCATAAACTTTTCCGAGAGCTCATCACTGTTCTCCCAATGCGGCACATGCGGTATATGCAGCTCAAAGGCCTCATCTTGGTTTTTCTGCGACTGCTTCGAAATATTCTCAATGCCGTACGCGTACAGATGCCGATAATCCATATCGATCTCTATAAAGTATGGATTCTCTCGGAAGCTGTTAAAATCCGGGTAGATGTGCAAGATTTTTTCAAATGGTTGCCACCGAAGCGATAAAAGCATTGTATTCGGATTAAGAGCCGCGTAAACGTACATCACCATTTCTGTGGAGTCGTCGGGCTTCAATGGATTGGCTGGCGTTAATTTTTCATCCTCTGGAACGAAATTATCTTCATTGACGTATGTGAAAATTGGCGCTGTCAAATGACGTATTGAATCTTCCTCATTGCGAAGGATTAGCTGATGATAAGCCTTTTGTGCGTCCGTTATACAATTGGAAATGTCGCGATAAAATTCATTTTCATGTGCACTAAACAATTTCTCCTGCCATTTGATATTAATAACTTTAATGTCTTCACCGCCGCAGGAGTCCTCGTTTACACGTGTGTTGCCGGTTTTCAAATCAAATTTAGGAAGATTTAATAGAGAATTAATCTGGCGAAATGTTACGCTGAATTGAAAATTATCAATACTATCTTTAACGTGATAAATTGCTGACGCTTTTATTTTCTTTTTGTACATTATTTTATGCAAACAAAATTACAAATGAACTGAAGAAGCTCGTATATTATTTATTTGTTTGGGTTAGGTTCGTGGTTGTTATGGTGATGAATTGATGTAAAGAATTGTTTTGAATAAAAGATATGCAGGTGTAAAAGCTACTTAATTAAATATCATTTTGAACTGCTAAGCAAATTAAATTTAAATTCAATTAAATGATAATTAAGAGGTTTCAATTGAAACATAAAAGAGGTCATTTAACTGAAAACACTGCTTTGCCGACATATATAAGTGCTGGGAAGATATGGCAGCGAGCATAGTAGAGTACTGAAAAAATGATCAGTAGTTTAAGATATGTCATTGTTTATTACAGTCGAACCTCAATTTTTGGTGTTCCGTTAATCCGTTTTTTTTTTCGCTTATACGTGTTTACCAGACATTTGTGTAAGCCCTCTGTTTGTAGTTCGACTATTCAAGTCAAGTATTTTGCAAAAGTCGAGGAACTCCCATTTGTAATTAACAGTACGTATTTCTGTTTCCATATTATTGTTTTACCAGCTTTATTTTTCAAATGTGTAAGCACAATTGCCAGTAGAACTCCTAAGTTCAAAATATATTCGCACTGAGTATTCTAAAAATCAGAGATCGTTTTAAGGTACAATGATCCCACATTTTCCTATTTATTATAGCAATCAGGCCTCTGCTTGGATCAAATAATGCATTTATAATTTTTTTTTATGAATTTGTGAATTCGGTGAGATCTCACGTGGGGTCTTAGAGCCTCCTCCTGACGGAAACATTTTTGCGCAATATCAACAACCAAACGTGACCACTTTGGTTCAGCCAATGGATCAGCGTTTTATAGGGGCATAACAAGAAAGCAATATTGCGATGTCTCCTAAACATTGTAGTTTGAAGGAATTTCGGAAAATGTGGACACCATTTATGAGGGAGCTAAAATGCTGGAATGTTATTCAAATGCTTACTCTTCAAAGTTCATGGTTTCAACTTTGACCCAAAATGAAGATGTTTTCAAATGCTTCCGATTCTCTGGTTTAACCAATCAAGATCAAACTGAAATAGGTAATTAAATTCTAAATGACACAGCAATAGCCTTAACGTCTGCCCAAGCTGAAAAGGCTTTAGAGGAAGATTCGGACGTTGTAGAAGCACCATAAGAAGGTTACAGAGTACTTACACCGTGATTTGAAAAGTCCGGCTCCGGCAACATTTAACATTATTTTGGTCCAACCAATAGTGTTTGATAGATTTCTTTCTAAAGCGTAGAAAATGTTTGCCGAATTCCAATCAAAACGCGGCTACTCTTCGCTATCGTTCATTTCCTTCCACTTAGCATTCATATCATAGCTTTTCTAAAACTACAGAAATCACTTTACTAACCATTTAAAAATTTATAATGTTTATGATATGACACAGAAATAGTTTTCTATTCGCATTGAACTCTTCGCCTTCATACTCCTACATCCTTGAATGGAAGAACTAACTACAAATATGATGGTTAAAATTATACTAGTCCGTTGTGATTTGACAAGTAACCGAAGTAGCTGATAAGCTTTAAGATTTGAAATAAGTTATAACTGAATGATGAATTTAAAGAAAAGCTTGTGCTGAATAAACAATAAATGAAAAAATGGAAACTAAGTTCTAGTAACAGTTTTTTTCCACTTACCTCATTCTGTGTTTGAGTATCGATATCATAATGTTTCTATTGTGGATACAGTATATAATTTAATAAAATGAATTAGCAAGTTTTTAAGAAGCAATATTGCACATTTCAACCTATGGTTAATTAGTTAATTGCCATTAATAAAAACAATTGCAAAAGCCTGGAAGAAAATGAAAAATATTCCCTCTTTAGTTGGACAATAAGCATAAAAAGTTAACGTGGAACAACAGGAAACCAAAATAAGAAAATAAAATATTTTTATTTTGTTGTTAATATTACTTTAGCAAGAATGCAGATTTTAACAGATCTTTCTATCCAGCTCCTCTCACAGTTTGTGGCGAATTTCGATTCACTCTGTCAAAATATTGTCTTGAAAAATTGTGTATTTCCACATTTTTTGTTTGATCTTGGTTGCAAGCGTCGTTTTAGCACTGTGCCGGTTTATTCATTGTTGGATTTATTTCATCTTGTTGTTTATATACTCCTATTGTCAGTTGGTTCTGATGGTGATTTGTCCTTTGAGTAGGTCCTTCAATAGTACGATCAGTGAAGTGATAATTTCAACTGGGAAACAGATCCGGCTGCTATTCGCCATTTTTAAGCAAGTGCTTCAATGAGGAATCTTAAATAAATTCTAATGACTTCAAACTGAGGATTTGACAACTCGATAGATGAAGTCAGTCATGTGTGCTGAATCAACAAAAATAAAATTAATAAAATTGAATTACTACGAAAAACATAAACCCCTTTCAAGAATTAGCAAAATAAGTCTTCCAAAATAAATAATTATAGCCCCTACTATTCAAGCGCGTTTTTTTATTGAATATGTTGTGTATTGTTCGGGCAGAAAGTGTGAAGACTCTTCCTCACTCCCCGATTAACATCATCGGCTTATCTTTTTTAACACGGTATTGCTTCATTGTCATTTAATTTGATCTTTTGCAATCTTCATGTTGTTGAATGTCCTATCCTATCATCTTCATCAAAGGAAGAATAACTGCGGTAAGTTCTAACAATAATTTGCACAAATCGTAATGTCATTTGTTCTGGATTTAAACTGCCAATTGAGTTTTCCTTTCGGTATAGTTTTATAGTTTTAATGCGACGCATGTGATCAGTAATCATGAAATACGTTCGAATCACAGATTGTGTAAGGTACCCTTAAGAAAAACTAAACTACCTTACCGCCACATCATATGCAACAACCAATTTTGTGGATACACAGTGTGGCTAACTGTTAGCAGGTAGTTTATTAAATGTCAACAACAAAGAAACGTCAAAGTGAAAGCAGGCAGTTCGTTCAAGTGTTTTGTTATCAGTTTCATTTCTACTTTACATTTGTGTGTTGTCGGTTCGCGGAAAAGTAGCGCCCTGGCTTTTCTTTAATTCATTTCATTCCGTCTGCCCTCCGCTTAAGCAAAGTGCTTTTAAATATTCAATTCAAAACGTTTAAAAGAGACATTTTTGAGTTAAAGCCCTAACAGAATCCTGGAATTCTTTCGTTTACCTGTTCACCAGTTTTACTAAGAACACATTCACGATATCAACATATGTGTACATGCACACATTCAATACCAAATAATTGAGGTTTCTCGTGAAATTCCAAATACTGTGATGAGTCGGCCGTCTGATATGCTCTTCTGGCTTTAAATGTAAAATTCTGAGTGAAACCTGATTCCAAGTGATACTTTACCTTTGGACCAATTAATCCTTAACACAAATTCACCTTTTGTACGTTTGTTCAATCGTTAACCATCGAACATGCAACGACAGCAATCCAGTCCACCTGATGTCGAAGCCGCAAATGGGTCGCGTTCTCAAGAGGAAATTCCCCTGCGTCGCATGACCTCCGTGCCCGAAAGCCATAGGCAGAAGGTTAAACATATCTTTGACAATGTGAGTAACTAACTACTTATCAATTATTACAATTTAACGATAAAAAAAAGTGTCTCAAAGCAAAAAGGTATGCTATCATCTTTGTTCAAGCTGAATGATTCATTGATCCCCGCCCCACCCAGCAGACCATCGGGCCCAACTTAGTTATAGCTATATTATTGGATCTAACTTTATCGGCGCGATTGTGTCGTTCAGCTAAGTATTTTCCAAACAGTGTTTCGCTTCAACTTATCGCTGGTAGAATGTTACGCGCCTTTATTTGTTTTATGCCCCTTTTTGGGAAACAGCATTTGCGAAAGACGAACTCTTCATCTGGAAAAGTAGGTTGCCATCAGTTGGATTCGACTTAAGAAATACGAGTATGTACATGCTGTGTGCAATGAAGTTGCTTTGAACTGATTGGGTATCAATTGCACAAAAGGTAAAATCACTTTTTTGTACAGCACAATTAAATAAATAATCTGTGTTGCGTATTAAGGCACAGCTCCTTATATGAAGTTTATTTTGCGATTACCAGCGTGCAAAGAAATCAAACGTTTGAACAAAAAAACGAACGCAAGTTTTCCTTCTAAATATGAGTAATTGTTTTAGATAAGATAGTTTTAGTTGCTGTCTTTTGTAAATGCATACATATTAAATCGATAAGTTATGTTGTTTATCTTACCGGAAATCGGACTTCGTGAGAGTGGCTGACGAATTAAAGAGAGCGACTTTGTCTGACTTAAGTTTGAAGTCTTGTGGACTAAAGTTAACAAAACAGGAGGTGTTAAATGGTTTCAGGCTCTTCTTCGTCTTGACAGTCATTAGAGTCCATGTTCAGTATGGCGGTTTTGGGGCTCTTCAGAACAGCGATCAAGATGTGTAACTAGTTTTTACATGAAGCTAGGAGGCCTAAGGTTCTTTTTTCAATGTTTTCTGACTATAAAGCTTTTGTCATATGGTTTGGTCTTGAGTTATAGCAATCTCGCTTTTCACAGTGATCTATTAATATTCCCTGGTTCTAGTGTTGTTCCTTGTTCTAGATAAGATAGTTTAAGTTGCTGTCTTTTGTAAATATATATTAAATCGAAGAGTTATGTTGTTTATCTAACCGGACCTCGTGAGAGTGGCCGACGAATTAAAGAGAGACTTTGTCTGACTTTAGTTTATAGTCTTGTCGACTAAAGTTAACAAAGCACCACTCACACAGAAGGTGTAAAATGGTTTCAGGGTCTTCTTCGTGTTGACAGTTATAATGGCGGTTTTTAGGCCCTTCAGCGGGTTTTAGGCCCTTCAACCCTTAGGTTCTTGTTTTATTGTTTTGCCATATGGTTTGCTCTCGAGTTATATCAATCTCGCTTTTCACAGCGATCTAATAATATTCCCTGGTACTAGTGTTGTTCCTTTTCTGGCGGGTTCGTCCGGCCTTACCTTGCCTTCGATGTTTCTGTGGCCAGAGATCGGAATGTTGTTAACCATGATGATAAAGGAATTTAATACAGCTAATGCCAGCTTATGGTGGAGGCTGATGGAATTCTTTCAAAAGTACGAATTTTGTAGAGATTTGCGGCATTGTTCTTATTGAAAGCCTCGAGTACTTATTGTAGGTATGAGTGAAAAAATGGAAGTATATGAGATCGAAAAATCTCGTGATGGGAATTGTTCGGTATAAAAAATAAAAATAAAAATTGCTGCAGAGTAAACAGACTTACTAATATAAATATTCAAGGTCTAGCCACAATGCTTAGTACAAATTGAAAATGCTGACATATTAGTGACAACAGAAACCGATGTTACAGATTCAGATTCTTGTGACTTCAAAGATCAACAAATAGAGGGCAACGATCTTTTTAGCTGCGAAAGTGAATCAAGCCACACTGGTGGTGTAGCTGTGTATGTTAAAGATAATTTCAAAGGCCGCAATATAAAAATCTGTAAAGTTAGTATGCAATATTTGTGTTTAATGTTAAGGGGGAGTAAGGTAAATTCTTACGAAAAAAGACAGGCTTTTGTAATTCTTTTGCGACGAAACAGTTAAAAACTCTTTATTAAAGCCTATAGTGCATTAAAGTACGACTTTTGAAGAATATTGTATAAAATTTTCACGAAGAAATAGTAAAAAATACGGCAATGCTAGCAATTTTTCGGACGTGTCTCGGGAAAAAGGTGAATTGCGATGACTCTCATAACTTTGTACTGGATTATCTGAAATCTAATAAATCAAAGTTCATTCGTTAGATAATAGTTTTCGCGCAGTAATGCTTGGAGGGTTTTTCGAAATTTTCATTTTTCACTTTTTTGGAACACTTTGATTGGAAAAACGTGATTTTTTGCAAAAAAAAAAATCGGCTAATTTGTTATTATACTATATAGTAAAATAAAAACTATTAATAAATTTGAAAAGCGTTACCTCGTTAATTATAGAAATAGTGTTCAGTAGTAGAAATAGTAGCAGTATGAGTATTATGAGGAACACCGACTAGAAAAACGTGAGTTGTGGGGAAAACGCTTTAAAGTTTTGAACACTTAAAAGTCTGGTATAAAACGTTCATCCAATAGGTATAAAAATACTCGTAACTTCGTCAATTCCAATCGACTTGAAATTTATATCTTAGCCCTCCCTTAAAGGTGCAATACGAAAACAATCTTGAGATGTACTTGTGTGCAATTTTTCGGTCCCCTAGCCAATTTTCATCTTAAAGTACTTTCCAGAACGTTATAAGAACTTATTTATTATTTAAAACTTAAACTGAATTTTAGTACATATTTGACATTTGTTATGTGTGCTTAAACATTTGGGTGCGGAAGGCACATAAATTAAACATTATAATTTAAATCAATCGCAATAAATAATTTGTTGAATGCATAACACATATCTATGACAAATTTTTAATATTTTGAATGACAATGGACTTGTTCAGAATTCTAGGGACTAAAATTTCAGTCAAAACCTAGAATATTGACTGCAAATGCAGTTGACAGTTTCATATGTCAAACAAATTATTTTTGGAGATTTACTTTCAGTTTATACTTGGAATAAGTTTGTGTCGTGAATTGTGTATTACTTTCAATAACTGTGTGTTTTGAATTAAACGATTAAAATGAGCGGCACGGAAGAAGCACCTTTATGTGAGTTGAATTGTGTGCCCATGTGCCAAGACAGTGAACTTATTTTAACACCAGTAGGTCAAGTTTCGTTATTCGTTGTAAATGAGTTGCAGAGCCCATCGTTTATTTTGCGAAATTCTGCAATGTTTGAATTTATTGAACCGCCAACAAGAAATCCCAGCTACTTTGAGGCAGTAATTGCTGGTAGAATTTCGTGTCCACTTCAGTATGAGTCGGGCTTGCTTTTCGCTTAGTACAAAAATACTGCCTTGTGATCCCATTTCGTTATTAATTAATTTTAAAATAATACATTACCACTTTCATATTATATAAACTTCGACCGATTAGTAAACGATTTCAAGATTAACAGCTGACTTTTGACGTTTCATCAATGAACTGCAAAAAGTAGTCACATATTTTTAACTGCAAATCCAGTCCACTTCCTCACCATATGTCAACTAGCTTTGCCGTCAAATTCACGGGCTCTCGACCATTCAGAGCCGGTTGATTAGCTAGTGCCTAGAATTCTGAACGCGGCCAATGGCTTACATATGATTATTAAGGACCCAAGTACAATAACAAATCTGCCTTAAACATTAATTGACTACGTAATCAATAACTGCATTGACAAAGTATCTACAAGCATTGATAATAGTGCAAAAATTAGGAACCATGAATCCATTGCAATTCTAATTAAAAATTAAAATTAAAATTAAAAACCGATATAGGCCTATTAGTACAGAACTGATTAAATTATTGCTCATTTAATCAGGACACGTTCTTATCAAGATTATCCGAAATACTTTCTTATTTTTTGCAAATTTCAATAATCAGCAAACATAAAGTTTACATTTTTTCTTTCAACTTATGTTAGGTCTCAAAATTTCAGTCAACCTTATGTCAAAAGAGCGAAAGATTTGCTTTAACAACGCGGAATGGTTCAATAAGGAACTAAAAGAGGCTTAATTAAAAAAATAAATTTATTGACGCATTTTACTGTGATATAGATTTCAAATTACGAGTATGTTTCAGTTGATTGGTAAAACAAATCCATATCTCTGTTAATGTTAAATTTTAAACACCAGCAGTTCAGGAATGAGTACAAACGACGCATTCAAATTACAAAGTCATTATTTATTTAAAATAAAATTGAAACAGCACAATGTCCAAAAGACATATGGCAAAAGCTAAAAAGATATGTTTTTATTAATAGAAAAGAATCTATTGCTGAAGTGTATTTGGAAAATGGTTCTGTGATAAATGAAAATGCGCTAACTTTTGTAAGCGAAAAATTTAATAAATTCTTTATGGAATCTATAAAAGAAATAGCCCAATCTGTGACTACGTATATTAAATGGATGAGTGCAATATAGTTTAGTGTAGTAACTATAGAAACAATAATATGTGCAAAGACTGATTTTAACTTTATGAATATTGAAATGATAAGAGACTCTTTGGGTCTAACTGGGCCGGTACATAATTAGCTGCTGGTGTCTTCTCTAGTTCATGGAAAGAATCTCTCATAGTACCTGTAAAAAAGATTCCTAACGCGAAAACATTAAGTAACCATCGTCCGATAAACATGATGCCGTTGTATGAGAAAATGTTGAAGAAAATTGAAGCGATGCAACTTTAAGATCACTTAGAAACGTGTGGACTTCTAGATTGCTATCAATCAGGATTCACCATTTTTCACCATTCATCCGAAACTTTTTAAAATTTTGTCGTTAGTGATTGCAAAAGTAAAGTGGATGTAAAAAATTTAGTTGTGGCAGTTTTTCTAAACATAAAACGAGTCTGTGAGACAGTAATATAGATCACAGGATTTTACTAAAGAAACTATGATTCTACGGCACAAGATCTGTTGAACTCAAATGGTTAAAATCGTTCTTAAGAGGTCGCATGCAAAGTACTTCGGTAAATGAAAATGTAGGAATACCACAAGGAACAATCCTTGGGGTAAGATAATTCCTTTTTTTTTTATCACGGCCCGTGTTGTGCAATATGCAAAATTAATTTTATTCACCGACGATGGACTATATTTATCCGAAAAAGATGCATCTCCTTTTGATATACCAATAAACACTCGTGTCTATATAAACAATGAACAAATTGAACAAGTTGAACAAGTTGAACAAATTAAATATCTGGGAATTATACTGGAGCAAAAACTTACTTTGGCAGAATATTTGAACTTCATTTGCAAAATAATTTCAAAGAAACTTGGTGTAATACGTAAAGTTAGACAGAACATGTCAATAAGAACTTGTGAGAATATGTTTAATGTTTTGGTTAAGTCACACTTTGATGATGTTCTGTTAGGTTGTACAGGGTAATGAAGTGCTTCATCATACTGAACCCATCGAATTCCCTGATGCGGAGCAACGGCCTTAACACTTTCCTCGATACAGTTTATTTCCCTACAAAATTTTAAATTTTTTTGTAGCTGATTCATCCTACTTCCTCTTGGATTTCAAAAAAGTAATAGTTGCCCAAACGTTTTCTACGGCTTCTAGCTATACCCTGGCATTCACATAATAAATGAGTAATGTCCACCCAAATCGTAGTCGCATTCGTCCGTGACCGAGAGACCCAGTCTCCAAGCAAGTTTCCCTTAGAGGCAGTGCCCCGATAGTGAAGATTCCAGAGCCTGTATCAAATATAAAAAAGTATGTTTGCGAGATAGCTTTCTAGTATTTTGAATAATTTCTCCGGTAAAATAAATCTTAGTTTATACTTTAGTCCATCGTGCCATACCTTGTCGAAGGTCAAGAAATGCACTGGAGCACCCTTCCAGAGTTTTTCAATTACGTTTGTAATTCGATAGTCCTGATCCTGATTGTGGCATGCTTGCATCTTAAGGGGGGAAATCACAGTAAAATTTTAAATTTTTGGGAAAAAAAATTTTATCGCTTAAAAGATGCTTTAGGGTCTTAAAAATAATATACCAAATGATGGAATACGGCAAAAGTGTCCGAGTGACCAAATTTTACACTCCGCGGTAACGCCTCTCCGGTATGCTCTTATATTTTCATATGGTTTCTCAGTACTTAAAACTTTAAACGCGTTTTTCTCGAAACCACTTTTTTTGAGCTCGCCGAAGACATAACTCGAGCAAATCTTTACCAATCGACTTAAAATTTTGACAGTAGCTTCGAAATATCTTTCTCCAAGGAGCTACGTAGGATTTTTATTTTATATGGCTTAATTTTTTTTTATCGACGATTTTATGGCGTTTTTTTGTTAAAAATTTAATTTTATTTTCAAACATGCACCATTTTGTAAAAAATCAATATATCGAAAAAATCCTACGTAGCTCGCTAGCTGTTGTTATATGAAAACCAAAACATTTTGGTGTTTTGCTTCCAGGTCAAAAATTAAGGAGTTTACGTCTTCGCCCATCGACACGCTTTCAAAAATAGGCGCCTTTGGGCATATGCTGCGCAGCCGCCATTTTTGCATATTTTTTTATTGAAAAATTACATTTTGTACTTTTTTAGTATTGCTATAAAACCTACTTTACAGATTTTCGATTGAAACTTTTATTCAGCCAAAATTAATTCGCGAAAATATGCCTATTTTTTGTGTGCTTCTGTGATTTCCCCCCTTAAACCAAACTGGTGCTCTGGTATTAATCAAAAATTAACTCAAAAATCTCACTATATATTTTTAGTTTCGTTAGGTTGCTCGTAAGGAGCACATAGCGGTATCAGGGACCGTGCGAACGATCTCAGCGCGATTCTGTGTTGCACCAGTCTAGTCAATATCCGTTTCCGGCTAACACAGAGTGTAACCTATCCAGCTCCACTTTCGACGTTGTATCTGCTGCGATGGGCTTCTGTGAAACTCTCTTTGCACGTGATCCATTCCGGTCAGAAGACCTTTAGGATTTGTCTCAAGCATTTGTTGACGAACACCTGAAGCTTGCGTACTTGATGGTGGTTGTCTTCTTAGTCCCGCATTCGAAGAGCAGTACGGATTCGGATTGCACGTTGGAATTGAATATATGAAGCTTGAGTGAGGTGGAGAGCTGGTCGAACCTTCAGAAAATATACCCTTACCCTTACCATAATCCTCTGGTGTTGGTGAAGGAGGTGTTTTCTTTGCCCTTAGGTGTTTTGTCTTGCAAATCGCCTCCCGGTAGAGCTTCTGGATGAGCTCGATGATGGATGGCTGTATTCAAATATTCTCCCATGCGTTCAAGATGGCTTCTCGTGTAACCAAGTCGAATTCTCTCTCGAAGTCAACGAATAGCAGAAAGATGGACGAGTTCCATTCAACCGATTGTTCGATGACCATCCGGATCGCATTGATGTGATTCAGTACATGAGCGTTTGGGTCGAAAACCGGCTTGCTCATTATTAATCAAAAAATTAAACCTTGCAAGACTTAACTGGTTATGAGTATTTTCCGGCTAAAAAATCCTTTTCCACTTGAGAAACAAATTAAAAATTCTTCCTATATGCATACATATACAGAGATACTCATACTGAGCTAACCTTTAAATTAACAAGCCGTGGATTTTTAGATAGAAGGTTGTTTTCGACCGTTTGATTGGCGCGAGTCATTTTGAGACAATGTGCTTAAAATTATATACTCCCAAGTTCTTATAAAGACCGATCTTCTTTATAAAGAAATTTGTTGTATAGGCTATCGTGAATATAAGATTTTTATAAAAGAGGAAGGAACTTAAACAGATTCCAAGATAAAGTTCGTAATAAAGGCGTTTTGGCTGTCGTTTGGCTGTTTTCGAATTCCTTGTTCGTTTTTTCATTCAGAGGTAAATTGAAGCCTTTACTGTTGATGTGAATATCTTCCTTATTTGAATACCGATATTATAAGTGATGATGGTTTGTATATCACAAACTTACTATCACGTCATCAGTCATTTGGAGGATGTGAGATTGAACCGTCCCGGGATCACTGCATCCTCTTCTTCGCGATTGTTTTTTTTTTTTTTATATCTAATCAAGCTCTGTGGCGGTTTTCTGGAAACACTTATTAAGTAAACACAACAAGATCGAAAAGTCACTTTAAACCATAGTTTTTCCAAACCAGTAGTAATTCTGTGAATTTCATCCTTTTCACTACAAGGTGCAAATGTGTAAGATCTGCGTAAAGCTGTTGGCGCGGCAGCTGAAGTCGACATTTCATTATCACCAATTAGGAAAAGTGTTTTTTACTTAATTAAACCAGCTGTGCCACACCTAGAAATACCTTGATTAAGAGGCTCTCAAATACAGCACTCCTCTATAAATCAATATTTAACTTAAGAGGAGGTAGTTCTATTGTCTCTAGGATGATGGCCCACGATATCAGCTGCTAGCAGTCCTTATGCCAGCTAGTATTATATTATTACTTCCAACAGGGGCAAAGGATTACTTCAAACTACATCCAAGTCCAAAAACATATTGTTATCATTGTTAAGACCAATCATTCTTGCATTTGTGATTATTGTGGTGATTTTGAACTCAATTAACCTTTGCATTTATAACAAGTGTAATAAAATATCTGAGTAGATTGATGACTTCACTGGATTTCCGATGTGGTTAACCACTCATCGTTTTTATTATTTGCACTTTTGTTACTGGCTAACATGAGGCATTGTTTCTTAACGCGGAAAGGAAAAAGATATCAAATCGTGTAAGCAATAAGAAGTAAGTGGAAGCATGGGTAAATAATATTAACAAATTGTTAGATGCTTGTGAGTTTGCTAGTTGGGAACCGGGTATGAAGCTAAACTCATGTTGTTTTTACAGTCACCCAGTGTATTTGCCACTTTAATAAGACCAATAGAATATCTAATGCTTCCGTCCATGTCCGTAGGCTCAAATTGACTACAGGTCTAGTTGAGATTTTATACCTCATAACCTGGACTGGAAAGTCAGTTGAAGAAAACGACTGCCCTTGATTGTGATTTTGTGGAAGTTGGTGATACTTGCTTCGAGGCTTCGATCTTAACGAAGTCCAATTTGGCTTATTGTGAGTCTGTCAAATATTTGAGTGAAGTTTATGGAAGTTTAAGGATGTAGCCTGGAGAGAATACCATTTACTCATAGAACATCGGAGATCTTTTAGACTGACTTTGGATCGAAGTGTAGCGATATAAGAGTAAGATAAACGTGGGAAAATGTTTCGTTTATGAGGAACTGAGTAGGTTGTCTGTGAATTTAGATTGCGAATTCTGTAGTTGCTGCGAAGCTTTCAACTAATTTACAATGTTTATTAACCGCTTGTTTAAACGAGCATTGATTTTATTATGCATCCCGAGGGATTACTGACCCTGGACTTACAATTAGATTTATACAAACAACTTTTATCACTCAACTAAAATAAAAAAATGGGTGTGGGTGAATGTTTAGAAAGAGCATTTTTAATGGTGAATAGTTGGCTTTGGTGGAAATCATTAAAATACTGTACGGCATAAGTTTTTGAAAAAATTCTGGAAATAAGATCATGGGAGCCGTACTTGGTAAGGCCTGGACGAAAGACCAAGACAGCGATAAGGTAACGGGGATGGGGTGCGGCTGTCGATACAACCAGATAAAAATTGGTGGTTGATCGGCAAAGTCACGGCCTTCTTCGGCAGAAGTATAATAAGGTAGTAAGAATTCTTGGGACTATGGAGTTCAGAGCTAGCTCAGTTGATAAAAGTGTCAATCTGCGAAGTTGAATTGGCTTTAATAAATGACACCCTAATTACGAATGGAAGAGGCTGAATGAACCAACGGGTTCATTACAGATGGTGTAAGCTCTGGGTGGTTGTTTAAAACGCTTAAGTGGGTATGGATTGGCATTTTCGCTTCATTGAATGTTAAAATAAAGGGCATAGGTCAAACATGGTTGCCTTGGTCGACATCCGAGGTGTTTGTAATCGGAACGGATTTGGAGGATCTAAAAAGGACGACGGCTTGCAGATTTTCTAGATAGCATCTGATCCATGCGATAAAGTCTGCTGGATAGCCAATAACTTTTCGCTTCAACATTTGATTTAATACCAGCTTCTTTAAAACACCTTGATTAGGAGAAATGAAAGACTTGCATTGGAAACAAATTATAACGTAGATAATGCTATTGAAGAGCTTCATAGTGATAGTTTTACAATTGTTCAAATATAGTTCTCAACATCGTTCTTAGGACCTGGAAAGTCTGAATATTGGCGTGAGAGGTTGAACCTAGAGGGGTTCTCTCAGATCACTAGTCTTTTCTAGTATCCGTTTTGATATCCAATGATGCAAGGCTGGTATTTGTATTTTTATTAAGTTATTGGTACCTGATCGTGTAACGCAAATGTTTGGCCAAAGAAAAAGAATTGCGAATGGGTCTCCTCGAGTTGAGTTGAATGGGTATCTCTCGGATTAAATCATTTGGGTTCAAATAGATAGCATTTGGTTAATAGAATCAAGATAAAGGTAAAATAAAAAAACAGATTCGTTCCTAGTGCTGATGATATAATTATTGTTTTGTTATGGTACTAAAACGAACTTACAGGAGCAAGAAGAAGTAGTGGACAACCAATGAAGTGGGTGCAGATTTTTAATTCGGAATAAGTTCCTCCCGTTGCATGGAATCGTATTTTTGAAAGTTCGATCATTGGTTGTTGAACTACAGTATCTCTACTATACAGAAAAGAACAAAATTTACGTTTTTTAAACCACTCTTTTTTCTTCTTGTTGTTCTTCGTTCTTTGTTTGAAAGCATATAAGCATATTTGATAAATGTGGACGCCATTCATCAAACATTAATCATGCCGTGCTTGTCAAACAAATTTGAGTGTGTGAACAGGCCTTTCCTGTATACGCATTTAAAAACAATTCAAAGTACAAATTCTTTTTGGTTCAATAAATGCATTTCTTGTCAAATGTAAAATCGAGTATCGCTCATAATCATTCGTAGAACAAAAAATGGTTTAAGTAACAATGTTTCATCGTATAAGTATCATTGTTAAAATAATCAAGGAAGACTTCTCGCAAATGAACCCAACGGGGTAAAACTTGAGCGTGACTCAGTTGAAACTGAAAAATTCCAAGGAGAGATTCTACGAACCTCGTCAAAAAGCTAATGTCAGTGAAAGAACCAATGTGAACTTGATTAAAAGTCATCCTTAAAAACACATTTACCCTGTCAGAAACTCCAAGAAGATATAAGCCTCAGTGATGAATCGGTTCAAAACCGAGCAAGGCTTGTTTTTGGTCTGAAATTTATAGAAAACAGAGTACGACACTGTTGTAAAGATCCTTCAAGGAAGGTTTAAAACGTTCTGAAGGAAATGAAATCTGTATGTCACTCAAAACCACGGCGGCCGACAGAAGTAACTTCTCCGCAATTCGTTCAAAAATTAATTTGTAAGGATTCGAAATTAGAGATGAAATAGCTTGCAGACATGGAAAGAGAGTCGGGCACAATCATTTTTATAGTTAAGATCAGTCTGCCTCAAAAACAGTAGCGCATGAATTGTTCTCGCAAGTTTTTGGACCTCTGTAAAGAAGACAAGGATGGGTTTTTGAGACCATTTGCTACTGCGAACGAAAACTTATTATAAACCTGAGTCTTGACAAAACTTTATGCAAGCTCAAGAAGTTGATGATGTCAAAATCTTGACGACAGTCTTTTGGCATCTTTAAGGGTCTCTTCGCCAATGTTCTAATAACAGCAGAAGATGAACCTGAAGTGAGTGGATACGGTCCACCTGTATCACCAGTTCCTATACTTGCTGTTGAACCTCCAAATTTATTCCATGGATTGAGCGAAAAATAGCCACCAGATCAGCTTCAGCCTCAGGCGCTCAAAACGCTGTAGCGTGTGAAGCAGCTTTCGGTGCTACCGGTATGACATTCCGTTGGCTTGCCACCATTTGGGCTATGGTCACATGGCAGGTTAATGTTTGAATGCGAATAGGTAATTGTTACACTTAGACATTTTGCTAACGACTTCAAGCGAAGGAACTGTGGCAAGTTCAGGAACTTTAAGGCAGTCTTTGACTTTTTACTACTTTTAAGCTGTAAAATAGAATTTATCCCTTAAATTAAAAAATATTGTTTATTTTTTTCAGCACGATACTGATAACGATGGCTTTATTGATGTTCGAGACCTCAAAACTCTTATCGGCCAAGGTGTCTGTCAAGATATTCCGGAGCCAATGGCAAAGCAGATTCTAGCCATGTCAGATCACGATGGCAACGATCGATTAGATTTTGAAGAATTCTACAAACTTTCAATAAAGGAACCCTGGATCATAAGTAGCTACGTTTACAAATACTGCAAAGCCCTAGTGCCACGAAGAGAGCAAATTCATGGCGATCAAATTGGTAAGCATACGCAGAAAAAATGGCTCTTTTTACTAAATAAACTTTGAATTTCTGTTTTTGTTATTAGATGGAGCCTACGAAAGACAAATGTCATTCTGTCCACCACCTCTAACTATGATTATTTTCTCTATAGTAGAGATAATAATGTTCTTAATCGATGTGATATATTTTAAGTAAGCTTTAATGTCTTTCATAAATATTTTTCTAAAAAAAAACCTTGCTTTTTCAGAGATGATCCAAATCACGTTCTTAGAATAGGTGAAAGTACCAAAGGTCCTGCCGCAACACTGTTCATATTCAACCCCTACCGACGCTATGAGGGGTGGCGTTTTGTCAGCTATATGTTTGTCCATGTCGGCATAATGCATCTTTTTATGAACCTCATCATTCAGATATTTTTAGGGATTGCGCTAGAGTTGGTGCATCATTGGTGGCGTGTGGCGCTTGTATATTTAGCAGGTGTAGCCGCGGGCTCAATGGGAACTTCATTAAGTAGCCCGAGAATATTTCTTGCTGGGGCTTCAGGCGGCGTTTATGCACTAATCACTGCACATATAGCTACAATTATTATGGTAAGTAATATTATTTTGCTCAAAGCCGAAAGCAGCATCGTTGAACTGGCCGATGTCTAGTTAAAAAGTAAAAGGCTTCAGTGAACAATACAAAATATTTATTGACCATATTATTCAACATTTGAAAGCACTTATTCAATGCAATTTGGTTTGCGCTTAAAAATTTAAATTCACTGACCATCCTTGCATTGAATGTTTTTAAGTACAATAGTACAAGTCAACTTTTTAACTTTTAAATGTAGCTTACTGCTTGAAACTAATTACTAATTAACGACGTTGAATCGGTACCAATCGCTTATTTCTTCTTATACTCGTAATCTGAAAATCATTTTCATCTTTTCTTACAGAACTTCTCGGAAATGGACTATGCAATAGTACAACTGTTTGTGTTCCTTATTTTCTGTTTCACCGATCTTGGAACATCAGTTTACCGCCACATAAACGACAAAAATGACCAAATTGGTTATATGGCGCATTTATCTGGAGCTGTTGCTGGTCTGCTTGTTGGAATCGGAGTGCTAAGAAACCTTAAAGAAAGACGATGGGAACGCATTCTATGGTGGATTGCAGTTGTTTTCTATTTTGCCCTCATGTTTGCCGGTATCATGGTTCAAATATTTTGCCCAGACTATTTTCCAAAACAAGAAGCATGGTCTGGCAATATCTATTAAAAACAAAAAAAGACAATTAATGCAATAAATCAAAACGCACAATTCTTATATAATTTGACAAATGTGAAATTTGACCACCAAAGTGTCCTTAGATGTTCAATTTCAAGTCAATTTTTTGACATTCTTGCGAGCCTTTATTAAAAAAAATCAAAATTGCGCTCCAAAAATTTAAGACTAAAACAATTTGTGTACCAGTATCATTTTTGTATGAATATGAATATTTATTACTTCTATTTTTGTATACTTAACTTTGTATTTTTCTAATGCCATTTAGAACCGCTTTCTGCAAATCAACTTTGTTTTGTTTCCTTTGTTTTTGTACTATTAAGTTAAAATGAGTGAAAAAAATAATATTTTTTCTAAATACATTCGTCTTATATTAATTTTGTTGTTTAATTGCAGTACATACTGTGGATTATTTTGTTCTCACCACAATAACTGACTTACAATTTCTTTTCTTTCAAAGCAGAGTAAATTTATTGGACCAGATATACAACATAAAGCAGTAGGTTTATTTTATTCGGTTTTCGAATTTTCAAAGCGTTGCACACGTCCAACAGCGGGTCCCTATATTTTGAGCTCTGTTTGTAAAGTCGCAACACAAGGTATCCTTACCTGATGAAAGCCATTAAAATAATGTAAACATGAAGAGTGTTGAGCGTGATAGTATCTCAAATAAACGATATTTAAATGGCTTTACAATCGTGCTTGATGCAATTTTTTTATTTTAATTTTAATTTTAAGGAGAATTGTCCAAAATATGCCAACAAGGGGAAATTTTATCATACTTATAAAAAATTACAAAAATTGATCTCTCTGCAATCGCTTCTTCGATGCGTGTAGATGTTCTTAATAACACGCCATGGTTTAACTTTTTTGCCAGACATTTTCGTGAAAGAAAAGTGCACCGCAAAAGTATTCGAAATTTGGTACAATCTATCTTTTAAGTGGTACAAAATAATTGCATTCATATACATGCAGTGGTGGAAAACTAATTAGAAACAAATTTTTCTCCTACGAAAATGTGTGCCCTTATAAACTTAAATACATTTTTATTACAACGCAGTTTGTAAATAGAAACAAATTAAGAATTAAGAAGGTGGAATTATAATTAGAAACAAAATTCTTTGGATGTATTAAAACGTACATAAAAAAAGTAAAAGAAAATCAAAACCAAATCTAGTTTTTGCTTTTACTAGAAAAGGGGTATCCTTTATTTTTTAAAACAGCTGAACAGCGTTTCGTTAAACTGGCTAACAAGTTCTGAGATGTTTTCGGTGGGATGCACTACCACGTTTCCTCAATATTTTTGAAAAGTTCGATAGAGCAAGTCGACTATTATTTGTGCCAAACCTCTCTCCACATCAGCCCACAAGTTCTCAATAGGATTGAGGTCGGGACTCTGCGCTGGCCACTTCAGAACATAAATTTATTGCTCTTCAAACCAACACTTCACTAACCGTGAAGTATGCTTAGGATCATTATCCTGCTGGAAAATGTAGGATACTGGTAAATGGTCATCAGCATATGGCTTCATTGCATGTTCCAGTATGTCCTACGCCCATTTATACTTACAATGGGACCAACACCAACACCCAAACCATGACATTTCCATCCTGGAGCCTGGCCTTTTAACCATTCTGATTGCTTGACACAAGTCGATTTTTTTGGAAAAGTCTGTTAAAGAATCTCCACATTTTAATAGAGAAGTTTTTTTTTGTGTTATGCATCTTCTATAGTGTGCTTTGTAACACCGAATAATGCCTTGATCCATAAGTTGGATGAGAGATGTAGTGTTTGGTGGCAGAAATTCAATTCGAATGCTTCCTAAACAAATATTGCCATTAAGTTTATGACAAGATGCATTGCCACCAATAAGCAACACCTTCCTTTTGCATGATTTAAACTTTGCATCAAGTTGTTTCATTATTTGGGTCCATATTAAACTAGTCATCCTCGCTTTGGAATTTGGAAAAGATCTTACGGGAATTGTACAATTTTAACTAACAAAGGAAAACCGAACAAACCAACACACAATTTTTAAATTAGAACATACCTATGCAATAAATAATTTTTTCTGTGCCAGACGAATCGCCAATAATGCGGTAGTAATGCGGTCTTTTGGCAATTTCAACGATGAAGGGTTTTTAAATCGTTTCGCTTACGTTCCCTTTGGTAAAGCCTTAAACATTAATCCGGACTCAGTTCTTAAAAGCGCGTTATTGCATCCACCTACAAAAAATGATCCGGACTAGAACACCACCATATCTATATGAAAAATTGTCCTTCTTGCGATCTCTTAAAACTTATGACATCAATATACCTTCTTTTAAATACCTGAACTCTTCCCGATTGTTTTTTGTTCACACTGTTAGACCATGGAATTCTCTGCCAGCACACAAAAAAGGAATCGTAAATATTGGAGGTGCATGGCTACTTGTCGGACTCGAGAAATGATCCCACTATATACCGTGTTGCTAGAAGGGCAACAGACAAAAGGGTCCTATATGCGCCAGAAAACTTGGAACTTGAGTCTGTTGAATGGAGGTATTGAATGCAGTAGGCTTAGTAGGGACAAATATTGGTGGCTTGACTGGGTTGAAGCTAGCGCTTTGTTTAAGTTAGATTAAAATAGGTTTAGGGGGTATTCTTGTCTAGAGGCATGAATTTCATGTAATTTTTGAAGTGTCATAAAAAAACGGCAATCCATGGTTTTATTAGTTATTTATTAACAAAACAAGAATACAGAAAAAAATCAAAAAATAAAAAAAGTTGAAAATTTTAAAAATTAGCAGTTGATGAAATGGGGGTCTCAAAAAATTGGCGCGTAACCATACCCACGATTTCAACCCTCCTAGCTATCTGAAACCAAAAAAAAGATTAATAATCTAGAATAATGTCGCAATGTTTGGAACTACGGAAAAGTTGGAAAGATTTTTTTCACAAAATGGACGACTGCCTGAAAAAAAAAACAAGTTTTGTACCACTTTTTTTAACTGCTTCGAATTCGAAAAAAGTAATAGAAATTTGGGGATGGGGATAGGTAAATCGGTCCAGTAGAGCCTGAGAAATCATGGGTATTGTTTTGAAAAAGACAGTTTCGATAAAAACGCGTTTAAAGTTTCGCGTAAAGTTTTTCGCAGTCTAAGTCATGAAATGATGTATTATACTTACATTTATTCAATTTGGCATTCCTGCTTCATACATCGGAGCTTCCTCGACTTTGAAAAAACTATTTTCCGCGTTTCTCTCTTCATATCGAGCAGTTCTGGCCTCCTTTGATGCGTTGGATGCTCGTATATCGGAGCGGTCAATCCGGGCGTTGTCTCGTTTCACAGCAAATGAATGAGCTTCCGGGACAGTTTTCATTCCCATAAGCTCCATCATTTGTAAAATAGGAATGAAGTCTTCATTCAAAATATTTCACAATATTTTTATTTCACTAACAGCACATATGTACGTCCACGTGGTTTGAAGGTTAGAATTCAACTGTTAGCAGCTGGACGTAAGTGATCACTAAATATAAACGATACAAGTCACCTTGGGTTCTTGTATTTCAATATATGCAAAGTACAAAAGGTTTTACTGAGAAATATGGATTCAGGTAGACGGAGAATCTCTAATGTCTTTTGTTCGATTAGTTCCGGTCGAACCAGTTTGGATGCTGGGTCAGCAAAATACGGATATCTCCGAAAATAATTTGAATTTTGAAAAAAACTAATTATTTGTCAAATCAGACATGAGCTAAGTGTTACCATTCAAAAAATATAAAAAAAAATTGATTTTTCTTTTAAATTTCTAGACTAGAATACCTCCTTAAGTAAGGTTAAGTTACTTTATGTTAAGTTATTTCATTTTTGTAAGTAGCTCTAAAGTTATCTCGTAAGTTAAAACATGATAAAAAGGAACAATTTGTATCACATTTTTGTTTTCCGAATTATTTTAAAAATAATTTTAATTAATAATATAAATTGTTATATCTGTCCAAGAATTGGAAATATGTATATAAGATGTTACGTACTGCATACTGGATCTATAACAGTTTTTTTTACATTTTAAATTAAGTTATGTTTAAGATTTTTAACTCCTTTGTCTTGATTATTTAAATTGATCGATTGTAAAAATAAATGAGTTAAAAAAAAAAAAATACATTTACAACCAATATCGGAAATCATCTTGTCTTTGTATGCATGAAGTTTATTTTATTCAAATAAAATAAAAATTTTAAATAATATCACGCGAACTACAGATTGGCAACTAAGTAATTGCGGATTTTTTTCTAGAAAATAAAAGACAATTTTTTCATTGAACGAAATAACTTTATTCTGTAATGTATTTCCCATTTTTAGCAATGACCTTTTGTCATCGTTCAGGCAGCATCATAATTCCACGTTCATAAAACTTCTGGTTTTTATCAGCAAAAAACGATTGACTTATCCTTATTGAAATCCTTATTGAAATTTTTTACCATTCATGGTGCAAGATCAGGACTATATGGTGGATGTGGCAAAACATCCCAACCAAGCTCAAATAATTTTTGCCGAGTGACCAAAGATGTGTGTGGCCTTGCATTGTCATGATGGAATACAACACCTTTTCGATTTGTCAATTCGGGCCGCTTTTCTTCAACTGTATTGTTCAATTTTGTTAGTTGTTCAATGTAGACATCTGAATTGACCGTTCGGTTGGGTGGTTAAAGTTCAAAGTAGACAATTCCTTTGTAATCCCACCAAACTGATATTCTTTTGATGTTGCTTGAGCTGGTTCACCTGGCTTGCTCCACGATCTTTTCCGATTTACATTGTTTTAAATAACCCATTTTTCATCACAAATTATCAATCGGTTTAAAAATGGATCATTTTCATTACATTTCTTTAACAAATCGCAGATGTTAATGCTTTGTGTTAAATGATTTTCTTTCAGTTCATGAGGAACCCACATATCGAGTTTTCGTACATAGCTTAGTTTTTTAAGCGATTTTTAATGCATGCATGTGATTCATGAAGCTACTCTGCAATCTCACGTGTTGCACTGTGATGATCCGAACCGATTATTGCTTTGATTTGGTCGTCATCAACTTCAACTGGACGACCAGAGTGAAAATTCACCACAACGAAATTTGGCAAACGAATTTTGACACTGCCGTTCTTTTAAAGCTTCGTCATCATAAACAGCACATAACTCTTTTGTGAGCCCCACGTTGCGTTTTTTTCCTTTCCCGTAAATAAGAAAGCAAAATATGAAGTAAATTTTCGTTTTGATTTTCCATTTTTCAACAGACGCCAAACAAAAACTGCACAACCGATAAAAAAAAAAACCGCAATTATTTAGTTGCCAAACCAATAATTGATAAAAAATTCAAGACTTTCTCTCAAACGTCAAACAACAATGCTTCTACCCTATGCTCTTCGAACACCCACTGTCGTCATTCATCTTTTGCGGAAGTACAAAATCCAGCTCTCTTAAGCTTTCCCTCTACCTCACTTACTCGTACATATACGACTCTTAAGGTAAGCTTTCATGTGGGGTTGCTGGCCTGCACGAGAGTGCTTCTCTCTTGTCTGCTTAGTATCGACGACTCTCTGTTATCAAACAATGTAAACAATGGGTCGGAGCTTTTTTGACCATGAAGTCGAGGCGGCTTATTTGAGCAATTGTATCTTTTTGGCATGCTTACATTTCTGCAAATGTACGAGTACTCGTATACATCGATATGCTCCGAGATATATGTAGACAGTTGGCGCTGGGTGTAAATTGATAGGAACGTTCGCGATGGAAACTTGCTTGCTGACTGAGTGGCGGCAACCATGTCAGTCTTGTATTATTGGACAACGGATATGGTTGTAGAGGCGGCATACTATCTTGCTGTTATAAGAGAATATCCTTAAGAATTATCTTTTTATCCTAGTTGCGGTTCTTGCCAAAAAAAAAAAAGAAAATAATAATAAAAGAGTCAAAAAGTGTATCAGGACAACAAGAATAATTCCTTGGTATTGTCAATTTGTGAAGTGGTATTGTGCCGAAATTATCTGACGCGAAGGATTTATTCGAATCAGGAACCAAGGAGTTCCTTAAAGTGACTTAAAATTAAAGTGAATAGTTGGAATTAAGCCAAGGATTATTGTCAATTTCGTTTGAATAACATTTGCACCTGTCTAGGGGATTAAATAAAGCAATGGTAAGGTTGTTATAAAAGTTTAAGCACTTTTGTGGGTTACATGTTTGTATGTGTATGCCATTTAATTCAAATATTCGTGCCGCTTTAGCTGAGTTTGCGACAAGTTCTTACCATGGAAAGGTGTCCCTTTTAGGTGATGCTCATTGGGGTGGCAATGACGCGAGTTATATAATTACTCTGCAATTAAGCTGTTTGCATGTAAAATTCATGAGTTCGTTTTGATTAAAGGACCTCTAGTCTCTTGGGTGCTAAAGCACGCTTTTTTTCAGGACAGGATGAATTAAGTGCTTTAATATTTTTATTTGTAATATAATTTTGGAAAGGATAAATGCATAAATCCTTTAATCTGCCTTTGGAATTCAACTTTTTTAGAAACTATTTATGTGCAAATATTCATAGAAGCATCTCCCGGGTTGATGTTGCTTATGAGATGACATTCTAAAGATAAATTGATAGAAAATAATATCAATATTATAAACCACACTTCCCGCCAAATTGGAACCTTAAATTGACTTTGATAAAGAAAAATTGACAGTTTGACACTGCATGAACTGCAAACATAGGATTTTGGCAGGTATTATGATAAAGGTTATCATATGAACCGATTAAGCATACATCCGGCTAAACAAGTGCCTCTGAGTTCACTTAAAGGCTTTCCAATAAGCTGAATAAAAAGATAAATGGAATCGAGTCACTTGTGGATATTTTGGTAGTCTCAGATCTTTTAAGTTCGGGGTCATAAGAAAAAAGATACATTCTGCTTCAAAAGAATGTACATAGTCAAACATATAACAGCAGCTTCCGTTGCATTTTATGAATATTATCTGATGTAGCCTGATAATAAAATATTGAATCGTCCTGTGATCCGACTACCCTTATAATGCATTTGAACAGATAAGGCAGAAAAATGAGAAAAAGAAATGAAAGATTTGTGTAGTGGTTTAAACCGCAGATGTATGTATGAATCGGAGAGTTCGAGCTAAAATTATTTGCGTTTGTCCAATCCGCCGCATTTTATCTGCCAATTTATTGTTTTTTTTTGTGAGAAAATGCAATGCCTTAACAGCCCAATGACAATCAATCATCAATAACCATTACTTTGACGACATTCACTTTGAGTTCTTGTCATACAAGCCGATAGATTAACCACCAAATCAAGTACATCCACTTAGTGAGCATACAATTGAAAACCAGGATCTTCACCAGCCATTCGCTTAACCACTTTGACTCCCAGCTCTCACCTCGATATTGTTAAAAGCTCTTTATTTGTCTATTACACTGTTGGTTTGTCTGGTCTGGGCTTAGATATCTGTCCTTTAAGGAGGTTTTGTGAAAGAAGTCATCCTCGATGATACCTGAATCTTATTTCATCGAAGAAAGCTGGTTCTGCATCAGGGGGAAAGAGTTCCTCTTGCAGCAATGCCATTGCGTAAAGTTATCGGTGTTCGGGTATGTGTCCTTGGTTGGCCATGCTGTTGACGAGTTGATTTGGATGGTCCTTAGCGGAAGCAAGGAATTTTTAAATAAACCAACCATATACCGGACTATGGGCTTGATTCCTGATTCGCTGTAGAGTTTCCTGTTGCTGATGTGTTTCTTGGTGATACTCTTATAGTGGAGGCTAAGACATATGTATGCGCAAGATCTTCCTCTCGAACATAGCAAGTTTCTTGATATATGTACGTCTTCGAGGCTGTGAACCATATGGGGAATCCATATGTTATACCGGCCTGATGAGCTGTTTATATGAGAGCAGCTTCGTCTTCTGGCTGAGGCCATTCTGCTTGCGCATTAAAGTGTACGAAGAATGGCATTCATATGAGGGTTGAACTTCAGCTTCTCAGTGAAGTTTACTCCAAGGTACTTAACCTTTGTCGATGCCTTGATCATGGTGTCGCGGCAATTTTTAGTGGACCTAGTACTCCGGGAGTGGGCCGGCCTACGGAAGCACATTAGCTCCGTTTTCCTTGGATTGAAGCGAATTCCCCAACCCTCTTCGAGCAGCTATCAGCGGTGAGATCGACCTTGCATACGTGAGGGGTCTACGAATGCTGCTAATGGGTATCCCTTTCAACCCCACCACCGATTTAATGAAGAGGTTTATCCGAAATTCTACATGAGTCTATGCGCAGGTTTCTTTTTCTGAAGCATTATTGACATGAGAAAGACCAGTAAGCTTCTTGCGGGTTCCTACATCCACAAAAACGTGAATTGACTAAGATTTTCAACACGTCCTGACTACTTGGTGCTTAGTTTCTATCTTTTTCGCATGTAAACTAAAGAGGAATACTACCGTATTTAAAAGATAATAATAGAGTAGAAGCATCGACAGTTTCCGCGACTGATGAAAAGAATTGCTTCTATTGCTTTCTTTAAACTGTCCACTAGTGAGGCTTGCCTATTTTCAGTGTTCCATTAACAGGTAGATCCTCTTCATTGCACTGTTAAATTAAATTGAGCCTACAGCTTTTCCAAATCTTCCTTATCGATAAGACAAACCAGTGCTGTACAATTTGCCTTGACTATTGTTGCGACAAGTCAGTTGTTTTTAGATATCTTAATCTAAAATTGGAAATTGAGCTGAAAGCATACTCATTTATGGTCAGACAAGAAGGCTTCCGAATTGCTTCGGCATAACGGGCAGCAACTTTTCCTTGGCCGTCAACTACTGAATTTTCACAAGCTAAGGATGCACGTAATGCTGTCGATAGCTTACAAGTGTGCAATTCCAAGCGGTTCATCTCGTGTATTCACAAGTAATCCATACCTTGAACTTAGCCAGTTCTGTCATCCTGCTCAACCTGCAATACAAACTTTTTGAGAAATTCACCCTTTCCTTTTTCCAGCCAACTCTACCAAAATAAAGAACAACTTTAAATGTGTTGTTGTTAAATTTCAAAAAAAGCTTGGTGTTTTTATTTTCCTAATTAAAAAATAAAATAAAAATAAAAAAATCTCAAGAATTTTAATGTTTCTATTTTGTGAAGAGAATTTGTTTGTTTAGTATAGTAAAAGTTTATCCACGAAAATCTATTAGTCACTTTTCAGCGCATCACGATAGATTCAAGACTAATAAAGGAACATTGTTATTGTTGGTAAATTTATTAGTGCTCACGCAAATTAAAGCGTTAAATACACTAACCAGTTCGGATATTTTAGGAAGTACAGATTGTGGTAAAAATAAACAAAAAAAAAGGAAGTACAGATCTAGTGATCTATTTTGAGCACTTGCTTATTGTCCAGTCATGCACAAAGTTGTTAAATAGTATGTACTTGAATTGGAATTTATGTACACAGTTTGTCTTAAAATAACAATAACAAATGATGAAGAGGAAACGCTTAGGCATGGGAAATAAATAAATAAATAGGATGAAAATGAAAAATGATGAAAAAATACTTTAAGCTGTTTTGTGTGTCATTCTCAATATTGATATTGATAAAAATATCAAAGGTCGTTTTTGTACAACTCACCTACTTACTTATCAATCAATCAATAAGTCGATATCAAACCATCCGTCCCATTTCGGGCTCCATCCACGGAATCGAATTGAAACCAAATACATCTGGTTGTGAGTTTCTCAAACCACTTAAAAGAAATCGTTCGTTTTCCTAATTCTTCCTCTCGCTCTGTGCTAATTGCATTAAAAGAGTTATCATATAAAAAAAATCTTTTGTGAATCCGAGCTTGATCTTAACCTGGTTTCTTTTTTTCACAGTCCCGGGCACGCTGCTTCCATTATTATTGGCTACTGCGGTTGTTTGGTCCTTCAACGAGGAGTCAAGACTTCCCCTTTCCCTTTCTTGGCAGTAATTTTTCTAATAATTTTCATTTTTCCGCTTCTAGCCCTAAACTCTTCCCTATCTGCTCGAGTTTATCTTTCCAGCGTCTTCTTATCCAACTCGTCTGTTGCCTTTTCATCAAGGCAAGGCAAGGCAAGGATTGTTGGTAGCCTTAAATGGTCTCATCTATTTCTTGAATTATATTGCCGCACATTTGACAGTCCTTTTCGCATGCTCTCTCTGGTCTTTGGATGTTTCCTATGAACTTAGGCGTTCACAGGTTTATCGGTTTTTTAATCGATTACCTGAATGGCATTCTTTCTTTGTTGAACTCAATCTATCTAGGAAAGATAGATGGACTTAACATGCACCCTTGAGGAACATCTGTGAAAGTTCGAACCATGTCAATGGTTTCCTTTCATTTTAATTTTAAATGCGCATCAGTGCAATCATTTTAAAAGCCGTTGAAAAGCTTGTTCGAAACCAGCCTGGTAGATCCCTAAATGATTATTCACTTGGAATATTTGATTGAATACTTTTTAGAGAAGTGAGAAATCTGTACAATTTTGAAAAAGTGAAAATCACTGATTCTTTCGGCTATAAACATTTAATTTTGAAAGTAGATCAAGCATATAGTTTACTCGTATTCACGGTGCTTTTTAGGGTTCCGTACCACGAAAGGAAAAAAACGGGACCCTTATAGGATCACTTTGTTGTCCGTCCGTCTGTCTGTCAAGACCCTTTTTCTCAGGAACGCGGAGAGGTATCAAGCGGGATTTTATATCAAATACTCAGGTCTACTCCCTTGGAGCTGAGAAAAAAACAAACTTCTAAGCCAACGCAATCAAAAGATTCAGCCGTTAATGCCGCAAATTTTCGACACTCGCAAAGGAATCGAAATTTACAGGGTACTTCCCGTGAGCTCAGAATCAACGGTTTATAAAACAAATAATGGAAATATTTCGAAAATCATAAATTGTTAGTTACATCATATAATAAAAACATTTCAAATATTTATATGTATATAAAAAGTATTGCATTGAAATTCATATCAAATACTCAGGTCCTACCATACCTTTAAGTTGTATAAAATCAAAACGCAATCAAAAGAAACAGGAATTTAAGCCGCATATTTTCAAACTCGCAACTTCTCGCAAGGGATGAAAACCTACTTCCAGTCAATGTTTTATAGCACATCTGAAGAAAAAATTTCGAAAACCTTAATTTTTTAGTTATATCCCTTTTTTTAAATAATTACAAACTTATTACCCTCTTCCTCATGAACGCGTAGAGATATCAAGATGAAACTCATATCAGATACGTAGGTCTAATTTCTGTGAAAATAAAACAAATTTCTAAGTCAACGCAAAAACGCAAAGGTACAACAATTTATACCTCATTTGAAACTTGCAAGGAAATCAAAACCTAAATTTTAATTGTGATTATAAATATAATTGTAGTCACCACAATGACCGCGACTTATCTCTATGGGGAGGGGACAACATTTTTGAAATTGTCATATTATATTATAATATTGTCAAACATATCATCAGACAGCTTGCTTGTGTTGTTCCTACAATATTTTATTTTGCAAGGCAGCTGCAAGGCTAGTGTAGGTATTTGAGAAAAATTAAAATAAATAAATAATAATAATAAATGATATGTGCTTATATAAAATAAAGGATTACTGAAACTATAAAGATACCTTTGTCTTTAAAACGAACTTTGACTTACAGGTTTGTACGGAACCCTCGGTGCCCGAGTCCGACTCGCACTTGTTTTTCTTATTTTTAATTCCGATAGACTTGGAATCTTTACACGGAGGCACCAAAATAAAAAACAAACCATTTATTTATTTCAGACACTTTTGCAGTCCCAATCAAATCATTTCGCAGACTTAATGTACCTTAAAGCTTCAACAATTTTTTTTAAAAGATTCTTTGACCTCTAAAAATATTCGATTACTATAGGACCAGCAGAGGCAGTTGTATATGACAACTTTTTGTGATGGATGAAGTTTTGGAGACGCTAAAAGTTATAAGTTCCAAGTTCAATGTGATTGGACTTAGAATCTTCGGGCTCTGGCAAGGGCGCAGTCATGCCTGTCAGGTGTTCACATGGAAAGCATATCAAGTCTGTGTAGTTTTCATGACGATTTAAGGGGACGAGGCCAGGAAGAGTTGGTCTTTAAATTAATGAGGAATATTCTATCGACAAGAAATCGATCGGTCAAATACCATATGGAAGTAAACTTTGCAACTCACAGCTTTAATACATTTAGTTTATCCATCTCAATACAAATATCAACTCCACGAGCGACACTTTGCTAAACGTCCGAACATCGTAGGGTCAAAACCATGCTTGACAAAATACTCACTTTGTCAGTTCGTCTATACGGAGCCGAATGTTAGACACTAAAAGATAGGAGAACAAATTTAAGGGACCTTTGAAAGAAAAATTCTCCTTCGGATATAAGATTCTGTACGCGAAGAGGTCAAATCGAGAAGAATGTATATCCGCAAACTCAAGTGACTCTACTATGGTATGGATCTAGCCCGTGAGAATAAAAACTGTAGACTAAAATGGCTCGGTCACATTGAATGAATGCTCCCGCCTTAATGTGCCTTCGGATCGCATCCACTAGGTTCGCAAAACAGAGAAGACCAAACCTCAGTTTCAAAAATTAAGCAACCGTCAGGAAGCTTAGTCTTAAGTGAGGAAGTAAGTTAGCACTTGCCCGAACCATGACTTGGAATATCACGTCTTAGAGCACAATTTCAATTACTTTCTGAATAAAGCTTATTTTCCCGCTTAAATGTACCTTCGAATCGCATCCATCAGGTTAAAAAAACAGAGAAGACCGAACCTAAATCAAAATGTTTTTTTGTTTTATTTTGGATTCATTTTACACCTTGTCTCGAGGGCGGCCTTAAATTTTGGCCCTGCAAAGTGCGAATTCCAAGAATACGTTTCATTGCAGTACCTTTTAATTGACTAGTTTTATGACCTATTCTTGTTTAAAACAAGTCAGAACTTCGTTGTTAAAAATAATTTGTCCAAAATTTATCAATATTGCTCGTTATTTCCGGTTAAGTTTTTTGACAAAACAGCTGTTAAACTGGGCACTTGTTCTTACCATTTATGTTCAGTATACTTTCAGTATACAAATTTCCAAGTGGCCGAAGAATGTTTGAGCCTCGAAGAAATTATTTAACACAACTCGCGTTTTCTTGCCAATACATTCGGTCAATGGGCTGAGGACCAACTCGAAGTTGAACCGAACGGTTGACGTCAACTTATCGTCAGTGATAACGTTCATCTGGCTGCCCAAAATAGAAGTTCATTAGAAGTGGGTCACCTCAAGAAATGGAACTTCCAAATAGCCACCTAAATCTTATGATTTGTCTCGTTTTGACTAACATTTTTGGGGACATATATTGAGCTATAGTACACGTCGAAGAAGCAAACATTTAGCGCGAAAAGTGCTTTAAAAAAGTGGAGCAAAAATGGCATGATAGAATGGTCTTAAGGAATTATTTTAAAACACTTTATGCCATTCAATTTGCGAGCTCACAAAGCCAAGTCATTTAGTTATATTTCAGTTTAAAGAAAAACTATTTGTAATCTTTCAGTGCTACGAGCTTATTTCTTCCCACACATGCCTCCATTCAATGTGACATTCTGCATGATGGCATTCTAATCAAGGAACCTGTCAGCGCCCAATAAACTTTGTATAAAAAGTAACCAAAAAACAACAAAGCCCAAGGTCATTTCTAGCTTAACTAAACCAACACCGACCACTTGTGAATTGCTTCAGACAACAAAACTCTTGACTGAACAAAAGAGCAAATAGCAGGAAACTTACGATTTCCCAACACGAAGAGGTTAGAATAATGTCGCTAATCAGTTTGCGCTTCAAAAGTATCTATTCATCAGTTGAAGCATCTACTGGTGGCCCATTCGATGCCCCTCTGTAAAATAACCTCTTTGTCGTCACCTTTGTATGGCTATTGGTTTTTGCCGGGCCTTCTGTTTAAACTGACACCTTTTAAATCGCAACTTGTCCTCAACAACAGAGTATCTGTATCTGAGGTGGGAGGTGGCAGTGTATTTGCACGTGCTGCAATTGTTAGATTGTATGGAGTGTGCAATAAGATAAACAACAAGGTGCGTCGGCTTATCTCCACAGCACATTTTGTTTGTATGAACTTAAATCTTAATTCTTGTTTCAATGTCAATTAAGAGAGTCTTTCTGGTTCCATTTGCTCTGAACACTGAGGAGCATACAAAAAGCATGACACATTCTGCGTTCATGTTGAACCGGTCATTGTCCATTGATTTGCATACGGCACTCGCTTGCAGCACCAGTTGCAACAATTAAAGTATGTTTCTTTTTGTTGGACTTGATGTAAGGGACTTGGACTTGGACTTGTGTGGAACTTGGAGTGGAGTTACAATCGAAAGCAGGTGTAGATGCCCTCTAAAGTGGCGAAGGGCGACTTGAAATCAATTTTTGCGAAATGAATGGAATTTGGGTCAGACTGTGCAAAAGAAAGAAGTTTTGTTGTAACAGACAACGATTAATATGAGAAGTAGCTTTATGTGCCTATCCGATCAACATACAGGCTTGGAAAAATAGCATCCTCATCTCAACGTGATGTGCGCCGGATAGCCACTTCACAGTCAGCAGAAGATGAGCGTGTGCCGAGTACTCTAAATCGATGTAATAAGTGGGACCTGCTCGGCTCAAATATGCGTCTCGATTTGCATTAATTAATAAGGTATCGCCAAAAATGTAAGCAAATCAGCCAAATTCAATAAAACCTTTAGTCGCAACCTGACACCGAACATGAAAAAGTTTTTCAAACATAAATTTTTCGACATGCTTAAAACAAAACTGGGCCTTTTAAAACTAAAAAGATTTTTATGAATCGATAAAGAGTTTTTTGTACTTAGTAAAGTTTACATGCGAACATTTTTTTTGTATCTGCTAAGTAATATAATTTAATTTTATTAATTATAATACTATAGTACCACATTGTGTTGAAAATTTATCTGAAAAACATACTGAAGAAAGAAATTGGTCGTTTTTATAAATAAATGTTTCCGCAGTATTCTTATCATTTATTGTCGACGAAGAATAACAAGCGAATGGAAACCCTTTTGCTTCGATTGGACACACTCTGAGAATACCAAACAACAGGATCTGCCGCAAAGTCTTGGATTGGAATCTCCAAAGAAACAGGAAAAGACGGAGGCCCAAGAAAACATGAAAGAGGTCCATAGAAAAGAAGATGAAATAGGAAGACAAGAATTAAGCAGACGGCGCAGAATCATGCAATCTTAAATAAATGGTTAAACATGTTTATTGTAAAATGAATGCAAAAATTCAGCCGAGGAATTTGTTAAACAACTTTTAAAAGAGTTTTTCCACTTTTGTTTGTTCCCTCTAGGTTTTGAAACACTTGCAAGTATCGAAATATGCGGCATACTACAAATTTTTCAAAATTTAAATTTTACATACTACTGTGTCAAAAAAATAAGGTGACATATGAATTTAAACTGCGCGCGTCGAAGGATTTGGAAATTTTTCTTTCTTTTTAGGTTGGTAGTACTGTCAGTGACATCTATGTGAAATTTCATATCAAAATATATTCATAGTGTTTGAGATACGCGTCGTTTTGTGAGCTGCTAAAAGTGAGTTTTTCGTTTTTTGCGAAGTCGAAATTTATTGAGCAAAGAATTTGCATTAAATTTTGTTTGCGGAATCAATTTTCTGCTGCGGATACGTTGAGGATGGTGCAGAAAGCCTTTGATGATGAGGCTATGTCTTAAAAAAAATGTTTGCAAGTGGTATAGTGATTTCCAAGCCGGCCGTGAACGTGTCGAAGACGAAGAGCGTTCTGGGCGACCATCAACCGCAACCGATGAAGCTCACGTCCAACAAATCAAAGATTTGGTGTTGAAAAACCATCGATTAACGATAAGAGACCTTGCTGATGAAGTTGACTTATCGAAAGGCTCAGTCAATACCATTTTGAAGGATGCTTTGGGCCTCAAGCGCGTCAAATCTCGACTGGTACCGAGAACATTGAATTTTTTGGAAAAAAGGCGTCGCATTGAAGAGTGTGAAACAATGCGTTCCGACTACCAGGATGTCATGAAACGCATTATAACTGGCGATGAGACTTGGATCTATGCTTACGACCCCGAAACAACCGATCAATCGAGCGAATATCGTGCCAAAGGAGAGCCGAGACCAAAAAAACCGCGCCAAAGTCGCTCAAAAATCAAGGTCATGTTGACTGCTTTCTTCGATTATCGTGGTGTTGTGCTTTATGAATTCCTTCCAACCGGCCAAACAGTCAACAAGGAATATTATTTGAACGTTATGCGTCGTTTGCGTAACGCTATCCGCCTAAAAAGGCCGGAATTGTGGAAAGACAATTCTTGGTTTTTACACCACGATAATGCACCATCCCATACCGCACTCGTAATTCGTGATCATTTCGCCAAAAACTCAACCCATATCGTTCCGCAACCACCGTATTCACCTGATCTGGCGCCGTGCGACTTCTGGCTGTTCAACAAGCTCAAAAGACCGGTCCGGGGACACCGTTTTGATACGATAGAGGAGATTCAAGCCGCAGCGAAGACGGAACTGAAGGCCATCCCGGAAAGTGACTACAACCAGTGTTTCAAAGATTGGAAAATCCGTTGGCATAAGTGCATTGCATTTGAAGGGGATGAAATTGATTTGGAAGAATAAATAAAGAATTTTCAAAATAAATACAATGTCACCTTATTTTTTGGACACAGTAGTGCATACATAGTCTTCTTTTTGGCGTAAAACTGAGTTGCATCAATCATAAGCTTGCTTTTTTTACTGCTTTAAGGGACCGCAATCATAATCATTTGATTTTAATTTCAACTTGAAACCTCTAAGCGTTCTTGAGAGAAATTGCGGTGATAGACCGAGGGACAGCATAGTTAGTGCTACGTTTTTCCTTTTGAGGAATGGAACCTTTAAAAAAGTGAACTAGTTCGAGTCGAACATGCACACGATGGGTTCCGTACTTTGTACAATGTTAAACATGCGTTTCTAATTTGGAATTCCTCATAGCCTCCTACTTCTTGGCGTGAGTTGGATGGCGATTAATTGTGATATAATCACAAAAATACGGTTTCCGGATTTTCTTTTACTACGGCTATCAGACATTGCTTAATTTTCGGTCAACCTGAAGTACACTATACATATGTTTTGATGCCCTTGCGAGTATCAAAATATGCGGCATAAGGAGTCGTATTTTTTGACTGCGTTTGCTAAGAAGCTTTTCAGGTTTATGGGACCGCAGTATGTATTCAATATTAATTCAACTTTATACCTCTAGGGGTTCCTGAGATAAAGGGTTTTGACAGATAGACTGACGGACAACTAAGTGGTCCTACATAGAAAGTTTTGAAACTTGCATTATTGATGTGGAGAGTATTTTTAACTTCTTACGCATACGATTTTTTATCGGTTATTATTTTATTAAAGTTAAATGAATTTCGGCTTAAAAAGGATTCAATAGCACAAGTGACGCAGATTGTTGATTCAGTGAATGCAGATAAGCCTTAAAAATATGCACAAATAGCTGTAGAATTTAAGAGGAAAAATATAGCGAGAAACAAAGAAATAAATGACCCCAACTTTGCATAGTATTTTTGCTCATGACAGACAAATCTACTCATAAAAACAATCCTGGCAAATTGGCAAACCTTTAGGAGAAGCACAGGAATAGAAAAATAAAGATTGCATGCAAAGAAGTAAGAACGGGAAAAAATTGAAAATTTATTTAATATGGTTGCAGCTTCATCAGATCCACATATCACATATTTGAGACACATGAGGTCCTGGAAACAGCTTGAGCTTCATTACTGCTCTGAAGTTAAAAGTTTGCTGCTGGTTATGTTAAAGATAAAGTTGAAGAAAAAAAATAGTTGTACAAATATTCACAAAAATTATAAAGACCAGCTTGATTTAAAGGTGTTAATAAATATATGCCTATAGATTATATTTTTTACTTTAAATATTTATCACACTCACTAGATACTTATAAATCTATTGACGTAACTTTCTTATTAATTTGTACTTTGATTATAAGTCGAAATGCTCAATGTATGAAGTGCGACATAAAATTTGTAACACCACGTGCTTCTGTAAATCCAAATTTAAAATATGAAAGATTTATTAAAATTATCAAAAAAAAAAATAATTTCTAAAATATCTTCCAAAATTGTTATTTTACAAAAGAAAAGGTCATTTGGATACCAGTGATATCGCACTGTAAGGCAAATAAGGTCGGCAAATAGACTTGGTCCATTTTGGGCTAGCCTACTTCTCAAAAAACCCAATCTGACAAAGCGAACAAAAAAAAAACTATAAAATTTAATCCTTATTTCCCTAAAAAGTTCCCTTTTAGTACGAATCAATGTTCCTCAAACTTGTCATCAACAGCAGAATTTGCCGTTTGGCAAATCTCTTACCACCGACTTATTTTTGCAAGTTTAGACACAGAATAATCCGAGAAGTCTAAATCTAGCGAATATGGGTCGCGAGGAAGCAATTTGAACGTTTGCTTATTAATTTTGGCCATGGGAATAACAATTGCGTGAACTGATGTAATGTCTTGAAGCTCATCAAATTGGACCCTTTTTTTCTAAATTTCATCACTTGAACGCTGCCATAAATTTTATTGTTTTTCCCTTCTGAAGATTATCAATGATGATAATATAACGGGCAATCCAAACGCTGAAACTGTCTTTGAATTCCTTGAGACCGTTTCTACTTTTTCACTTTTTTTTTTAGCCTCAAATGAGAAGTGATGGACCCATATTTAATTCCTGATATGAAATCGACCTTGCGAACACTTGACTGGAGCATACTCACGACGCTGTTTTTGTTCCATTGTGAGTTACCATGACACGCAACTTGGACACAGCTTACATCACTTTTAGAAATGCCAACCATGCTCACGCACTCACGTGGCATTCGCGGCTTTTTAAAATTTGGTTTAAGGGACTTCCGCACTAGTGTCCTGATGGTATTGTGAAACAATTATATCTTCAGGTCTATGTCTTCGGAAATGGACTTAAAGCTTCGGTATATTGGCTATGCATAGAACACAAAAAGACGATGAGCAATGTTATTGGTGGACGTATTAAGCCACTCTGAATGTAACCTTCATCAAAGCCGTTGGCAGATGTGCATTGCCTTTTTTCGTTTTTTTTTTTTGGGAATATTTTCGTGATTTGTATTACTGGAATCTAAATCTCGTGATTTTTAACCTTGCTTGAAAATTGTGGTCAAAATTGTTAATTTCGATTCGTTTTGGATTGTGTCCATATTTTCTGGAGAATTCCACAAAGAACGTAGATTGCTCTCATGTCCCTTTGCAATGACTCCATTTGCGATGAGTGGTTCTGTCCAACAAGGAACTATGAGTACCCTTATAATGCAGAGATAGAATAGAAGTACCAGGAGAAGAAATAAAAAAATTGTTGTCGTTATTGACTTATTTCCTATCAATCAGTTCACAGTATTTTATTCAGGATTGTATATTGTTAATATATTGTATCTAAGTGTTTTTTTTTTAGGAAGTTGTTCATTCATTTAGAGGCCAACATTATCTTGGCGTCTATCGCTGGTCGACCACTCCAGTGATAACACCGTTTACTTGAACCAAACGAAAAATGGGAAAACTGACTCGAAAACTTGATAAAAGTTCAAAACTTACTCTACAAGAATTTTTTTTATGTGGGTGCTGCACCCCATCGCTACAGTTTCCGAAGCATCTCTTAAAATGAAGCTGATGAAATTGACGATATGAAAGCAATGTCCCGACCAATTGACATAGAATCTAAGCTCTCTTCGTTGAGCCTGTAAGGTCAGACACTGGGGAAAATTCAGCCACTGGGGAAAGCTGAGGGAAGATTATTGGAATCAGAATTGTCTTTGTATCTGGATTCCACTGCTAAGGACAAACTTATGCTTTTCCTCCCTCTGGCGGTGTTTGTGTTAAGCTTCATTGCAGATGGCTGCGATTCTACTCGAAACCCAAAACAAACGAACAGAAATTTAGCAAAGTTCATTCAAATATTTGAGATTAAATTTGAAAATTAAAGATTGATTTAATAAAGAGCATAAGATGTTTTAAGATCTATTAAAAAGATGTCATTAGGTACTGGAGATTGGAAACCATAATGGACAAATATACATCTTCACAATTAATCAAATCTACTTTTTCGTATTCGTTAAAAGTCGATGCCACTGAACCTTTACGTAGGGGATAGAAAATAATTTTGCAACGATAATGCAATACTGATAAATTTTAGAAATACAACGAATGCGGCACAGTGGCCTTACAGCTCATTTAAGTACTGCAAGCATCAAGCTACAAATAAAATGAAGACCCAAACGCAAGGCTAACTGCAATTACAACTTTCAATCTACCACTCCATTTTCTTGAACGCATGACCCAAAAGATAGGAAATAAAACCAAAAAACCATTCAGCCAAAATCTAACCGAGACCTAGAAACTAAAAAATCTCTTTCGACATCTCAAAGTTAAATAGTTATTTCTGTACCTAACTTTAAGTATCAATTATCGCCGAGAGGGTCAATACCCTACAACTGCAAACTCAACTTTATTTCGACACATCACACAAAACCGCACGAAGGTGTGACATTGTAGACACATTAAATCGCCTCTAAATGGCTTAAAAATTGTTGTCGTTTTCAAGCTTACGGAAATGCAAATAAAACTGGCTTCAACCCCAACCGATAATGTTTGCTATCGGCAATTTTGAATCTTAATTGACGACGGCAATGACCCTTAAAACTAGGCCAACTGTCCCGCCAATAACAGTATTCAGCCAAATCTGCAAAGCTGTCTATGACGTGTTATGTAAATCGCTCAGATGTTTCAAAAACTATTGTTAAAAGTGTTTTCCACCCGCGGATATAAAATTAATGCGGAAACGCAACTATTAATCGGACATCTACATATACAATCGGCTTTTAAGTTTACCTAATTTGAGCCAGGCTTAGTGTGTCAATAGATAAAATTGTTGCGGTTTCAAGTTGAGTGTCGACGCCGACGCCGACGCCGAGAAGAAAGGTGAAGGTCAGGCATATATTGTTTGTTGTGGTTATTGCACCTCGGCTCTATGAAAGAGACTTCGTTGAACAATTCGTCAGCAGCTAGAGACGATAATTTTGTTTAACGATTTGCGGGTATCATGATTGCAGACCATTTTTTGGGATGAACTTGTCAGATGCAGGATGCGGGATACCTGCAAAACTTGCTCAGGTCTATTCGTATTCAAATATAAAACGCCTTTCTCTGTGTAGTTGGTGGAACTTGGAAGAAAAAACTATCGTTTGTGATAAGTTAATTAACTTATTGATTAGGAAAGGTTGTTTTCAGAGGAACGTGCCTACTGGTCTTTAAAAAAAAGCATGACACGTTTTGAGTTCAACCTGAATTCTTATCTGTAACAATTATGGTTTAAGGTTATTCTGTGGTCACGAATAAATGTGAAGGCCAATGTTATTACCGCAGGTAGTTTTGTTGACTCAGATTTTTTTTTAACTAAATAATATAGCACAAAGATAAGAATTTATGTCATTGAACGAATTTAATTTCGTTGAGGACAGTTTGGACTGTAAAATGATTTTGCCATACCACAGCAGGTGCAGAGAAGATAAGGTGAGAGTTATTATCAGATCCTGTTTGGATCCATTGTGCTATGCAGAGAAGTAAGAGCACAGGATTTTCATTTACATATGATTAAAGGGACCAGCGCATTGTCTTGCACACTTGAGGATTGTGCTGAGCTTCAAGCTATTTTGCTCTCGACCCAGCTACAAATTAGTCGGTTGCGTGGCTCGCATCATTCTTTAAGAATTCGATTGAGTCAATCATTAGTGTATTCAATTTTCAGCAAGTTGCTATTTTTACAGGATGTGTTTTACTACGGCGGCTACAACAACAAATAAAGAATATTAACATCGAGTTAAAAAATAAAAAGTGGTTCCCATAGAGAAGGCAACTCAATTGTATGCCAAGAAATAGGAAAGGAGATATTTTAAATTTTAAAAAATATCTAGTGTTGCATATTTACATAAATGTAAGATGTTAGTTATCAGGTATGGTTGTTATTGGATGTGCAATGATTTTGAAAGGTTAAAATCTGTTAAAAAGAATTTGAGTCGTTTTGCATTAAAACCTTATTCGCTGTGTTCTCCTACTTTATTTACAGTGTCAAACCTTACTTATAACTAAAGATGCCCAAGCCTGTTGCAAAATATTTTCTTAAATGGTAAATGGCATTTTTCCGAAGTATAAAATACGTTGACAAGAATAATGTCTCGGTATTGCGGAGGTATTTTTGTAAACTAGAAAAAACACTTTATAGAGTTCCTGTCGTTTTTCTTTTCTGAATTTCAAATATGACAATCACTTCACAATTTGGTGCGATATTTGAGTTAAGGGTTAAATGCGTTTAGTTTTAATTTATATAAGACTTCATCAATTCGTCGATGAGAATTTCTAATGTGTTCCTTTAGTACTTTTTACAAATTTATTTTTTTTTCGTTTTGTCTTCCAATAGGGTGGCTTACATTCTCAAGTTTGTTTGACAAGCACGGCATGATTGACTTGAATTTAATTGGTAATGTGAACGCTTCATCCAGTAGCTGATCAACCATGCTTGAAAGATTTCAAAATATTTTGATATTCTGCTGGTTTCACAAGCTAATTTGAAAATGTGAACGTGTGCTTGTTATGCCAAAAGGAATGTAGGCTATTTTCACTTCACTTTAGAAAGTTTTCAAACGGTTACGGTACGCATCATTTATCACGAATTTATAATTACGATTTTTGGAAAATATTGACATTTCAACTACTCTTTAGTCTAAATAAGAATGGTCTTATGAATTTGCCTCTTTTCTTCGTTTTATTTATTTATTTATTTATATTCTATATTACAATGCAAATAAATTACGGAATAATATTATATAAGCCTGGCTACCAGAACTATCTATTAAAAAAAGTAGGATATACGTCTTTATATAAAGGGTCCGCCAAATAACTTTTTTTTGAAAATGCTATAAAAAAAACTGCTGAATATTTTCTCAAATTTCTTTTGTTATTTGAAAGTACAATCCTTCCGGTTAATAATGGAAAATAATTTCATTCAAATGGCTGCCTCGGCTGGTCATGCAGTAGCCTACACGTTCGGTCCAATTTTTAAGCACATTATCTATTGTGTGCAGCTGTATTTCACCAATGGCTTCACGAATATTGTCCTAGCGTCAATTGTCTCTGGCTTGTCGGCGTAACACTTATCTTTGAGGGCACCCTACAAATAATAGTCCAACGATGACAAATCGCAGCTCCGATGTGGCCAAACGACGTCAGCTCTGCGGCTGATAATGCGATCTTCAAAAACAGGGCGCAAAACATCGAGTGTAGCTTGGGCTGTGTGGCACGTAGCGCCGTCCTGTTGAAACCAAATATTGCCAATATCCTCCTCTTCAATTTTTGTGAACAATAATTCGTTCAACATGGCCCGATAACGATCGCCATTGACTGTAACGGCCACTCCTTGCTCATTTTCGAAGAAAAATGGCCCAATTATGCCTCTGGACCAAAATCCGCACCAAACAGTGACTCGTTTTGGGTGCATCGGCTTTTCAATGTATGCGTGCGGGTTTTCTGTGCCCCAAATGCGACAATTTTGCTTGTTTACATACCCGCCAAGATCAAAATGAGCTTCATCTGAAAAGATGATTTTTTTGGCAAAATCGGCATCTTCTGTAAGTCGATCGCAGTCCCACTTAGCGAAGCAAAAACGCATTGGATGGTCAGTTGGCTTCAACTCCTGAACCAATTGGACTTTGTATGGCGTCATACCAAGGTCTTTATGCAAAATTCGTCTCAATGATGTCTCCGAAATGTTCAATTGTTGAGAACGACGGTGAATTGATGTTGATGGCGCTTCACGCACACTTTCTGCACAGCAGCAATATTCTCGGGTATACGCACTGTTTTTTGGCTTTTCACGCTTTGGTTTATCGATGAGGATGCCAGTTTCTTTCACTTTTTTCACAAGATAACGAACATACGGAGCTGACGGTGCTTCTCTTCTTCCAAAATCCGTACGCAATTTTCGCATACATTCTGCAACATTACCATGATTTTCAAAGTAATGTCGCAATATTTCCCAGCGTTGTTCAAGCGTATACACAACCATATTCGTTCAGCGGAAGGATAAAACTAATTATCTGTCAAATCAGACATGAGCTAAGTGTTACCATTCACGAAATAAGCACTAGTTGAAAAAAAGATGACGTTAGATGGCGGACCCTTTATTTTTATCTGTATTAGCATCATAAGTTTTAATATTTTATAGTCTTGTTGCCAGTATTTCTGCAGATGATGTTTTTGCTTGGATTGCAGTTTTGTAGTATACTACTGTGTCCAAAAAATAAGGATTTGGAAATTTTTCTTTCTTTTTAGGTTGGTAGTACTGTCAGTGACATCTATGTGAAATTTCATGTCAAAATATATTCATAGTGTTTGAGATACGCGTCGTTTTGTGAGCTGCTAAAAGTGAGTTTTTCGTTTTTTGCGATGTCGAAATTTATTGAGCAAAGAATTTGCATTAAATTTTGTTTGCGGAATCAATTTTCTGCTGCGGATACGTTGAGGATGGTGGAAAGCCTTCGATGATGAGGCTATGTCTAAAAAAAATGTTTACAAGTGGTATACTGATTTCCAAGCCGGTCGTGACCGTGTCGAAGACGAAGAGCGTTCTGGGCCGCCATCAACCATCGTTGAAAAACCATCGATTTACGATTAGAGACCTTGCTGATGAAGTTGGCTTATCGAAAGGCTCAGTCAATACCATTTTGAAGGATGCTTTGGGCCTCAAGCGCGTCAAATCTCGACTGGTACCGAAAACATTGAATTTTTTGGAGAAAAGGCGTCGCGTTGAAGTGTGTGAAACAATGCTTTCCGACTACCAGGATGTCATGCAACGCATTATAACTGGCGATGAGACTTGGATCTATGCTTACGACCCCGAAACAACCGATCAATCGAGCGAATATCGTGCCAAAGGAGAGCCGAGACCAAAAAAACCGCGCCAAAGTCGCTCAAAAATCAAGGTCATGTTGACTGTTTTCTTCGATTATCGTGGTGTTGTGCTTTATGAACTCCTTCCAACCGGCCAAACAGTCAACAAGGAATATTATTTGAACGTTATGCGTCGTTTGCGTAACGCTATCCGCCTAAAAAGGCCGAAATTGTGGAAAGACAATTCTTGGTTTTTACACCACGATAATGCACCATCCCATACCGCACTCGTAATTCGTGATCATTTCGCCAAAAACTCAACCCATATCGTTCCGCAACCACCGTATTCACCTGATCTAGCGCCGTGCGATTTCTGGCTGTTCAACAAGCTCAAAAGACCGCTCCGGGGACACCGTTTTGATACGATAGAGGAGATTCAAGCCGCAGCGAAGACGGAACTGAAAGCCATCCCGGAAAGTGACTACAACCAGTGTTTCAAAGATTAGAAAATCCGTTGGCACAAGTGCATTGCATCGGGAGGGGATTACTTTGAAGGGGATGAAATTGATTTGGAAGAATAAATAAAGAATTTTCAAAATAAATACAATGTCACCTTATTTTTTGGACACAGTAGTATGTGCTATGGTCAGGACGGCGGCGTTACACAGATGACATTGTGGTGGATTTTTAAAATTTTTACTAGATAGTAGGTGGTAATGTGTGGCGAAGGAATGACCCATTCTGAAACGAGTGAAGCATTTTACCATATGGTTAGAACACTAGGGTGGGTAGATGGTATTTTTTCCCTTCGGATTTATGGTGGCATAATGATGGGTGTGTTGTTTCCAGGACTCAAATCGTAGTGTTTCGCAATACTTTTTAACAACCTTTATGATGTCACTTTTATTGAAAACATTAAATAGGACCAGAGGTTCATAGATTGCTGATTTAGCGGCGCTATCAGCTGCTTCGTTGCCTGGAATGCCAACATGACCAGGTACCCATAACAACTTTAGACGGCTTTTGTTATCTAACAGTTGATCACTTATACTTTGAACTATCGATGTTCTGTTGCTGATGTTCTTGACGGCATTAAATGTTGAGAGACTGTTTGTGCAAATCAGCAGTTTCTTTTGGGTTCGTATTTTGGACGCCCACAATATCAGTGGGTGATTTCGCTGTTATAACTGATGAGAAATGTGGTAGGACACCTTTTATAAGGGCTTTATCAGTTTCGCTTACAACTGCAAATGCTATTACGTGTGAATCCCTGGAGCCATCGTTTTCAAAATTTTTATCAATTGCCAAACTTGAACGTCCGCTATGGTTGAAATTCTTTTAAGAAGTGATGTTTGAAATAATGTTTTGCATGACGCCATTAATTAAGCATTCATTCATTTGGAAATGTGAAACCTTTAAATATATTTAAAAACCCTTGCGTGAACGATTATGTATTCCTTTAACAAGCAAAAAAAAATATTGGAAAAACGCTGCTCATGGCACATTGGAACGTCGCGTCGCCGTCGGTTGTCTTGGTTGTCTTCGGTGCAAACGACATGCGAAGGGACTTGTAATTTCAATATTGTCTTTATGAATTTCTATTTGATGTAATCTCTTACCCAAGTCAAGCCTGGTGAAGTGTTTAAATACACCTGCTTTGCTTGCCAAACATTTCGTCTATAGGTATCTAAAATGGACTATTTACTAATATTTTAAACGGTTAAAATATTTTCTTCTATTTTCCGAATCTTCTGTGATGAATTTTTCAAGCTGTCTATAGGAACAACGTAAGTCGCTTTAAATAGGGTTCCGTACCCAAAGGTTGCGAGACCTTAGAATGCGTTGATAGTTATGCCATATGTAGGTGTGTATTGGGTGATCCATTGATTGTATCCTTTTTAAGCAAGGCAATGACCTCAGCAGTCTTAAGTACGATGGGGAATATGCCGTCAGAGTAACTCGAACATTTTAAACTCGAAACAAACTGTTGGACTAATATTCCTCAATTTTTAGTTGGAGGAAAACACTCCCCTGAAGTGAAGTGAACCTTATAGTCCGAATAATTTTTGCTTGTTCGATAGTTGGAAAAAGTTTTCTGTGAATTGTCTTTTTGTGCTGCAATATTTGCGCAATACAGAACAATGAACAACTTAAGTTGAATAATCTCCTAGTATTCTGACAAGTTCAGAAATTGAAGATAAATAGTTCCAAATGTGAAACCATATTGTTTCGGACACCAATAGTACAGGGTAATTCCGACTTCTACGAAATTGGTTAAAATATGGTAATAGAGATTTCAAATGGACTTCGCATCAAGTTGAAGGCTATTCTAAAGAATATGGGTGTTCACTTAGCCAATTTTTTGTACTATAAAGATGACATATTTTTTCTCCTCCATCTAAGATCCGATGTGAAGTTCATAAAAAATAAATAAATTAATAATCAAATAAATCAATAAATTAAATAAATATAAAGAAAAGGAAAACAAGGAAGTATATTTATATTTATATATTTATTTTGAACAAATAAATAGTATCTAAAGTATAAATATATTGGTTATATTGTAGTATATATATAAATCAACGAATAAATAAATAATAAGAGTAACTGAAAATATAAATAATTAAATCAAGAATTTTACATCATATTAAATACAAAAATGTTTAAGTGTATAAATTCGATATAAGAGTATTTTCTACAAAAGCACATTTATTTATGAATCTTTCTCTAAGTTGTGTATTCTAACAGATCGCTTTCAACATTCGCTCCTTTATGCAGGCTTTACGTGGAGTCATGCCTGGGAAGTTTAAGCATCGTTTTAAGTTATTTGTTTTGTGACCATTGTAATTTTTTGATGTGACACTGTGCACAACCTACTACCCCTTGGAAAATGACTTTATTTAATATGATTTTGTTTTCATTTGTTAGCGCAGATTTCATGTTAACAAATGGGTATACCATTTTTCTTGCTATTCTACTCTTGTGAAGATTTATTCCTAAATATTTCACACAGTTGTTCCAGTCTACTGCGGCTCCACAGATTTGTATGCTGCTGTTCGGGAGGAGGCAACAACTTCTTTTTCTGGTAAAAAAGATGGCTTCCGTTTATGTACAGTTCAGCTTAATTGTCCATTTGTTGAAGTTGCTTTCGATAATTTGCATCGCATCCTTTAAGTTTGTCTCAACGTTTTGAGGAAACTTATGAGATGAAAATAAAGCGATATGATCTGCCGCCTCACACTCACTCAGATCCGGAAAGTCAGATGTGAATAGATTGAATAATGGAGGTCCAAAAACAAACCATGAAGATATCCATCTATTCGCACTATTGACAAAGACTTTAAAGCAACGACCCGAAAAAAACTTTGAACTATTTTACATAGATACCAAATTGTCTAGCCGGGTATATGTCTCTGCCTTCAATAAAATTTCGTATAATTTACTTACACTACTCAGCAAACATATTGGTCTGTAATTTTAAAGGTCCTCAGGTGGTTTCGCAAATAAAACAATAAATTGTGTAATGAGAGCCGATGCCATTAACAACAATCTTTAAATAAATTGATTGATGAATGTTTATGAAGTCGAAATAACTTAGAAAAAAATAGATCCCTATCAACAAAATGTAACACCTCCACCCTAACACAGTGCAACCCAAAAGTTCTAACTTTAGGTTCAAAACAAAGACCTCAAGTTTGTTTTTGAAAAACACAAAATTGTATTAAAATTATTTTTTATTATTTTCAGACATCAACAAAGCAATTTTACATTTTACTGTCACTGGTGGTGTTAATCTCAGGTCCGATACATTTAACATGTGCTTCTGCCGTGTTGATAGCAGATGTAACAATGTCCGTAATGGTTGAACTTTCTTCAAGACATCCGTTCTGCAGAATGCACACCGACAGGTACATTCAATCTGTTTTAGAATTTGTTAAATGATTCATTTTAATCTCATTCCAGAGGTGATATTCAGCGAATGCTTTTGCAATCAGATCCAAGACGTATTCGGCAGGTACCACGCGAATCGGTTATGGAACTGGAAAGTGTATGCAGGGATGCTGGCTCTTATGGAAGAGAATTTCGAGGGGGTCTTGGATTTATCTATCCTGGAACGAAATGGTGTGGACCAGGTACGTAAATATGAAATCCTTAAGGGGTGTTTTATTCCTTCAAAATCTAGATATATTTATTCTGCAATAAAATCAGAGTTGAATAAAGCGTTGCTTTTAAATTCGATAATGCAAAAAATAATGTTTTGAAGACGGATATATTAGACCCAATTACTGTCCGATTTCAACTAAATGAAAAGTCCTACTGTCAGAATCATTGGTCAGTTCTTAATTTTTTGTTAAGGGGAATTTGAATGAAGGGCATTGTAAAGTAAAAAAATTTATTTGAAAATGGGGTGAAATTCAGCTAGTTTCATTCATCATTTAGTGTGGTGTTATTTGTTAGTAAAAATATACAAATAAAACCTAACACCATACAGAAATAAACGGTTTAACAAAAAAAAATTATCAAATGTTATATTATAAAATAAATACAGATAAAAAAAAGAATATTGAATAAAAGACGAAGTACGCACATTAAGAAAGGACACATCCAAAAATTTTTTTGTTGAGACGCCAATGTACTGGAAATAAATCGAACATTTAATAATTTGCGTTCGCTTCTTTTGACATCCGAGTGACATTGATTGAATAACAACACTCAAATTTACTTGGCTAAGAAGTAGTGGTGAGTCAATATAACCAGCAAGAAGCTGATGCCAAAACGCAAGACTTCACAACGTTTTTGCAAGGAATCAAGGCAGATAAGAAGAAGACGGTCCTTATAAGATGATGGAAGGCGAAGAGGATCAGTTCAGCTTAAATGACGAACAAATTTGCGTTGTAAGGAATCGATACGGTCAATATGTATTTAGTAATACCGTGACCACACATTGGATGCATACTCAAGCTGTGGCCTGAGAGATGTAGTGTACAGGGTACGTGGGATTAATGGACATGAAAATTCTTTACTCCACCGTTTTATGAAGCCGAGAAGGGTGTTGCTTTTGTTGACTATTTGCTCAATATGAATTGAGAAGTCATGATTTGGTGCGAATTGTAATCCTAAGTCCTTTGTCAGTTTAACTTTGATCAGCGCAGAACTATTTATGGTGTAAACAGAGAAGAGAGGATTAAGACTTCCCGAAATGCGTGTATTGTATTCGAGGTCGACCCCCTTAACAAAACTTGATTCGTTCTTCCGTCAAGATACGTCCACGAAAGATACAGTGAAACCAAGGGATAAGCTTATCAATGGCCCTACTGAAATCAGCTTAGTCGCAGTCGACTCGATTTCCTACTGCTAGGGTTTTATTGGTAAATAAAGTTAACTCCAACAGATTAATTACAACGCTGTTGAAAATGATAGCCTCATAATATATAAAAAATTACTTAAAATGAAAAAAAAAATTAATAAAACCGAACGGCAACACTTACAATAAGTACTATACCGAATTTGAAAGCCAGAAACATAATTTTCTATCCTTAAATTAAATTAAATTATTTATGTTAATAGCTTTTTAAAAATTCTTATGCCAACTCAAAATGTTGGTAAAAAAGAATTTAAAAAAAAAATGTTTAGATCAATTTTTTTTTCAAAATTGTGAAACCTCGTGAATCTCTAGCCGACATTTAGGCTCATGGAAATATGTGCCGATAGATGGGTTGATTGTTTCCTTACAATTTTTATTACTCTTATTTAGAATAATTTTGAGCATCGCCACCTCCAACCGAACTTCATATTTGTAAATTTATCCACCTTCCATCTTAGACCGGCAGGTACTCTTTGTAAAGAAAACATTCATTCACTTAGCTCAAAGGAAGACCTTTACGTGGTCAAAACAAAAAACAAAACAAAAATAGTAATTTTCAATTATTTCAAAAACTAGAAGACATTAAACCATTCGATTTTTGTGTTCGATGCAGAACTGATATAAGCATTGACCGCAAGAAGCCAATTTAGCACTTCTTATGAAAGTAAGCTTGAGCAGCAACCTTATGGCAAAGAACGCTTGAAACGATTGTGCAACCCCGGCAGGCACTATCGATGTTACGCACAGTCATGATTCTGGTGCGAGCAGAAATACTCGAGACAAACCTATTCGGTTTCGGGGAGAAAGCCAAATAGAACAGTGGCTTAAACAAATTCTAAGTTTTGTCATTTTGAATGTAGGTGGTCGTAGCTGATGCTAGAAGAGATGGTACTATGAAATTACCTTTGAGGACCATGAAGACATTCTTCACATGTGCAAGTCATACGGTCTTATGGCGCTTAAATCTGTGTTTGTTTAGTAAAGCCAGCACATGATAACTTGTTGTTCAGAGATTTGGGAAGAACTATTATTGATTGGAGCATCAAAAAGGTACCATCAAAATATCATAGCAGAAGGGTGGAGTGCCGTCTGATAAAAGATATGAAAAAGCGCGCCATGATGTGTGCTCAAACTCAAGCAAAGGCTCATTAGGTCGAAGAGAATGAAAAATGCTCAATAGATGAGTTCGCTAAAGTTCATTAGTAATGCAAATTTTTATCAATTGCTGCGTCTGTTTCTCCATAATTTTTTTAGGACTCAACCTTTAATCTTCTCCATATTCTCAGGTCATATTTGTATCGTCAATATGCGTACTGCATTCTGCTGAAGCCGACATATTGTAATTAATATTCCCGTGATCTAGAAATGATTTAAGTATATGCCAATAAAATAGTTTATAAGCGGTGCCAAAATTTAATCAATGCAAATTTCAACAATTTTAATGTTTAATAAACACAAAAAATAAACCATCATTTCAATAACAGTCAAAAACCAAAAGACTTCAACTAAATCATTAATGACTTCAAAAAAGACTTCAAAGAATACAAGCAGTTTGAACAAAGACTGGAACTTCTTATCGCCTTATCTAAATTTGGAGTTCCGATAGTGGACCCAAATTGGACAGTAATTTCCAAATAGAAAGTCAATTATTCGTGTATGATTGCAACAAAATTATATGAAAATTATATAGAAAAACTTTTCTTGAATTTTAATTCTTCTTCTAGGCACAGCTGCAGTTGACTATAATGATCTAGGACAACACGCTGATGAAGATCGATGCTGTCGTGAACATGATTTATGCCCAAATGTGCTTTCAGTCGGTGAATGTCGTCGTGGACTTTGCAATACTGGAACTTTTACCCGTTCCCACTGTGACTGTGATGCAAGATTTAGACGATGCCTTCAATCATTAAATACTGGTAAAAAAACAAAAACTCATAAGAAATGTAACCCAACTCTTTTTATATCTTTCAGAAACGGCCAATACTTTGGGTGCAATATTCTACAATGTGGTACAGGTGACATGTTTTCAAGAGCGCAGCCCATGCTCATCGCATCAAAGGTTTGAACAAAACTGTCCACTTGATTTTCGCCCATCTGATTTGTATATTCCACCCACTTTGGGTAACCTCATCTCACGTATCGTTCAAAAGCAGTCTAAACACTATGGTTTTCCCTCAAATCAAATTAACCAGCGATCTTTAAACGTTGAAGAAGGGCAAAATGCGTCTGATTTTGAGTCAATCACAACAAGGCTAGGTGTAAAATTGGCATCAGTTGGTCTGATTGCAGTCAACTTTTTTAAGGAACTTTGGGGTGGGCAGTATTCTACAAATGGGAGAGAGGCTAATATTGATAATAATGACTACTATTACCAAAGTACTACAGATAATACTCTGTATAATGATGCCCATGGCTATTGGGACAAATGAGGCTACAATGATGTTAGATCAAGTTTTACTGATTTTTTCGAGGATGGTTGGTATCCAACCATTTTTTTAGAATAAAGAAGGATGCATTAATCATAATCTATTAATTAATAACATTTATAGCGCCGCTCTATCTTAAATTCGATTGTTTCTTAAATTGAAACATTTATCTTGTTGGAAAAGAAGAGTTCACGTCTCATTTTAGTAATTATACTGAGGCTCAATTGCCTTTTTTCTATAAGATTATATATTGCCACCAAATATATCACGAGCAGTTTTATCAATGCAAAATATGCACATAATAAGTCTTTGAACCTCAACTTATTAATTCAATCTGGATTTCAAGTTCGCATTCTATACGCAGTCAAAATTTTACTATGACTGTTATATTTAACCTTGTTATGAAGATAAGTAACTACGACCAAATGATATTGATTGGACTAAAAAAAAACAAATAAGTTAAAGTTGCTACTAAAGTGAAAAATATACTGCGAATTTTAACGAAGGTAAACACATGTAAATAAAATTCTTCATCTGATCTCGAGCACCACCAATTGAGCAGAAATAGAAAATATTACATCACAGTTTCAATTCACTGCGCCATTTTTTCGATCCGTGTTAAAGCATCGTATGGGTAGTCGGAATCCCTTGATAGCCAGCAAACTATAGCAAATTTTAGCGTCTCGATTGCAAGTTCGCTGAAACTTGTACGATTTTACAATCAGGCGATTGGTTTTGGCTAAAAGCATGTCCATTAAAATAATTTTTAACAGTTTTCCTTCGATCCTTGCAGGATCTCAGCTTCCTAGCAATACCATCATCCTTGCATCAAATTTGCGTTCTTCCCTTTTTTTGTGAACTTGGTATTCGTATTCGTGAAGACACTCTTTGCCATTATTGCCAATCACTAAATGTGGCCGAGCCATTTTGGTCGACGCGTTGTTCCCTCTTCTATGTGACCTACTCTCAAACGGGATCATAAATGTATAAGACGGAGAAGTTTTGTTTCAAAGGATGTTAAGATACGCCAATTGTCTTACTAAGATTTGGCTCCTTCTTAATTGTAATCTTAAACCGAAGTAGCATCGATTTCTTTGAATGAATCTTCGTCGGATCTTAACCAAGGTGCCGTTTTTTCAATTATGTTGATTTTAATGTCAATGATCAATGTGAACCATCTCTTCTTCAATCGCCACGCCGTGAAAGCCTAGATGAATTCACGTTGGATGCGAGTATCAACCGTCCATATCGTCTGCATATCCATACAGCTGGAAAGACTTGAAAAAAGATTGCCTTCTATGTAAACACATGACACCAACATGTAGCAGTATAATCCATTGTGTGTGGTCGGTTGCATCCATCTAAAATTGGTTAGTCAATTCTAAGATTTGGAGCTACTGCAGATTGGTCGACACGGAGGCCACACTATTATTGGTCGATTTCTGTAAATGAAAAATGGGCTCCTACTATCAAAATATATTCGACGTATTCAAAAAGTTTTACTGGTAAAACATTTGACATGCAAGCTTCTTCTGCCTTGGGTGGTAGTGCTACTTTATCGCCCGAAATCATGATTTCCTCGCACCCTATCATTTTTTTTTGTTGTTATGATTGATTTAAGGCTACTGAGTGATATTTTTATAGCCTGCTGTCGAGTTTTTGTCGTTTTTGAAGAAACTGCGCCTTCGATTTCTGTTCCTAGACTCTATGTTATCCTTGAGCTGAGAGACTGCACATACCGCAAAGTGTATGTAAATACTTTTGCGCAACTGATTATTGGAAGGCCATGGCCTACAGCTTTAATTTTCGCACAAATGGTTGTGCCTTTTCTTCATTGCCAATTCCGAACGGTCCCAGAAACTTTATAAATGTCAGAAAAATAGTATTTTTTTTTTAACTTCAAAGCCTCAATGACCATCTTGCCTGCTTACATTTTTGTGTATTTTTCATTCGTGTATGCATAACTTTAGTTCAAGGACATCTTTTAATGATTAATTTATTTTTTGTTTTTTGTTGAAATTTAAGTTGTTAATAAAGTTGATTTTTTGTTCTTGAAACAGCGTTTTGATTTTTGATTTTTTCTTTTAGTTAACTGCTCTACCGGTTCTAGTTTTCGTTATTTGGGAAAAAATAGAAGAAATTATTAATTTAAAAATTCCAATTGCAGAGCCGGTTATAATAAGACCACATCTGACGAGATTTGTGCTCAATGGCAGTACCAGCCATCGGACAAATACGTCCCCAGTGCTCCTGGAAGAACTTAAAGGATTAATCTTAAATTCCGATCAGAAATGAAGATGTCGACGACTGGTTTATAAAAACAATAAATAAGTATTGTGGTTTCAAAAGGATATACAAAAATATATAGAAAATGTGGAATTTTTGTGTGAGATAAAATGTGAGTGAGTTGGCAGCACCTCGAAGTCCACCTTCAAAATTGTTGATTTCTTGCAATTAAAAAAATAAGCAATATTTAAATTACATGTAACTATTAAGAATTTACTGTTCCAAAGCAATAATAAATTGTATTTATGCAAAACAAACAAATAATTTTTCTTAGACATTAATATTTAAAAGGAGTCTGCTGGTCTAGTCGTAACCAACAAATCAGCCCCTAAAACCTTTCCACTTTAATACTCGACTGACATTGTCATGGCGGATGAGGAACTCTCTACCTGACTCAATATTTTTAACTTTCCCATTTGGAAGTTCCGGAATGTTGACTTTGTTGAATATGTTGACATATCTCATCGTTTCCAAGTCATCTTTGGATTCAATTATTTCCAGAAGGGTGTCTACGCATATCTTCAGAATCAATGAAGCTTAATTTCACATAAAAAGGTAGATGCAGACAATTCACTTTTACGACCTCTTTCAAATCTGTATAAAGTTCATGATGAGTCAAGTCTGCCATTTTCCGAATTAAAGGAAAAAATTACAAAGATCCTTTGATCCTCGATCCTCGAGTTGTTACAGCGCACTTTGCAATTGGAACTATGCTCAGCCAATCGCAACCTTGCACAACAAATTCTGCATAAACTATGCTATAAGACTAACCAATATCTTCATATTTTTATGATAAAATATGTATCAGAGCATTGCTGGCTCTACATAGCCAGTCGGTAGCTGGCTTTACATAGCAATGTCAATCCACATTCCAACAGCAACACCAGCATTTGATTGGGCTCTGTGATGAATGGGTTCGAGAGCGATGGGTCCGTCGATTTTTATTGAGGCCAAACGAGCGAACCCCGAAGCTTAACCAAGAGCGATGCTGAGGAGTAGGAGTCATAACATAACCTCAAAAGAAAAAGAGGTTATTTTTAAAATCTGTCCATAGGCCAAAATGATATTATAGTAAGAACACAAGCAAAGCGCGAAGGCACGCCAGGAGTGACCGATGAAATCTAATATCGTCTGCATCTAGTTTCCCAGCAACTGGTCAGATTTTTGAGGATAGTGCCTTCCTTGTTTACACCTGCCCTGCACACTTACTGTTCCAGCACAAGATTAAGTTAGTCACATGATAGCGCATTTCGTTGCACATTGCACCGTATGTTTTTCAGCGCCACGTGTTACAGCTGGATCAATTTTGCCGGGATCCCGAATCCAACCATAGCCTTGTTGAGTTCAACACGATGAATGCTATCATATGCGGCTTTGAAGTCGATGATGAAATAGTGAGTCTCGACATGAAAATCGTTAATGTTTTCCAGGACTTGCCTTAGAGTGAACATTCGTAAAATCGTCGATCTGCCGGACAGGAAGCCACACTGGTACGTACCGATTAGTGTGTTGGAAAAAGGCTTCAGACGTTCACACATTACGTTGGATAGGATCTTATATGCGACATTATACAGGGATATGGCTCAATAGTTCTTGTAAGACACAAGTTCGACTTTCTTGAAGATGAGGCATGTAGAGCTGATACTCCAGTCATCGGACATGGCTTCATCTACCCATACTTGGCTAATAACTTGGTGCATGCAAAGTAACGAGACCATGCTTGAAAAGCTCCGCTGGTTGACCATCAGAGCCGGAGGCCTTGTTATCCTTCAGCTTAGGCGCTCTTCTTTTTACGCAGAATTTTCTTCTCCTCCCTCCTTCTGGTTCGGTACCCTTTCCTCGCTATACTTGTAGCACAAATTGTTAGTGTTTGAGGATGGTGAATGCGCGGCGGAGTCTCTCAATCAGACGCTCTCTGTAGGCTCTGGCTAATCCAGGTGTGCTAAGGCTTCCAACTTTGGATTTATTTTTCTGGGTAGCTCGTAGCTTTTTCTCGTTGGATAGTCTAGCTCTGAATTTGGCTGTAACAAGAAAATGATCAGATATTGCATGCGTGCCTTGCATCTATTGGCACATGGTCGATCTGGTTGGCGGTTCGACTGTCTCGGGAACGCAAGGTTGCTGTGTGAATTCGTAGTCTTGAAAACCTAGTTCTACTCGTCACCGTGTTACGATCTGCCGCAAAAACGCCAACGGTAAGCACAAAAGGTTTTCGAATTTACTCCAGATGACCTTCGAGGTAAAGAAAGTTCCAACTTTGTTTCACAACTAGACAAGAATATTTATTTTACAATTTAATCTTTATTGCTCAGATATATTTTTGATGTACAATTTTTCAATAATTTTTGACTTATAACTAGTTTTAATACATTTCTGCGAGCGCACAGGGCTCTGCGTTGGCCTAAAGGCTTAAAATAATTACATTTTTTCTAGAAATTAAATTTCTTTTGTCTATATATACGTATATACTGTCTTAATTAAACGCCGTGCGTGAGCAGCGCCGACGGACTATGATGATGATGATGTTGAAGATGATGATGATGATGATGATGATGATGATTATGTTGATGATGGCGAGAATGCTTCTAGTTTCTTGGTGTCATCCCCGGTGATAGTTGGGGTGATTCTGCTTACTCTTGTCAAAGTCGTCTATGAATCCTTCTTCATTTGCTATTCTATACCACGGGTCCATCATGGAAGGGACATTGATATAGCGATTTTCAATACATGGGCTACCTGTAATTATATTGATAATATTGTTGGAGTGGGAAGGGATTTTGCGTAGCATCTTTGAGGACATTACGCATAGATACTTTTCTATGGGTGGCATGTTTGCCGTGCTGTATAGTATTTCATTACTATAGAAGTGACGGGTTTCTGGATTTCGGTGCAGACCTGTGCAGTAACGAAGTGCTTTTCGCTCGAAGATTTGAATTTTCTTCATTAGGCTTGGACTTATCGTGAACCATATTGGGAAACAATATGTCACGATGGGACGGATTAGTTGCTTGTATAGCAAGAGTTTGGTTCTTGTATCCAAACCGTTCCTTATTCTCATCAGTGGGAGGATTAGGGATAACGCATGGTTGGCCTTTTTTAGTGTGGCTGTCGCATGGGAATTGAACCTAAATCTTTCTTCGAAGTGAATTCCTAGGTATTTGACTTTTTGTTTTGGTCGAATGATCGAGTTATCGGGCATGGTCAAGGCAAGATTCTTGCACTTGGTGGCTGAACCATTGTATGAGGCAGTCCTGAAGCAGATTAGTTCGGTTTTGGTCGTGTTTATTTTTATTCCCCATTTTCGGTAGTAGTCCCAGAGTTTAAGGATATGTTCCTCAACATTGCGGAGAGCTACAGAGGGCATTCTGGAAGAAGAATACGTGACTGAGTCATCCGCGTATAGCAGTGTTGTTGTTTTCTCACAATTTCGTGGTTGGTCATGGGTATGGAAATTGAATAGGGGCGGACCAAGCTTTGTACCTTGCGCTACTCCTGCATGAGTTTCAAAGACCGGTGAAGTAGATGTTCCTACACGAACGTAGAATCTACGACCCGTAAGGAAACTGTGTATGATTTTAATAGACGTATGGGGAAAATTCAGTCTCATTAGTTTGTATACCAAACCATTGATCCACACTGAATCGAACGCCTTTTCTATATCAAGAAGGCAGGCAACTGTGATCTCCTTTTTGTTAAGGCCCTTCGTTGTGTCTGTTTGAAGTTTCAACAACGGGTGAAAAGTGGAGTGGGTTAGTTTGAACCCAAATTGATTTTGTTGGATTACACCAATCGTTTCACAGACCGATTCGAATTTCCTTATTATCATCATTTCCAGAAGTTTGCTGAAATTTGGAAGGAGTGAGATAGGCCTGAATTGGGATATGCAGTTTGCTCTTGGCTTTTTGGGGATGGGAAAGATTTCAGCTATTTTCCACTTGTTAGGGAAATAGCTGTTATTCACGCAATTATTCAATATAATTGTAAGAAATATGATAGCAGTGGCAGGTAGTTTTTTAATAATAAAGTTGGAAATTTTATCGGGTCCGGAGGATTTTTTGGCGTGTCCTCTGCGAATCTCGAAAGAGAGATCGGATGGATAAGTGAACTCATCTGGGGATATCGGTGAGACTGAGGAGTTGGTTTCCGTAAATTGGGTTATATGTGGCACATTACCAACGGCTAGAGACGATACTTCCGTGTTAACTTCGTGCAGAAATTGTGGAAGGTGGGATGGAAGATTTGGACGAAAGCTATTGGCAAATTGGTTTGCAAAGGCGTTAGCTTTTTCTTCGTTAGATGATAAAAAGTGATCACCATGTTGAAGTTGGTCCGCTATTGGGGATCTTTTGCCAACTAGTTTATTGATTTTTTTGAAAGTATCAGGGCCTGGTTTGATTTTACTGAGTCTTTTCCTAAACTCGGTGTTCACAAAATCTTGAGTATTTTGCTGTATCAGGGAATTCAAGCAGTTGATTTGTGATTGTACGGATTGGTACTCACTGTTGCGAGTGTTGAACGTACGGTGGAAGATTCTTTGCAGAATTTTACGAAGCTTTTGCTTGTATTCATACATTTTAATTATATGATCAGGGAGGTTCTAGTATTTTGATTTAAAGGTTTTTGACTCCGATTGTTTCGAAATAGTCGCGGCAATCGAGCTTTCTATTTTTTCAATAGCAGTGTCGATTTCTGCGTTACTCAGATTTGAAGTGGAGTTAGGGATAGAGTTTATCCGTCAAAGATCCCTCAAAAGACTCCCAGTTCATCTTGCGGAAGTCGATAAATTCTTTTTTCTGGGGCATGAGAATGTTCAGGCTATTATATAGTTTTAAGCTGAGTTTGACCGCGAAGTGGTCAGAGTCGGAAGGAATAGTTTCACATTTATAATTTGTAAGAGATGGTATTTTACACACGAGACTTGGTGAGCAGATGAAAAAATCCAGAGTTGAAGGCGTGAGAGGAAAGGTTGGGTTTGGTTGCGATACAATTTCAAATTGGTGTATATGGGAGTTTGAGGAAAGCCATTCTGCAATTGATTTTCCTTGGTTGGAAGCATCAGAGTCCATCCAAAGTGGATGACGAGCGTTGAAATCGCCCCCAATGATGAATTGCGGGAAATCCTTACAAAACTCGTGAAGTGTGGTGAGGTCGCGGTAAAGGTCATTTTTGGTAGCTCCACACTGGTTGTAGAGAGAAACCAAAAGAATCGGTGTGCTGTTTACTAGACAAGAATCGTGGTGGCTAGAGAAATTTGTTGTTTGAGACCCAAGTTTGCCTATGACGGTATTAATAAAAAAATAACGTGCATGTATGTTAAACAATAAGATTATTCCTCAAAAATAAATACACAGTTCGTATGATTTGTAATCGTTACGCAAGGATTTTTCATCGAACATGGACACCGTCAATAACGAGTATAGAAGCATCGACGCACAGCTGCGTTGTGTTAACGTTATGTTCCAACGAGCAATGAAGGATCACACTAAAGAAGTATTTCGGAAGCATCTAGAAGACATCAGGCCAGGACCAGATACCTTCAAGAAGAAAGTACAAAAAACTTACCCGATTCGATTCAGAATGGAAACGAGGTTGTCAGAACGTCTGGAGGAAAGGCAGAAGCATTTGCGTTACATTTCGAACAGAATCCGGAGTTCATGAAAGAAGTCAATGCGAGCATTAATGCAATGGCAGACAACGTTAGTCCAATAACGAGTGCAGAAGAAATAGTGGTGGTTGAGTGGGAATTCAAAAAATCCTTGGGACCGGATCCCACTGCATGGAAAATAGCTTAAATTATGAATTTCGGGAGAAGCATTCAACCATTCACCCACTGATTAAACTTCACAGTCATAAAACCATGGGGCTTAACAAAAAACAGACAACCTTTGCATGTCTAGTGGATATTGAAAAGGCCTTCGACTGCGTTCGGATCAAGGGACTTATCTTCAAACTTATCAAGATGGATTTTCCTCTTCACTTGGTAAGAATCATTTACAGGTCTTTAACAAATAGAGTATTTTTTGTGCAGATATTCAACGCAATATCATCAATGAGGCAATTGATAGGAGGAGTCTAACAAGGAGGAAGAACATTACCAGTAACTTTCATCATTCATACATCAGATCAACCAATGAACAATACACAGACGAAGACGATACGCTACATCGCTTTTTCCCAAATGAGGTATAAAAACTAACAGTTGCGAAGAGAGTTTAAGACGCGAATTTGCGACCCGTTGTCGGAACATTCCGATCATCCTCTCGGACGGCACACTCATTTCGCCTCATCCAATAAACAAGTATTTGGGAATAAATTTTAGCGAGCGCTTCAATTTCAACAAACATGTCTCCTATATATATTGAAGAAGGCCAATTACGCTATGGTATACCCGCTGCCGAGGAAAAAAAAATTCTTATTAAATACACGAAGCTACTAGTTTACAAGCAGTTCATCAGGCCAGTTTTAACATATGGTTTCCCAGTTTGGTTCGTTCATGCATTGAATTGTGGCGACACCCAACCACTCGGAAGTATTATCATAACACCATGTTATACGAAAACGCAGGGATAGTCCCAATAGAGAGGTAGATGTTACAACGTAAGTGAAGAATCATACAAGGAATACAAAACCGGCCGGATGCAGAGGTTCAAATCCTCAATTAGCTAACGGTCGAAACATTACACAGATATCATAGCCCCGGTTATCATCGACCAAAGATTCGACGATGTGATCAATTGTATTTTCATTATTTACACCAATTACAATTTTCAAAATGCTAGGAAACTTTATAACAGTCGAAAAGTATATTCAGTCGTCATTATAACAATTATGTTTAAAGAAAAATGTTGTAAATTTAACAATAGAAAACCGTCGGGCCCCTTTTGTTGAGCCGTCAATAAGTAACCTTAGTTATATTTATATTATTGACAAATAAAAGAAAACTCTTAATTTAATGTTGCCTATCACTTAGTCTATGGTACCGTAATATGATATCGCACTAGAGACCATTAAGCATCCTTCTCTATTGTGACGACGGTTCAGTTTTCATAATTTTGAAGTTCCTTTAAGGATCAAACATTTAAGGATAGCACTTTTCAAAATAAAATATGGCTCCAGCAAAGAAGAGGAAACACGTAACATTGACACTTTCTAAGAAGTATTATGTATGTAATGAATGCCAGGGACATTCAGTGGACTTAATGCATCTCAAATGGATATTCTTGTTCTAAAGAGGTAGCTTGAAAAGTAAATACGTACTTTCTTTAGTGTCTTACCTGTAGCAGGAACTTCGATAGAAACTGCAGTTTCAGATGCAATTCTTTTGCTCATTACTGTCCTTCGATGCATACATAGACTGAGAACATTCATCAAGTAAAACACATTAACTTCTATATTATTTTCAACTTCAGAAAGTGACTGAAGAATCACTTATTTTATTTAATTTCTTTTTCTCTTTTTATTTTTTGTATATATTGGCTGTTTAAAAAATAATAATAATTAAATTCAATCTTAGAATCTAAGGAAACGTATAAATAGGAATAATCATGAAAGAAAAAACTTATCTGGCAATGCACAGAAATTTCGGTTCCGTTCGGTTAAAGACATATTTTGCTTTTAAGTATAACCACTTGTATTTATACTAGAGTTGCTTTTTAAAAAGAAATTACATACAAAGAAACAATTTATTTACCCAGACCAATTTTCTTCGCATCGACTTCGTAAATGAGTAGCCGCCACATCTTGACAACGAAAACCTCTGCCTCTTCGTCCAGGACCTGTAGAATTAGAAAACGACAGCACTGATAATAACAAACATCGAACGGAGGACTGTTTAGGGTGAATTTACCATTTGAACATCGTCTAAAATACTTTGTGGTGAACTGCCCGCCAAAACTTTCGAACAAATAAAGTCTACAAGCGTCGGTTCGGGTTCCCCAATGTACTCGATAATTTTCTTGTTAATCCAAGGTCTAATTTTCTTCTCCATAAGGGTGTTATCAATTTCATTTCGATCCAGTTTATAGCTGAAAAGATCGTTCTTTTGTGTGGGAATCCTATCTATAATGCTCTTAATGTGACGTCGTTTTTCCTCCTGTAATTTAGTATTATTGTCGTCCTTATTGCCCCCAGCAGCTCCTGCGTTATTGTTTTCCTGTTTGTCACCGCGTTTCCTTGAGTTGGACTTGGATTGGTTCTGTGCGGTGAGATGTGTTGCACTTCCAGCGTTGGACTGCTGTTGGAAACCACGGTTCTGAGATTGTGCATTCGGGTATTGATTTTCATCATAATCTGCGGGTCATTTTAATGCAGGTGATGAATAAATAAACAAGCATATACATTTAAGCATTATTAAAGACATTACATACAAAGAGGGGTTGATGTACAAGAGAAATGCACATCCATTGATTAGGAATTTAACATTGGAAATGTTCGATATAGTTTTTTTTGTTTACTTTTAAAAGAAAATTTTGAGAGGCCACAAGAAATATTAATCGATTGATTCTTCATTTGTGTTAAAATATCTCGAAATTTCAAAGCGTAGTTCTCTGTTAGTACGGTCAAATTTATGATACCTTAAATCTATTGGCGCAATCGAAAATAAGGCAATGAAAATTCAACTATATGAAAAAGACTTAAATTACAGGACTGTAAAATTGAGACTTTTTTTCGACACATTTATCGTTACATCTCGTATCTTAATCAATTCAACGAAATGTAAGCACATGATTTTTAAGTTTCGCACTTACCTAGTGGTACTAACTTCCTCTTTTTCGGATTGCTAGCGTCATCGTTGTCTTCTTCGTTATTAAAAACATCAGAAGTAACCTCGATTTTTTTCTTCTTAGCATTAGCTCCTAAATTGAGACTTATAAGTGGAGCGGAAATAGGAGGAGTACCAGGAGTTGTTACATTGTTATGACTATTAACAGGACTGAAACCATGACTCGAAGATATCATAGAACCCCGCGAATCCTCATCCTGGAAATGATTCGATACGCTGTCTCTGGACTCTGATTCATGCCTGCTTGGCATAACATTCTGATTGGAACCACGATGTGAGGTCAAAGTACCGTCATTTGAATCCGAATCAATTGGTTCTGTATGCATCACAGTTGCCGCAACCGCCGCTGCATGCGCCTCTTGCTCCTGCAGATATTTCTCCTTGGCAGCTGCTAGTTTTTCCTTCTCCTTCAGACGTTTATTTTTCTCGATTTCACGCTCTCTCTCCTTTTCCAGTTCACGCTCCTTTCGTAACTGTGCTTCTAAATTAACGTCAATTAGAATTTGAGGCTTGTATAGGTTCTCACGTTCCTTCTTCACTCTTTCGAACTCTTGTGTTGGATTCTCATATTCTCCGCTGAATATTTTATTTTTAAGCTCCTCAAGCTCTTCTTGCTCCCTGTTGCGATCCTTAGCATCGAGGTCAGCTTCACGTACTCGTTCAGCAAGTCGCCTTTGTAGTTCTCGGCCTCTGAAAATGAATGAAACGTACAATTTTCTTATTACACCAACATATCAAATTAAATGCGGTTGATTAATCGTTTACTTGTAATATTTGGGATCGTCCCTTTCATCGTCGTAGTCTTCAACAAATTCTTTCAATCGTTTCGCCTCTTTTTCTCGTTCTTCCAGTTTGAGACTTTCTTTGACTTTTTGCTAAATAATTTAATGAAATGAAACTGTTGTATATATTTATATATGAGGTGGATTTTAGCTTTTACCTTTTCATATTCTTTCATTTTTCGCCTTTCCCTTAATTCCCAATTGTGCAGTCTTTCTTGATATGCCGCTTCCTTTTCACGCGCCTTTTTTTCTGCTTTCTTGCGCTCACGCATTTCCTCTTCCATTTCCTTCTCCCGTTGAATATCACGAACATTTTTAATTATCTTCTCTTCCCTTTCTCTGTAAAAAAAAAGGTGAAACAGATAAAACAAGAATATGAAAACAAAGATCAATGAATATTGAGAATTCTATATATCCTTAAGAGGCGCGGATTTGTTCCTTCAGTTAGTTCAAGTAATTGAGTTTGCATACAATAAAACGCTTCTTCGACAATAGAAATAAGTACAGTTTTAGCAGTCGCGTTTTCAACTGAAAGACACCAAGGCATTGATACTTTTCGGATCTGACCTTGGACTTAAGTTGCTTTGCATACTTCATGGTTCCGGGCAGCATGCTTCCAGTTGGATATCACAAGCTTCCTGGCATCCACCACAGCTTTGAGTTAAAGCCGTATATTCTGTTTCTCCCTTTTGTCACTATAGCCGACAGATTCGTGCCTTGCCGACTAAAACCACATCATTGCACAGCACTTTAAGTTTGCGTTTGTTTGTTTGTCGGATCCCCACCGTGGTATCATTTTTGAAGGCTCGAAAGCCTTTTGTGCGTGTCAATCGGAAAGCTGGATCAATCTTTGAATATTCAATTCTTAAAAAAATGATTAACTAAGAAAATTTGCAATCTAACTCGATTATTGTCGATTCGATAAGTGATAATTTTTCCAGATGCCTCAAGATGCTTCCGATTGGCAACTGGAATGCACTCATTTGTATTGCATACTAGTATTTGTTGGTTATTGTAAGTATTGGGAATATCACTTTGATATAATTAACGTACTCTTTCTTCATTACTAATTGTTAAAGACAATTTTCTGTCACTGTTTGATGTGATAGCATTCAGCTCTTTCATCGTATCTTTCGGGGAAATCTCGGATCGAAGAGAAGTATCGATCGGAACATTTTATTCCTTCATGATATCCAAAGTGAACAAGAAATAAAGACGCGAACCAACGCATGTAGTTGACAAAACATTGATATGTCGAGAAAATAAGTGATAAATTTTCAAACTGAATAAAATATGGACAGAAATTTCACCTGACCTCTGGTTATTCTTTACCTTTCTGCGGAAAAAAAATCTCATTAACATGGGGCAGACATCGTATGACTTTGAGACGCGTTGCAGTGATTTGAATATTCATTTTCAACGCATGTTTTATTTTCATTAGAGGATTGTCTGATTTACAAATCGAAACACTCACCATGATAAAATGTTCATAGATTTCGGAACAATCGGAGACAATTCCTCTCGGATCGTGCACGATGAAGGGTTGATATTTTGTTCAGTTCACTTATTAACTAATAAAATGCTGGCAAATAAGTTTTTTTTTTTTCTTACCTCTCTCTTTCTCGTTCACGCTCTCTGTCTCGTTCTCGTTCTCTTTCCCTCTCGCGCTCTCTTTCACGTTCCCGTTCACGTTCGCGCTCCCTTTCTCTTTCTCGTTCGCGTTCACGTTCTCGTTCTTTTTCACGTTCCCTTTCGCGTTCACGCTCTCTTTCCCTTTCCCTATTCTCCCTCTCACGGTCTCTCTCTCTATCTTTTGAGCGTGACTTGCTTCTTTTTCGCTTATCCTTAGAATCACGTTCCTTTTCCTTTTTCGGCGGTGACACATCCTTCAACTTTTCCTTTTCCTTTTCTTTTTCCTTGATCTCCTTTTCCTTTTCTTTATCTTTGTCATCACGCTCCTTTTCATCACGTTTCTTACGGTCCTTCTCTTTCTCTTTCCTATGGTCATCCGCTTCGGCCTTCTTACGAAATTTACCAATCTCACTACTAATCAAGTTTCTTTTCTCCTCTTCAAGGTTAGCTTCTTGCAAAGCTTTACTCATTTTGAGATCCGGATTGTCTGGCCTCCCTGTAAATTAAATCTTAGAATTTGGATAGGAATAGTTTTGCTGATTTTAGTTACCATCGTTTGTTGGCGGAAGTTCGTGCTTGTGCTCTTCCATAATTCGGCTCATCAAAATGAGAGCGTTTTCATCGTCGTCCTTTTCAATTTCAAGCTTCCTACTTCCACTTTTCAGCTCCTCTTCCTTGTAATTATCCAATAAGAGTTTATTTTTTGCATCAACTTTAGCCACTAGCTTTTTACCATCGAGCTCCATTTCGCTTAGCAGACGAACAGCACGCATTCCCGCAGTAGGACCACTGAAAAGCAAATTATTAGAAATTGGTTATTATTTTATTTTTTTTTTTATAAAAAAGGGCTAAACACAAAGTTATCATCTTTGCGGATAAAGGTCTCTAGAACTGTTCAGATTTTCGAAAGGATTTCCGTGTGGTAAAAATTTCAAAAAATCCAATTGAGAACAGATCTGGCTTAAACTTAGGCCGCCTGTGGCCGAGCTTGAGGAATGTTTGCTTGTATTTCAATAATTCCATTCCATAACTATAACCAGAAGTATTATATATTACTTTCATATGATAATCCCTAGAACAATGAAATGGAGTGAACAAACATGCTACGCGAATAATTCCTTATCACCCAAATGCCATCGGCTTTAAGGCAGAAGAACCTATAACCACATATTCTTTGAATTTCGTCCTACTCATATGGACATCTTTTTATGCTAACGCGCACCCAGAACCAGAAAGTAAGTACAAAGTTAGAGAAATTGTTTTGGTTGTGGCTCCGAATTGGCCAGTGCTGGCCTTCATTAACTCGGTGAGCGATAAATTAAGGGTCCCTTGTACCATGTAGGGCTCAGGGAGACCTGGTGTCGCCTCAGGTCGGGAAACAATGGTCTGCTCAGAGTCTCAATGCTGAGGTATTAAAGAAATTACCTTTCGATGTGACTTCTTTGTGATTTCATTATAACGTCTAACCTCAATGCCGGAGGGCTGTAGTCCAACATTTTGTTTGGTTACTTTTTATAAATTGTAATTGTAATTGTAGAAAAGCCTGTCGTACGACAGGAAGAATGTCGTAAACATTTATATTATAAATTTAATTTAATGTTATTATATGTTGCATAATGCCTTAATCCTTATTAACAGCGGAAGCGACCCCTGAATGTGTCAAATTATATAATCCACGTAAAGGCACATGGAACCCATTTCCGTCAAGTACAGAGATTCTTTTATTATCCGCACAATACAAATGTGGAATGCTCTACCACGCTCGGCATTACATACTCATTTAAAAAAAAAAACAGAAACTTTCAGTTTAATCCCGTATTGTTCGCTAAGGTGTTCGATATCAAGTGTTTCTGTAGTCATGGCCCACCGTGATGGCTTTTAGTCTAAGATTACCTTAATCTCTTGAGCATTTGATGAATATCAGAGTTGCAATTTATCATTCTATGTATGCATTCCCTTGTTCAATACATTAAGCACAAACTTTGTTGATATCATTGCAGTGGGTTGGTGTGTGGTTAAATCCCCAGCATATAAAGCACCATTTAGGCTTTCTTGCTGCTCACATTCAATCTTTATCCTTTTCTCTTTTATTAATCTTTCAAACCCTATTCCATAAATTTCTATAAATGCATTAAAATTTCGTGAATTCTTAAAAGACCCATAAACATTAATGTATTTAACATCGGTGAATTTGACATTATTCTGTTTTTTTATTGCTTCAATGATTCGTTCTCCTTCCATTTTTTCACTCATGCCCGAGTTCAAAACTTTTGACTTACACATGAAGTTGTTTTTCTAGTGTCCGACCGAAGTCGGATTTTCCGCCGAAACCGTAACCGAACCTACGGGCTCGGTCAAAGTTTCGGTCGAAACTGAAACCGAAACTTATTTATACATGTTGGAATTGCCATTGTCATTAAATTCGTATTGTTTAAATTTAGTGTATTTTTATACATACAGAAAGTTATCTCGTCCGAATTGACCTGACACGTCGCTCAAACATTTGTGCGTGAGAAAAAACACAAACAATCACGCAGGCCATCTGGTGACCATACGACTCACGGATCAAGAACTCAAACGAAGTTAACCGTGCAAGTCGAACATCAGAGATGATTTTGGTCACTCCACAATCTTTGGAGACTTTATAGTTTTAAAAACAAATTTCGAGTCCAACTTCGAATCTCGTATCCGCACCACGATATCAACCGATAGGTGAAAACAGGATCAAGTAATCTTAGTCTAACACTTTCTTTCCACGAACTACCACGATCGCAAAGTGACTGCTGTATAATAGCGTTTGTGCAAAGTAATTATTCATCTTCACCGACAGTCAAGCTGCCAAAAAATCTGTCCCTGAGCTAAACACTTCACCTGACAATAAGATTGTCAAGGAACGCTGGGTACCCCTTTAAGAGATAGCGGACTTTTCCATGGCTGACCTTTACCGGATTCCAGGACATAAGGATATCCATGGAAATTGCAGAGCAGATGAGCTTGCTGTGCAGGTACCATGCACCCTCGCAGATGCGCCACACACTATATTGACATCCCGTAAGTTACAGTCAAACTAAGCATTAAAAATAAATACATCAACCTGGCAAATAACTTATGGGTAAATAAATCCTCTTGCAATATCACCAGACAAACCTTGAACCTCTCAAACACACAGAAAACCAGAAAGCTAATTAACTTTAGTCGCAACTCCTTAAGCGTTCTCATATGTGTTCTCAGGACACACTGTCTTATTGACAGACTTGTGGGAAGGCTATGCGTGCAGTCAAATGATTTCTGCAGAAATTGTCGAGGAAATCGACACCCATCTCCTCGTGAATGTCCGGCCATAACAATATCAAAATTTAGAAATCTATGATTCCCATTTCTTCACAGCTTTGCCACAACTTGTTAAAGCAACACCAAAAGACCTTGCCCAGCTCATTCAGGAAACAATTCCACCTTCCCCTTCTTCACCACCCAGAATAGATCCCTCTCGTAACCCTCTTCCTCCCCAACATATTTAGATACGTTTATCCACATAATCCTCGTGGTATCACAATGGGCCGAAACCGAAACTGTGGCCGGAACCATTTTTTTTTTTTGCCGAAACTGAATCTTAGGTCGGTCTCTATGGATTTCATATTTCTTTTTCTCATTCTTTAATTTTAGCTGCCAAAACGGCAGCTTTGTTGTTTTTGCAGCGAATCGCAACTGCTCCATTTCGTCGGTCGGTGCTCCTACATTCAATGTCGATAGTTTAAAACGCCTCTCTAAATTCCAGCTGTGTTTTTTCACTTTCTTGTTTTGTTTTGGCCTCAGTATGATTGGTGCACTTGCTCCAAATCACACATTTTTTTTATTTCCACCACACTTCTTGAACGGTCTTACTGGCTCTCAACCTGTCGGTGCATCGTGCCTCGATAGCTTCCATTAATTTTTTTACTTCACATTCGTTATTTTCAAGTGTTTCTTCAAATTCCATTTTATATTTTCCTTCAAAACCAAGTCCACGTTATGATCTGCAATCTTCAAATATGAATTTGCCCATTACATCTGTATCCAAAGTATTAATATTGTGCTGATCCAGGCAACTACATTTTACCGCATTTAGTATAGGAATGCGGAGCTGAGATAGCGTCGTTAGAAAGCTTGATCATTCCTCTTATATGGGTTCCCGGTCACAGTCACATCCCAGGAAATGATGGCTGACGAACTTGCTAGGCAGGGATATGCCCTACAGCGCTCGCTTGCATGGGGGGTTATCACCTCAGTTAAGGCTTATATATCCTCATACTTTCTTGAAACAACAAACCTTAGATGGGCCAACCTGACAAACTGGGAAACATGGTCCGAATACAAACAATCAAAAACAAAAGACCTACTTCGGCGAACCCGTCATGATATTGCTAGACTAGTGGCGGTCTGTACAAGAGACTGGCCGATTGGAGATCATGCTGTTGAAATAGGCATCCCTCACATTGTCGCAGCTGCAACAACACAGCTGAGAAGGAGACCGCAAATGGAGCCCTTGCATTTGAAGCACTCCGGCATTTGATATTTTAAACTGTTCAGCTATTCCAGTTTGATAAAATCCCAATTGTTTCGACTATGTACCTATTGTTGTTTGCGGTTCATCTTATAACTTAAATGGGGAAGTGGATTCGAGAATCTTAAGAATGAGACCATCAAGACGACAATGGACAACGGAATATATAAGGCTTTAAACAACTAAGCTTCCTCATTAAAAAGAGGACCGACGTATTGACTATGTTGAAGAAAATAATCATTGTGAGTGTAAGAATAAATTGACAGATGATATCAACGAGGTAAAGAAATGGCTCAAAATGAATAGACTTAAATTGAATGAACAAAAAACGAAGTGGATGGAAATAAAAGGAAACTCAGACAATAACCTTCACTTAAACGGGCAAATCATTGGAAAAGTGTATCACATAAAAAATTTAGGAGTTATCATTGATTAGGAACTTAGTTTCAACAAACACTTCGACTACATTTGCAAGAAAATAGGTACAAAAATAGGATTTTTCAAGAGAATTAGAAATAAAATTGACTATATGACTGCAGTTACTATAAATAATACTATAATAAAACCATACTTTGAATACTGTGCCTCTATATGTAAGTAGACTTCAAAAACTACAAAACAAAGGAATGAGGGCAATGCTAAAGTGCAACAGAATGACACCGATAGCATATAGGTTCGACGTACTCAAATGGTTAAACATAAAGCAAAGACTACAGCTGAACGCCCAAATGGCGTTTTTCAACATAAAAATGGGATATGCACCCGGGTTGGTGAAGCTCAACCTTACCAACTTCGTAATGTTAACAACTACAGACTGGAGAAAACAAGCACAAGCAAGAAGAAGATCTTAAAACACTTTGATGATAAAGAGACGATAACTTTTTAATAAACTTCCTAATGAAGTGAAATTTGAAACAAATCGCGGTTTATTCATGATTTGTGAATTATATATTTTGTAGAATAATTATTAATTTCTTTTACTCTCGCGGCACTTAGAAAAATTGATAATCTTTAGGATGGAAAATATCCAAAAGTTGGCAAACGATGATTCGTCCCTGATCGACCCCTTCCAAAGAAACCTTAAGCTGGTAAGAACTCCACCGTGTTCGGGATTACCTTAGAAAGAGGACGCTCGGGTGAGAGTCTTCTTGCCAGAGGACGAACTGCCAGCCTCGAGCCAGGAAACGTTAAATGAGACGTGGAAGTCAACACGCTATGCACACCCCATCCCTTCCACATCCTGGAGTTATGCTATGAAGGGACACTCGTTTAATCGTCCAACAGAACACAACGAAAAAGCGGAGGTCGGCCAGGTACATTCCACATATTAGAGCCGCGCTAAGTGCAATTAGAAAATGCAAGAAAATTTTGCACTTGCTTCGTAAAACACACATTGTTTTTTGTTATAGACAAAAAAATGCATGTATATATTGTAAACAGAAATTGATGAGTCAAGATAAAACCAAATTTTAAATATTGTTCAGCTGCTGCTGAATTTTTACGTCAAAAAAGATAACAATAACAATACAAAAGATGGACTGGAGCGCCTGCGACTTTTTTTTATACATAGTACAGGAAATGGTCTTATGTCAATATGTTTAACGAGTCATAGTATGGTATATAGGCACCATATGAGCGAAGAAATAAAGATGAATTTAAACTTGTTTTATTTCCTTAGACATATATTGAGTCTCAAAATAAGACTTCAATTATTTATCTTTCTATAAAACTTTCTCAAAAAAGGTGCAAAATAAAGCAATGAGTTTTTCTAACAATTTTATAAACATTAAAAAAATAGTTCAAATATAAGTGAAGAAAGTCAGCCTTCCCAAGAGAGATGTGTGAGTATTTGACCGCTCCAAGACAAATCTCAATCACCTTGTAATACTTATTAAAACCATCAGAGTCTTTTGCTTTGTCACAGCCGCGTCTAATTTGATTGATCAGTGCAAAATAAGGAAGAAAAATCATAAAAGAATAAGAATATGAGTTCATAGTCACACAATAAAGCGCAAACGAACGAGCCAGATTCGACTTAATCATCGAAGGGAGCGGAACGAGGGAACACACACCTCTTGGAAGTAATATTAGATTATTATATTCTGATCAATCTTTACACGAAAACAGGAATTTTACCAGAACAGAGACTGAAAATAAGAGAGCCATTGGTTCATCCAATTTCTTTCTAAATGTTCGCGATTCGAAGAACATTACAAGACGATGGTCTAGAGCCAATCATTCTATACTGATTTATCGGATAGCGATATATTTTTAGTATAGTACAAAATTTTGCTTTCCATTCCTTGTATTCGTGGAAATAAAACGATTGAGGAGAAGGAGAAACCGTTTACAAGGAATAATACACACTATCAAAATAAAATGGAATACGAAACGAAAGAAGTCAATTCTATGAAGATAAAGCTGGAGATTAAACAGCTCGCTGGCTATTTACTTTAAGAAGAAAATAACGCAACACTAAAGTTTGGCTTTCTTAGGTTGAATTATGACTTCCCTGATGTTAGAGCTACTCTCTTAGCAAGTAAGAATACAAAACTTTTATACTTACTCGTATTCACAGAAGCCAAATGTTGAAACCCGCTTCCAGTTGACGACGGGTCCGCATGCGTTAAGAATCCGCTTGATTAATACTTCAGGCACTCGCTCACTAATGTTACCTGGAAACCGACATGCAATTCAAAATATTAAACGTAAACAAAAGAAAAATAAAAATATTTCACTTGCCGACAAACACTGTAATGATGGGACCCTTAAACTGTGTTGGAGCATGGGGGTCTGGATTGATTCTTGAATACACGGTAGGCTGTGAACTTATTGTTGCAGCGTTCCTAAATGATGGCCTCGTTGGCGGAGGTGGTGTTGTTAAAGGAGGCATTATCTTAAAATACAACACAAAAAATCTATAAAGTAATTTTCTTGTAAACAGCGATATAAAAAGAACAGCAATGCATGATATTGATATGGATAAATATTTGTGAATACTTGTCTTATTAAGTTTGCCAATGGATTGAGTGTTCTCCTTGGCTCCCACATAACAAAAATAAAATATACAAAACTCACGGTTTAATTTAAGAGAACAAAAAAAAAGGGCCAACTCCCTTTTAACAAGCACCCTTACTTCGGCTTGGTCTAAATATGCTCTCCTAAATACATATATATGTGTACTCAACATACGTAACTTGACAACTTACCGACCAGGAGTTTCACACACTAAAAGAACAGAAAATAAATGTCTAGTTTTGTTTTCAGATAGCCTGGTTTATCTGTTGCGTTTTTTTTTTTTTTTTTTGTTAATTTATACAACAGAGTTCAAGCCTAACAGAAAAATCATTCAAGAAAATGCTTCTTGTTCTTTGACTTACGTGCGGCATGACAGGCGGTGGAATTGGTGGTGGTGGCATGTACGGCGGCATGGTTGGAACCATGGGAGGACGTGGTGGATAGGACATCGTTGATGAATTTATTGTGCGCCTTTTAATATAGCCACGAATGGATTTGAAAATAATTCCGGAGGAAAGACTGTGAGTAGGAAAAACACGATGTTAGCAAAATTAATGTGAATCAGAGCGTCCGAGAAATATATTTTCCACTATAAATTGTCGACTTCTTACTGTGAAAATACTATAGTGGGATTGCTTAACAGTTCAGGCAAATAAGTTAATAACTTTCTTCTTGATTGATTTGCAGATTATTTGAATAACTATAGTTTAGACACTCCTCGAAGGTTTCACGGTGATCGCCATTTTTTACTCGTCTCGCTCGTCAGATTCTAAAATGCCATTTGACGTTTCAACAACGCCCCCGCTTGTGCACTAGAAGCAACAGAAAAGCACTGTCTGCTTAGAGATTATAGAATTATCTTCATTAACCGCAATTGAATGGACCGCTTTGAAGAAAAGTTTGCTATGCCAAATATATCACTCTTAATTGGGTCTATATATATTATTATTATTGTTATATTATTTATATATATTAATATTAGGAGTAATATTTATTTCAAAATCTAGTTTTAAGGGTCACTGTACAAAAAAGAGCTTTACTACTACGGCTAATCCAGCTTAGTATCTGTCCTAAAAGAACAGTAATATTAATTTTAATGCTATTGTTAATGTTGTTCGAGCAATAATTCTTTGAAAAATAAACTAGGGTTTACCGATTTATGGTAACTGCTCAAATTTATCATTGCAATTCATTTCAACATCACACCATTCAGCAATAATTACTATTCTGGGAGCATATAATACAACACCTATAAATAAATTCATCATTCCCAACACCTTTTCTTAATGACGCCAAGAAAATAATGAAACATAAAAAAATACAAAAATTCCCATCTGCAATACAAAATTCTTTATAGTCTGCAAGAAATCTGTACAACCAAAATCATTTATGAATTTTGCTAAATAATTCTTTTGATTCTTGCCTCTCAAAGTAATTGAAAATGTCCTCCGACAACGACATCTACGAAGTCTACAAAAGAATGTCTACAAAAGAATGAAACAGAGTTACGTTAGGGTATAGGGTCACTGGCGCAAACAAATCAAACAAATGATGGTGTATCTTTTGCCCTTGTCTCCTTAAGCAGTTAAAGTTGCAAAAGAAAATAAAAATAATTATCTTGATTCAATGTTTTCAATAACTGCCACTATCATCTATCATCTCTGCAAAAAAAAACGTTTACAACTTTTAGCGTAATTATTATTTAAAAATTTATATAATAATTTATTTAATATCCTTCTCTTTAATATTAGACTTAGAGGCTGGTAGCTAGCGCTTTACTTCTTTTTTTTTAAGTCAATAAAATTATAACAATAATAATAATAATAATATATATATATATATATATATATATATATATATATTTTTTTTTTGAATCGTAATAGGGTCAAAATCTCCTAGATCCTCTGAGTATGATTAAAATAAATGTCATGTACACTGTTTTGCCATCACTTTCTCGAGACTCTGCCACATTCAGGCTTGTGATTTATCGTATGCATTTATTCATTATTATTATAATTAATTATTATAATTAATCATTTTGAGGGTCTTCTGCTGTGCTAGCGATGGAAATCCAATAAATGTTATTTCTGAGTGGAACTGTCTTATGCGCGGTTACTAAATAATTCATTCTGATAAATTTTTAAAAGATCTGAGTCTATCCTTCGCCTTCCTGGACACTCTTCTTCGAGTTGGTTTGACCAAACTTGCGGCAACTGCTCGAATTTTGAGACACTCTCAGCTAAGGCCTTGTTTTCATTTATTTGACGAGGCTGAACTATAAACATAAACAAATCTTTTATAGTAAGAACACTTCGCCGCAAATTTTTTTTTGTACCGATTTCGAACAGCACAGAATATGGCTCAGGTTTCCAAATGGAAATCTTTCGCCAAAAAAGGAACTCTATTTATTTTTTTTAATTAAAATGGATTATTCTAAGATATACTGTTCAAAAATTGTGGTATTTGATTCTTTACACTTTTTTTAAGTTTTCGGTTTGACTAGAAAAATGCATTGTTTCCGTTATGTGAAAATGTGAAGTATTTTTTTTACATTTTTCTTATGTAAAATGACCTTCTTAATACTGAAGAAACTATTAATAATAAAGTTATTAACAATTCATTTTTTTTTAAAGAACTCGAACATTTTCGAGCGGAACCCTGTCGCGTAAGCGTAGACTGACTACGGAGAGTGGAAATTCCTTTTTCCCGCGCAGCGAGTCACCGGGTTACTGTTTGATTTGCCCCAAACTTGATTTTTTTTCAAATGAAATGCACTATAAAGTGTGTGCAGAAAATATTCGAAGCGCAGAAGTGCTTAATTCCAATTATAGAGAACAATTACATGTACATTTTTTCACAAAAAGAAGTTAATCCCAGCGATCCTGATAATGCGTTCGTGGCCCCCGATGGAACACTCATAGGATTGAGTCTCAATCGCGTGTTGTAAAATCTGAATTTTACCACGACAACTATTCAACCAATATCACTGATTGGATATTTGAGTATCAGTAGAGGAGACTGTTGAAAAAAATAAATAAAAAGATCCTTTTGAGGAGCTATTTAAGGCCATTGTACATCTCTAAGGTGATAAAAATGGGAAAAAACAATATTTTCGTGGTTGGTTGTTAAATTTAAATACTCGATGTGTTGTTATTTCCTACTGTTAACAATATAAAGTAAGAGAAACAAGATTTAAGACATAATTTTTTAGAAATAAATTTAAGTATTTATTTATTTTTTTAGTACAATTACCGCCCTCTCAACAGTTAATGTTTTTTTCTGTTTTTTTTTTCATTTGAAGATTGTGAAAAACGTTATTTGAACAGTTGGGAACGATATTTCGGAAAAAAATTAAATTCATGTTGCATGGTCTCCCCGAATGACTTTTCCTATTTTGACATTTGAACTGAACGAATTATTTGTTCAATCAATCTTCGATATGTTGCTTTTGCTTGAAGTTTTTTTTTGTCTCGTTCAAAGGAACGATGTCTACCACATATATCCCATGTTTCTGATAATTTTCGACGGTCGCGGCTCCAATTGTATTTTTTCTGATAGCAAATTATCACCTCAGACAATGAACGATTTCATTTCACAATCAATCATTAAAATGCAATAATCTCTAAACGTACACATTTAATTTTCAATGCGTGATTGATAAAGGAAGCAAAAAGTTTGTGGAAAACAAAAATTTGGAAACGCAGAGCCATGTTTGTATCGCAGAAAAATGGGTACAATTGCTTCAGTGCTACAATGGACATGTACAAATTGTAACATAATCAATCCAACAGAGTGCTTAAAATGTTTAAAATGCGGTAATATCCGAAAAATTCTTTCATCAACGCCATCGAATTTGTCACCTTTGTCTGCGACATCGGTTGCATCGGGTATATTTGCATTATCAAATGCGAACGATCCTGGTGTTAATGGTGAATGCTTTGAAGGAGGATCTACCAGCGAAAATTGTCGTCTTCCAAACTATCATTCTGGAAAACAACAACAACAACAGATACCTTCTTCAAATACAACATTACCAGGATATGTTGAAATTAGCTCTAATGGGTAGGTTCTTACAGTCCTTTGTTTCATTTGGTTCCATGTTTTTCGTGCTATGTGCAGTGAAAAATCGATTCACGAAATGACAACTGCTGTTTATAAATACATATATTGATTTATTCAAATCGCGCATAAAAGTGTCAGCATTTAGATTGCCAGTGCTTGACTTTGTTACTGAAAAGAATGGAATGTTAAGAACCCGTCGAGTAGTTTTTCATGTTTTGGACAATATCGTGCCTGAAAATGTTTAAAGAAAATATGATTCATAAATTGACCTAAAATGAGTGTTGGAGTGGTTGTATAGTGGCTATACAGGCAACCTTTGTGGACAGTAAATATGGATTTGCGAAAAATCACAAAGAAAAAAAAAATCGAAGATAATTCAATTGAAGGCGATAAAATAAAAAAAAGATATTGTTGCTAGGGCAATTAAATAAATGGTAAAACACATTTTCAACGATTTTATCTATAATTTGTCCTTCATGTTGAGGTGAAAAGAGTGACTATTCTAAATACCATAAAGTAAATAGATTAAGCACAGTGAATCCGTCAGGATTATATAAAATTGTTGGAACTCAAACTTTGTTTTTTTCTTCTTTGATTTATTAAAAGAAAAACAAAAAGTGTTTACATGGTTTGTTAATTTTTCAAACAAAGATCAGTGTCAATCGATGATCCATAAAGTACCAGTAAAAGAAATTCAGCTGTCCACATGTATAGGCACTTTAATTTGTTAATATCAAACACTGCTTTCCGAGTAACAGTTCATAGTTGTTGGTTTTATGATTAAAATATCCTATACGTGTTTAAACAAATGCCCACAATTTTTTATGAGTCTGTTGTCTAGAACATCGATAATTTTAAAAAGAGTTTTTTTTAATGTTTATTAGATTGTTTAACTGGCATTTATAGAAAAATTAATCCTTCAAAAAACTTAAAATATTTTGTATATCATACTTTGTGCACACTAATTGTAAAACTCAATTAAATAAGAAAAGTTAAAAGATATTCCTAGACTGACAAATTTATATGGTTTATCAGCGTTGTTTTAAGATCAAATCAATTGGTTTATTTTTCTTATAAAGCGCTGCTCAGTTAAAAACCTAAGCCTAAGAGCATGAGCAGATATAATGTTCTTGAAGTCCCTGCAAAGTGACAGTCCGATTTACAAAGTAATTTGTTGTGAACTTATTTGTTTCGATATATTTAAAGATTTTGATGATAAATTATTTATACCGCAATACATTTTGAACCCTAAATGGGTATGATAGATTTACTATCCGATAAATTAAACATATTTCGCAATTCAATGGCGTGTTTAAAAACAAAGACACACAGATATCGTGCGAACATTTAAATAGAGAGGACAGGCAATTTCGTAAAACTTGTATTCAGCGATTGCAAAATAAGTTTTACGTGAATGTCAGCTTTTCCTCCTTTGGCGACAATTTACTTATGGAAACATTTAAATATTGTTTTACCAGTCGGCTCGTTAAATGATATTGAATCAAATCACTGGTATTAATTTTCATTTTACAAACAGGCAATGCAATGATTGCCCTATTGCTTGGACTAAATTTTCTTACCCAAGGAAAATCCAGTTACATTAACTCATATCCGATGCAATTTCATTCCTTTAAAGCCAAGCGAAACCAAACTTTACCACAAATTAATCTACCAATTACGTTGTTGCAAGTTTATATAAGTATTGAAATAACAAAAGTTATGTTTTGCAACCAAATCCTTTCAAATATTTATGTTTCTCGTAAAGTGAAGATTGAATTTTCATAATAAGATTGATACATAATATATAAAAGAAAACGTTGCAGAATTCAGTGCTTATGTGATGACACTAAATAATAACTTGCATTTGAACAAAAGCATATAAACAAATATTCTTACATGTATCGATTTCTGTTTATATTTACAATCATAATCTTACTGACTACCATTATTCTATTGCCTCTCTTGGTAGTAATTAAATCATCTTCGTCCTTACAAGGCAGTGTGCCGATAGGATGTATACAGTCGTTCTAAGCTGCTTAATGCCAGTCCATATAATTTTCCAATTTTGTCGTTCAGTGCGTACGGTCAGCTTAACTGTTCGCCAATTAAATGCAAATACTTCAAAAAGCAAGAATCGTCTGGTAGCCCAGATGTACTCAAGGATTTGGTTAAAAGGAGAAGTACCCGGAAACCGTATCGTCCTTGGTCTTTGAACCATCGGTGTACAAAAACACTTCAGTGCTTCACTACAAGCAGTACGATTTTCATATGTACTACCGATTATTACGGTAAGAAAGTCTTTTAACACTGAGCAGTGTCATGTACCGACATTGTGTTCTAAAAAAGCTAGCTTTTTAATTAAGAAGTGACCAATGTGAAAGTATTAGTTTGAATACGTTTTTATGTAGACATATAATCATTCCTTGTTTGAGCCCCAATTTCATTCTTACAGTTTTATAACATGTGGAGATAATATTGACTGATTTCTCATCTCATAAATTCCAATTGAGATCTCTGTACTGCAGAATAGCAAGTTATTTTGTGTGGCCTGAGAGGGACGGAATATGCATTTTCTCATCATCATATCACCGCTTTATGTCTAGTTTTTTTTTAAGAACTTTCAGAATCATAATTTGCATAATATCGTTTGGATAAGGAAGAACTCAAAGTGAAATCAACAGGCGGGTAACAGAGGTCGAAACTCGAATCTATATGTTGCAAATAAAGCTGCAGATTTTTTTTATTGAATTCGTTTTATTTTGCCCCGAATGTGTTTAAGAACACTTTAGCAATCCAATGTCATCTCACCTGATTCTTATTTCGTGGCGGAGATAAGTATGTAAGAGTATATTTACTTACCTCAGCTCAACTTTAGATACTTCATATAAAATCATCTTGTTGCCGACCACGGAGTTTTTTTTATATGAAATTCAATCCAACAATTTGTATTAAATTTACTGGTGTTGTCTGATTTTTTCGGAACAGGAATTATTTTGAATAAATTCTACTAAACGCAACGTTGTTTTTAGGAAAAATTAATAATAATAACAAAAGAATAATTGTAAATGCAATTTCAAAATAAATAACAAATGTACTTTAACACTTATCTTCGGCTGAGATTGTTATAGAACATTTTAAATATGAGTAAAGGTATTTATGAGACGTACTCGTATTTATTGATTTAACAAACTTATAATTATTGATTTACGTTTATTTCTGATATTAAAATTCATGTGCATAAATGTGTACACATGAAAATGTTAATCAAATAAAGTTAAAGAAAGAGAAATTTCCTCATTAAATATTTCAGAAATGAATGCCGGCGTGTTTATAAAACACTCTTGCGAGGCTGCCTAAGAAGGCCGCAAAGGCATCAACCGAATGTACCCCAAGTCAATTGCATAATATGCGAGGATACAAGAAAGTATATAAAAAACTCAATCGAACTATTCCATCATTTTTCAAATCCAAGCCTGAATCGTCGATGGATTTGCCAGGACTGTGAATTGGAAAACAACTCTGTTACCTGGCATTGTGTAACATGTGATAGCGTTAGTTATTTGGCACCAATATATAAAGAGACCCTCGTCTACCGAAAGCAACAGCAAAAGAATTTGCAGCAACAATATCAAAAGCAATCACAAACAAATCGGACTGACACTGGGATTGGTGCCCAAAAGCATCAAGCATCTTTTGAGGACGATCCAACCGAAAAAAATGAACGAAAAAATAAAGCAAAACTGCTGAGACGCACCCGTAGTCTGAGTATGGACTCTGGATCGTCGTGTCGAAACTTACTTACAAAAAGCTGCCATATTTGTTTTGTTAATAATTGCAAAAATATCTTTAATTTACCCGAATCCAAAGAGTGCAAGCATCCCGCAGCATCGATAACAACACCTACAATAGCTACAACACCGCTGCGTCTACCAACTATCGATTTAAAGTCAGATAGCATCGACACGGAGGTGAACCCTAAACGTGGAAATTACGATGAGCGAGACATTCGACCACCTAACGTTTCGATGTACACCAACCGAAAAACTAATAAGTCTTTGAGCAACATTTCCGACACAGTGTTTGGTGAGAGACGATATTTTTTTCTTTGGCTTAGCTTCGGTTTCAATTTTTCCCGTGCCCCGGGACACGCACACTCTGCACATTATTTTTTTATGTGTCTTTCCTCACTATGATTTGTTAAATTGCTTTTATTTGGTAATTTTTGCTTTCTCTTTTATATAAAACGAACTATTCTACAAGTTTTACATTAAAAACAACTAACAAATACGATTCGAAATTGGGGCAAAAGTTATCATTTTGTTTTTGAGATTGAGGTTGTTTTTAATTATTTCATCAATTTTTTCATTTCTCCTTAACAAAGTAATTAAATCTTTTAAAATATTGTTCAGAAATCGATTGCTTTCTTTTCATTCGACTCTGTTTTAAAAACTTAAATGTTGATATCAATTCAGCAAAATTTTCAATTCCATTCGCGCTACGAGCACGATTTCCGTTTTTCACATCAATAACCATGAACACATCATCATCCAATTAAGCAGTTATTGACGGCCATCGAAAGAGGAGCCTGTTAATCTTTCATATTTTTCCAGTATATTTTTCGCTACTGTTTTGTGGTATATTATAAAAATTCCAAAGTGTTAGGCGGTTATCGCCTAATTTTTACTAATAAGAGGATCCCTGTATTTCGTGAAAGAATAATTTAAGGCTTAACTTTGAAAGAACAAGAGTCTTGAGTTATAGGATGAGTCTTGATGATTCACGGACTTCATTGATCGTATTTTTCAGTAACCAATTAAGTTTACTAATGTTTTTATTTTTATAACTTTGAATGTACTGATCTTTTTTGTTGGGATTTCAACCTTTAGAAAAATGGAAAGCTTAGGAAAGGTGACATGCAAGATTATTTGTTCGGGTCCAAATTAATAACCTTTTTGTCTTTTTTTCAACTAATTGTGAAACAAAACGAACTCCGAACAAAGTGGTATTACGTTTTTTTTATCGTTTGTAATTTAAGTGTTTTTATTTTTTTAACTTTTTCCCTTATATTAACACACTTAAGAAGCAGCACTTACTTTGTCTTAAAATTTGTTGTTTTTAGAAGAAGAAAAAATTATCTTAATATGAATGTAATATTTATCTTAGGAGAGCAACCAATACAACATATACATCAATATCCCCGACAGTCATCATTTCCCGATTCGCAAACTAGTTCTTTCAGTAGCATTTCTAATCAGCATTTATGTGATATATGTGGAGTTTGTAATCGCAGCAATGAAAACAGTAATTTAACAATAACAACATTGTCTAGATCGTATAGCGTTAATGCGAATCGTTCTTCGGCGAATGCTAATCTACATCCGACAGTTCCGCGCAATGGTGTTTTAATCGCTGTCAAAGATTGGTCGAAGAAATCAAACGACAATAATCGACCTAGGATAACAATCGGTGGCGAAAGTACCATATATGAGGCGTTACTTAAAAACCGTGCCAGTACAATAAACACTGAACGAGGAAAGCATTATCATCCTATAGGACATCATATTCAACATATGTATGAAAACAGTTCGATAATTAGGCGTGCTAAACAAAATTTAGATAAAATCAGATTAGTTACGGGTTGCAATGCCACAGCTGATCCAACAGCTGATGCATCCGAACCAATCTATGCTGTGGTGAATAAACTGAATAAGACGAAAAACAAAATAAAAAATCAGCATTTAATTGATGAAGTTAAACCATCAACTCACGTTGTTGGAATGTCTGAACAACAAAAGCAAAATGTGGATTCGCTTTATGCATCCATGAGTGATTTTACTAGTTCACCAGTGAGTGCTACTAGAAAACCAACTAATTCAACAATCAGCAATTGTAATGTCAATAATAATAATAATTTTGCGAGCAAACTACCAGTAATTGAAATAATGGGAAACATGAAAACAACAACAGGACACAGTAGTTCTTCGACAGCGGAGACAAACCCGATAAATTCCATTGTTTGTGGACAATCTATTGAATCAGCTGCGGATGATAGAACCGATGTAAACAACGAGAACGAGAATGAGGAATATTCCATTTATGCTAAGGTTTGGAAAGGCCCAAAGAAACCGAGCGAATCCAAAATGTATGTTTTCGTAATCAAGAAAATTAATTTTAAGTTGTTGGCTTATTTTCTTGTGCCGTGTTTTCAACACATTTTTTGATTGAATTATTGGTTTGCATGCTTTGAATTAATGTCTGCAATTTTTTATCCGAACATCATGTTAAAAAAAAGGTTGTCTACTTGCAAGAGTTAAAACAACAAAGATTATGCACATAAGTGTGCCGCTTTTTAGGAATGTTTTATTTCCTATAAGTTAAGCATGTCCAATGCCCACATTCGGTACAGGCATATAAGTGACACGCTGCATTTTTTTTTATCAAGTACACGACAGGCTCGGCTAACTTTGCACCTGATTCTGAAGAAACAACATTCTTATTCGAAGGGATTCGGTGAGGCGACGAAGCTTCCAGAGAGCCCCCAAAGTTTAAAATAAATCCCTGATTAAACAGTATAATCAAAAAAAGGATAACAAGAATCAAATTCAGGTTTACAACCTTGCCGGATAAAGAATTGTGCTAAACTTATATTCTCTTTTACTTACCATTTATAATTTTATTAAACATTTTATAATAACAAATTGGTTCAAAATTATTTTCATTTCTTTCATTAATGGGTTACTAATTTTCAGATGCGTCATGTTCTTTATTTCATATAGTATTATTCATTTTTGTGTTACTTGGCTGTTTCTAGTTCCTCTTCACATTTGTCTACAAAAGGCATTTTGACAAATTCCACAAACTCTAACAACGGAAATAATCCATCTAACCCGCCTAGAATGTGGACATGCACAAAATGTTCATATGCTTACAATCGTATTTGGGTTGAACAATGTGATATATGTGAATCGACACGAAGTCAACCATCTTTAACACAGCCGAGTTTGATTACGGTTACAAAAATTGGTGATACAGTTGCCCCATCGATTGGTAAGTTTTTATTTTGATTCATATTTTAAAATTGTTTTTAATAGATTTTTCAACAGAGTCACGTAAAGAACTCAAGTGCAGTACAAAAATGGGTCAGTCGAAGTCGTCGCATGCTTTTGATGAGGTACCCTCGATTGTAGAGGTACCAATAGCGACATTTGAACAGGATTTAGACGATGACTTTCAGTTCATTACGGGTAAGTCATATTTTATTGAATTTTACACAAAGAATAAAAAAATGTTGACTGTAAAGGCAGTTTGTTGTAAAAGAAATATAACCGTCCAGGTTTTATTTTAAATTATGAATCTGTTGATCTGGTATTCCAATGTTGGTCGTTTATCAATATTACTTCAATTTCGATCAACTCGCGATTTGGTAGTGCAATTAGTTATGTGCTACCTTTCATTTGATTGATCCGTTGTTCGAATCCTATTCAATCTAGTCACCATTTATGACTGAGATCAAATCAACCAAAACATTTCCATAAGCTTCTTGTTCTTGTTGGCTTCTGTCGATATTTTTGTTGTCGTCGTTCGTTAACTAACGAGACTTGTGCTTGAAGGTCTATAGGTACCATACCATTGTTATCAATTTCGTTAAGTTTGAAATTCAATTAAATCCAAGTTTTCTACAGAATAAGAAACAATGGTTTAATTAAAAACTGCGCAGCAGCATTGGCTTTGATTGATCAGAATAAATGCAGTTTTTATTGCAAATTAGTATGGTCACTAAGTCACTAATAAGACTCAGAGCTGAAACCAATCACAATTCCGATTCCGATATGCATTTTTGTTTTAAAAGTTGAAAGGATTACCGAAAGGCACATTTTGATAAAAGAAATATAATTGTTTGAATAAAAACAAGCTGGTTCCTGCTTTCATTACAAAAAAATTGTTGCAGGCGATTTACTCATCAATCCCAAAAATTAACTTATTTTAATTGCTTGAAATCCGTGGCGAACTACATATTTTTCCTTTTCTTTTTTTTTTCTTAGGAGATACTGCCTCACATCCCGAGCAGGAGTGGACGTGTAAAAAGTGCACTTTAGTTAACTCGCATTTATCGATGGCATGCGTTGTTTGCGGTGGATCAAAGCTGAAAAGTATCACATCTGTTGAGGATATGACATTGAGAAAAGGAGAATTTTGGTCTTGCAGCCAGTGTACTTTAAAAAACTCATTGAACTCAAACGTTTGCATTGCATGTAAGTCGGTTCGAACTATACCCATTATATCTGGGCAACAAACAAATTTTCGCCCATACACATCAACACCAGTTAATAACAGCAATGGTGGCCACCATCACCAGAACAATAAAATGCATGCCTCGCTACACAATCGGCATATCCTAGCTTCCTTAAGTACTAGTAATATCGGATCATCATCACCGTCAACGACTTCACCTTCAATTTCTAGTAATCAAATATGTGCAATGCCACCACAACAACATAGTTCAGGAATTGCCTCGAGTCTTGTTCCACCGACACCCAGAACATCACGGAGCCCATCCCCAAGACACGATAGAACATCATCAGGTGCTATTCCGAAAGTAAGTATATTATTTGTTTTTTTCATAAAAATATTTAACAATGTTTGTAAGTATGGAGCTATTCGTATCGTTAAGGGGAAGATAAGGTTAATTCGTACGAAAAATGACATGCTGGGAGGGTTTTTCGAAATTTTAATTTTTCACTTTTTTGGAACACTTTGATGAGAAAAACGCGATATTTTGCGAAAAAATTTAGTTATAGTAAAATAAAAATTATTAATAAATTTGAAAAAAAAGGAACTCTCCAGCGTTGCCTCGTCAATTATGTACAGAAATAGTCTTCAAAATTTCAAAAGGATAGGTGAAGAAATTTTGAAGTAATGAGGGACACCGAGTGAGTTGTGGGGAAAACGCTTTGAAGTTTTGAACAGTAAAAAATTTGGTATAAAACGTTCATCCGACAGGTATAAAAATACTCGTAACTTCGTCAATTTTACTCCAATTGACTTGAATTTGACAAAAAAAATCGTAAAACCTTTCGCCTTTGTTAAGTTAAATGTGTTTTTGACAGAGCCTCAGCCACTTTGTGTATTGTGTGCATAAGATTTCCATTTCATTCAAATGGTCAACATTTATTTTTTACTTCTGATCTATCATGCGTAGTTCTTTCCAAGAGTTCATGTTCGAAGTGCTTTGAACCTGCAGAACAAGTAAAAACATTCTGCAAAAATTAGTTTGTAAAGACTTTTAGTATTGCTCATTAAAATTATCTAACAAAAAACGAAGGAATGAATTCTCGGGAATTTAAAGTCAAAATTTACCATTGATGCGGCAGAGTTGTCGCTTATGTAAATACTGTATGTAACTTTTATGTTTGATTCTTAAGGAAACTTATTCTATAAGTTCTTTCTTTGCGGCCCTCCTTTTTCAAAATATTTCGATTTGTCTGGTTTTATTTCCAGTATACCACCTTACAAGTTTATTCATTTCTGCCCACAATTCTGGTCTCTTTCGGCAAATTGCTTCACGCAAACGCCTTATAATACTCTGTGTTTACTGCCTGGCCTTATGGCAAAAATTCATGATGCACTACACCGTTGTAATCCATGAAAACCGTGAGCATTGCCTTCTTTTTGACTGAAAACGACGTGTTTTTTTGTCTCAGGTCATTTGGTGAACGCCTTCACTTACCGGATGTCTGGATTGCGTGTCGTACTCATAAACCCACATCTCGTTTCCAGTAATGATCCTTACGATGAATGTGGGATCGCATTCAGCCTCGCAAATCATATCTTTTTCGACGTCCATTTCTAAAATTGTAAAAAATCGCCAACACACAAAGATAGATGTATTCTTGCCTACGTAATATCAATATGGTATGAATCGTACTGCCCCTAAACCCTACATTTTATACGATACTCTATATCGTATATTTGGTGTGGTAAGCAGACAATTACTGCTTCTTGCTGGAAGGCTGTGGTATAACATATCGTGTAACACTTTCAGTGATGATTCCTGACCATTTTCAAAAAAAAGTACTTCGCTTCAAATGGTCTATCGGCTTCAATTCAAAATACGCCAATTCTTGAGAACGCCGTGGAATTGACTGATTTGCATCGTTTGCTCCGGACGCCTGAACGGCAGCGATTTTTTCGACACTTCGACCAACCCGTTGTTTCACTGACACGACAGCATCACACAACGGTTATGTGGACTCAAATAACTTGTACTAAACTTGTCTATGCCTGTCTACTAAGGCGAGAATTACGACCGAAAATTGGAGTTAACGCTCTTAAAGTTGCGGTCACCGACTCCTAATTTCGGTAGAAAATTTTGATAATTTGCAGACGTTGCTCGTGCGTTTACTTTTCCATGATGAAAATGGGGCGCCAATATAAACAAAAGTGTATATTTGTAGTTAATTATTTAAAGATAAGCTTAAAAGTTAATCAATAAAGCTTCTTATTTAATTTAACATCGTGAAGCCCAGAGACCTAATGAAATGAAACTCGAATCCCATAAACTGTAATGATTTGCCACATAGTAAAAGGTTTCCATCGAATTTAACTCGAAACTTTCCTTTTTTTATAATTTTTTTTAGCGCCACAGTACTGGAGCTGTTGTTTCTCGGCCATCTTCCACGTCATCATCAGTTAACGTAAATCGTCATAGCAGTAGTGGTTCCTCAACATCAATTAAAACTTGGCAATGTCCAGCATGTACGTATGAAAATTCCTCAGCAAGCGTTGTGTGTGACATCTGTTCGAGTCCACGTGGCTTGGTCAACACTTTAACGTCGGAGCCAACCGCTAATATTAGCATCACAGTAGACATGAACCGACAAGAGAGTAAACTAATGGAAAACTTGCGCCAGATCGAAGAGAGCGAAGCTCGAAACAAATGGGAGAATATAATCCAATATTGCAGAGAGAACAACGAGCTTTTCGTTGACGATTCATTTCCTCCAGCTCCGAAAAGTCTCTACTACAATCCCTCATCCGGTGGAGATGGGAATCCGGTTGTTCAATGGAGACGACCACATGAAATAAATTGTGATGGTGGAGCATTTCCTCCATGGGCTGTATTTCGAACACCACTGCCATCTGATATATGCCAAGGAGTGTTAGGAAACTGTTGGCTCTTGAGTGCTCTAGCAGTTCTCGCTGAACGAGAAGATTTAGTAAAGGAGGTACTAGTAACCAAAGAAATTTGCCCTCAGGGTGCTTACCAAGTGCGGTTGTGTAAAGATGGCAAGTGGACAACGGTGCTGGTTGATGATTTGCTACCATGTGATAAAAGAGGACATTTAGTGTATTCACAAGCGAAAAGAAAACAGCTGTGGGTGCCACTGATTGAGAAAGCAGTTGCGAAAATTCATGGGTGCTATGAAGCGCTTGTTTCGGGTCGTGCTATTGAGGGTCTTGCAACTCTAACAGGAGCACCATGTGAAAGCGTTCCCCTGCAACCGAGCTCGCTTCCTATGCCAAGTGAAGATGAACTTGACAAGGATCTTATTTGGGCACAGCTCTTAAGTTCCAGGTGCGTCAAGTTCCTTATGGGAGCCAGTTGTGGTGGTGGTAACATGAAAGTAGACGAAGACGAATATCAGCGAAAAGGACTTAGGCCGAGGCATGCTTACTCCGTTCTCGATGTGAAAGATATACATGGACATAGACTATTGAAATTAAGGAATCCATGGGGTCATTACTCGTGGCGTGGTGATTGGTCCGACGACTCTGATGTGTGGACTGATGAACTAAGGGAAATTTTGATGCCTCACGGTGCGTCTGAAGGTGTATTTTGGATATCATTTGAGGATCTCCTTAATTATTTTGATTGCATTGACATTTGTAAAGTAAGATCAGGGTGGAACGAAGTTCGGTTACAAGTAAGTTCAAACTTATATTTATCTATTTTTTTTTTTCTATTTGTTCGTTCTTCTTTCTTCAAGGGAACTCTTCAACCACTGTGTTCATTGTCATGCGTTTTGTTGACTGTGCTAGAACCAACAGAAGCTGAATTTACACTCTTCCAAGAAGGGCAACGTAATTCAGAGAAGTCGCAACGCTCCCAGCTAGACTTGTGCGTTGTTATTTTTCGAACTCGCTCACCAGCGAGCCCGGAAGTTGGCAGACTAGTTGAACATAGCAAGCGGCAGGTACTTAATTGTAGAACAATAGATTTCGTGTTCTTAATATAACATTTATATTTCAACATTTAAAGGTCCGCGGTTTTGTTGGTTGTCATAAAATGCTGGAACGCGACATGTATTTACTAGTATGCCTTGCATTTAATCATTGGCATACTGGTATCGAAGATCCTCAACAATATCCTCAATGTGTTCTAGCTATACATAGTTCCAAGCGTCTTCTAGTCGAACAAATTATTCCTCCCTCACATCTGTTAGCTGACGCTATAATAAGCCTGACACTGACAAAGGGACAGCGGCACGAAGGTCGGGAGGGCATGACGGCATATTATTTGACAAAGGTAAGCCCAAATACAAAATCAATCAGATCAAAAATTGAAGAGTGAACGAGTCACATTTAAAATAAACCCTTTTAATATTGACTTCTACGAGTACGAGCGATATGAGTGCATATATCGTTTTTTTTTTTTCAACCTCCCTACGATTATACGACAATATTACTTATCATAAAACCTATTTTTCTCTTTATATTAAATCATAAATATTTTATGGATGGCCTTTAAATGAGCTCCATTTTATGAACTATCACTTACCACAGAGTTTTTTGAAGTCTCCGAAGTAAGTTAAAGATGTATACTCCGGTATGGTACTCAAGGGTTTCTCCACATTATACCTTAAAAAAGTCACACTTGGCACGATCTGGTGATTGTTGTGGTTGATCTTGCCTTAGAAGTTAACAAAAAGTCATTGTCATTGTGTAAAATCGACTCTATTCTGTTCGTTCATAACTGTTTTCTCATTCAGACGCTTCAAAACAAGGCCAATAAGTATTCTTGACTGGCTATTTTTTATCGTTTATTTTCTCATCAATCATAGTTCATAATTAGCGGTCTCTGGCATGTTTTAAATCACACCTTTTTGTTTCTGCCGAATATGTAAAACCTCATGCCCAAAACAATTAAAATTATGAGAGATGGTGAAGAAAAGGGCTATTTCATTTAAACTGGAAAACTGGTTATCGATAACAGTTTTCTTTTACTATGAGAACGAGGAATATCATTGACCGTTTCTTGACCTCCTTTGGACGATTTGTACCACTCGTTAGTACGAGTTTTTGATAAAACTGAAAAAATGTTTTAAATACTTAGTAATAGTTAAATTAGTAACCAAAAATGAAAATCTATAATGAACATATTCATGACTTTTGAACTTGTTTCGTTAAATGCATGGCTTGTATGATACGCAACATTGATTCACTACCAAAAATTATTTGTTACGCAAATAAATTTTTATAAAATGTACAAACTTATTATTGATAGTTATCCTAGTATGGCGCTTCGTTAACCAGATTTGACTGCACTTCCCTAGCAGCAATAAGTTTCCATTGAATGGTTTTATCGCGAATTCTTCATTCTTCCATCCTATTTTTAATCGACTTTGTTGTATTATTTCACCAGACAGGTTGTTAACAATCTTTACATTAAAAATGATTCTAGCCATTGAAATGTCATGCCAACCTTACAAAACAAGAAATATCACTTAATTCATAGTCAGTTGGAAATTCTTCCCACTTATTGTGTTTCTTTTTTTTTCTATAAATATTAGGGTTGGGCAGGCCTGGTTGTCATGGTTGAAAATCGTCATGAAAATAAATGGATCCACGTTAAATGTGATTGTCAGGAAAGCTATAATGTCGTTTCAACGAGGGGAGAATTGAAGACTGTTGACTCCGTGCCTCCATTACAAAGGTAACTTTGTACATTTAAAACAAACATATATTATTATAATTTAATTATTTTTGCAGGCAAGTGATAATAGTTTTGACACAACTGGAAGGAAGTGGGGGTTTTAGTATTGCCCACCGGCTGACACATCGTTTAGCAAATTCACGTGGTCTCCATGACTGGGGTCCACCGGGTGCTACGCATTGTCCTCCAATTGAGAATGTACATGGTCTACATGCGCCTCGTTTAATAACGTGATTCAATAAATTTAAAATTAAAACAACTTAAACTAGTCGTGAGGCGAAGCTACACTTACAAAGATTATAATAAAAAGTATTTAGAATTATAAAGTAGTGTATCCATTAAGATAAAGTTAAATACCGATAATGTTTAAGAATTATAAAATATACTTCAATATACAGAAAGAAACGAAGCATACGTGTTTATTATTTGCTTGAAAAATCAGAACAACGAGACTACAAATTAAGATTCCATCTTCTCCATCTTGGTTTTTTTCTTTTCCGGTTTCGCTTCTATTTGTATTATTGTACCGTTTGAAACTTCTTCTTTTGTAGGTTGGGTTTTCATGACACGCGTTTTCGGTTCAACATAGCTACCATGACCAGCAGCTCTCTCGGCTTCTTCCACGGAATAAGGCTCTTTCTCAAGAGCTTTGAGGCGCCGTTTATGTACCTGGTATGAAGAAGATAATGAAATATTGGTATTGAGGAAATTTATAATAAATTTTAAATTGAAGACAAGTTGACGTCGAAGGTTTGATTGGGAGGTTACTCTAACATGCTTAAATGTGAATCTATGGTATTCGTATATCACCGTCAGTGCTGTCGAACTTTGCAATACTGCAATACACGTTAATGTTAAATCTTTTATAAAATGCGTATATCGGCAAATGCATACTACCACGCAAAGTACTTGAGAGTTGTCATTTCAATTCTTTATAATACTAGGTTTTCTCAATTCAGCTTGTTGCGTCTTCAGATACAAGGAATGGATCCGCGTCTCGTTCATGTTAATGCTAGGTCAAGATTTGATGTTAAAATCAGTTTAAAAAACTTGTTAGTACCAGAAAAACTTTTAAGAAAAACTAATCAACAACCAACCGCAGAAACTTAAATAGCAATGTAGCACTAGTTGGAATGGTTTCTTATTCAGCTAGAAACATTTTGAAAAGAACACTTATATGTACAAGAAAACATCGCCAAATACTTCACCATCGCAACCGCTGTGGTTTTAGTATTCTTTTTCTGGAATATGGGCATTCTTGGTTAGTGCTTGGTACTATATAGCCGAGGTCGTAAGATCAATTTGGAAAAATACCATCTAAAATGGATGGGTTTGATTCTTTCTATCTATTTCTACACATTCGTACTTCACGGATCTGTTAGATGAAGATAACATTTTCAAATGCAACAGTTCTTAACATTGGCATACCGACAATAAGTAAAATTTGAAAACAATATTTAGTTCGAGCCGTATGCTCCTAGCTCGCAGAACAACAACAACCTGCTCTACACTTCTGGCAAACTATGTATGCACAGTCGGAAGAGCTGTCCTTAAGCTGCCAAACATTAACCGAAGAGCCGATAGGTACGATAACTTATTACTCACCTTTGTCCTAAAGTGGGATTGCATGGCATGGTCGTCCGTAAAGTATTTAGCACAGTGGACACAATAAAATTGGGCGAATCCTGGCTTTTCAAGATCTACTGCTTGGTTAATTAGTTTCTCGCCGCCGGTCTTCAAATCTGAATCAATCTGAAAAGGTTTAAGATTGCACACAACTCCAGCTTACAAAATATTTCTGTGCTCATACTTGATCCAAATCTCTTTTTCGATTACGAACACGCCATCTTCTCTGCAAATGGGTGTCCCCATAATGCATTTTCTTTCGCTTTGATACCATACCCATGATTAAAAGTTAAAAATTATTTAATATGCGCCGCAAAAAAAAAGGATGTTTTCCTTTTACAAAAAAAAAACAAGTCCACTGCACGTCAGCACGTGTCTACTAACAAAAACTGATATGAAACGTCAGTCAGCTGTCATGTGTCAAATACTCAGTACTCGTTCAGTAGAAAAATTGTTTACGGCACGTCGACTTTGCTGTTGACAGACAATTGGGATCCTAAATGCGTCAACTCGCTAATCTAGGAGCCACGCCAATATTCTCCTTTACAATTTTATTGAAATATACTTTTATGAGGAATTGCGACACAAGCATATCCAAATTATAGACTTCAATAAATTATAAACGTGACTTAAGCAAAAAGAGTATTTTGTTAGCTTGTTCAGAATAAAATCATTTAAGGCTCCAAACCTTCACTTCAATGAAAACAGCATTTTTTCCAACGAATATTTCGAAATAAATTGTACTGAAACAATGACATTTGTTTTAATTTGACAAACGTTTACGTCAGAGTAACGTTCCAGAAAATAACGACTTAAATCTAAACAAATTAAAATATGAATATGTACACAATTTTAAATATGGATCAAGGAAGAATTTTTGTATTTTAAGTAAAAAATACATGTTTTATTTACTGATCAATGGTTTTTACATTTACGTACACAAGTAAAAATGTTGAACGTTAAATTAGTTCATGCTTTTATGTGGAGTGACAATTGGTGATAACGAAAATTTTGTTTGCTGGGTGATCTTCAAAAAGTATGCATTCATATGCCGGTGAGCTGCGCGCCCGCTCATATTAGCATTTAATTCCCAATATGGAAATACGGTGTATAAGTCTTTCGTTTCTATCCTTGTCTGAATCCAAGCTTAACATTTTCTTCCTAACCCAAATATCAATAACCTCCAGTTTATTTTTGAGTTGTTACAGAAGAGCTATCGTCTTTTTTGACCATTCGCCTTCTATCAAGTACCATATATCGAGAAGAGATTATTAATAGATTCAAATCGTAGTATTTCTGCATATGTATGTGATCCATTCGATTTCTGGCGGAACCCAAACGTACAATCCTTTATGTATGTACAACAATATTTCAAATTGAGTCTTCCAATTAACTGATTCTCTTTCGAATTTTATAAGCGGACCGAATGAAAATTGTGGATGTCATTTGGACAACCTGATAAGTTAGATGAACATTCGTGCGCGGTCAAATTTCCAACAGAAGTATATTAACTTAATTATGTGCATTTAAATTTATAAAAAACAAATAAGTCACCTTTTTTTGCGCATTCCCAAAACTTCTTTGCCCATGGGATCTACTTCATCATTTAACTTTGCAAAAAAAAATAATTTCCTGCAAAGTAAATGTTGCAAAGGTCTCAAGACTTTGCACTTTGCAATTTTTCAAAATATTTTGCAAAGTGAAAAGTGTAAATGTTTCACCAATTAGAACGATAACTTTGCATCTATTAATGAGTTATGCTAAGTTGTATGGTCCAACGTACATATATATGTTGTTCTCTCGCATCCGCCTGCTTCTCGCCCCCTTTTGTACTCCATACGTCTTTATCAATATCAATAATGAATCGCGCCGAGAGGAATAAAAAAAATTAGCAGTGTTGGAGGTTGTAAGAAAGAAAAAGGTAATTTGATGCAAGCAGTATCTTGATTTGTCATATTTTCATTTACTGTCTTAATTGCAGGACATTCTTTTTGAATCGTTTCAAAATAAATCTGTTTCGAAAAAGGAAAAACAAGAAGCTTGGGATGAAGTTCTGATGAAAGCGAAGTCCCTTGGGATTGCCTCAGCCAACCGTAAGTGGACCTTCGCCAGGGATAATATATTTGGTTTATGGAAGAGTCGGATGTTAGTAAGTATAAATGTAAGTATGCATATGGGCTTTTATATTTTATTATTTTTATCAGGCCAAAAGACACAGCTGCAAGAAACATGGAACGAGTAATCGAAGAGCGGTAGTTCTAGATGTTGTCGATAAGGCAATACTAAATATAATAGGCAGTGATGCGACTAATATTGAAGTGCAGGATTTGCCAAAAGCAGGCGGCAATGAAAAACTCGTATTACCTTCATCCTCAAGGAAGAGGAAATCGCAAGCGGAGGATGAAGAAATAACGGCATTAAAAAAGCAGCTGTTAAAATTGAAAAGTTATAAGTGCAAATTGGAAGCATTGAAATTGGAACGAGAACTCGGCATTCCATTGTCAAAATTCACCAAAGATTTGAGTCAAAACCACAGAAAAGAAGATTCTGCTTCCGATGAGGAACATGTATGCCATAAAATAGAATACTAGCATAATGAAATCCTATTGTTAATATATGATCTTTCTTAATTGTCTTTAATTTGTTTAAGTTAAAAAATGTTTAAGCCATTTAAAATTAGATAGATTTTCATTTAGTAGTTTCCATGTTGTGGTTTTCTTCATCGTCGTTACTATCATTTTCGCACGTTTATTTTGTAAAATGGAGCACAAGCCAAATTTTGTTGCTATATGCTGTAGAACATATAGGGCTCAAAGTGAACGTAGGCAAAATGATTTATAAAAATGTACGTATGCTATCAATTCTGGCATTTCTTTTTTCATTCCATTGCATTTCATGGAAGGCGATGTCGTTCAAAATACAATCAAGTGCCTCCTTAATATGCTTTGGTCTATAAGGAACAAGAACGTAAAAATTGTCGTTTTTCGCTCACGTTTTGTTCTTTTTTGGCTAAACCTCAGAACTACGCATCCTACTACGCATTTTGCTTTTCATCCAATCAAGTGGATCCAGAACTACCAATCGAAACTTCAGTTTAATAGTTTTTCTAGTGCAACAACAAGTCTGAGTATCCGCCACCTTTTGTATAGTTAGTTTTGGAAAATGCTCGTCGTGAAGTCATTGAAAATAGCTTACAAAATAGCAACAACAACGAGGTATGGATGCATTTTTTGATGTCTTTCTAGAGCATTTATTTTAATTTTCAACGAATGTCGATTTTTTTTTGTTTTTAAGCAAAATGCTTGTAATTTGTTACTTTTTCTCTCATATAAAAAATACTTAATATTTCAACTCTTACCAATAGAGGCTTCCACTTAGTAAAGCCCTGAACAATGAACCTAGCACCCTTATAAAAATATAACCACATCACGAAACAGAAGCAAATTAAGTGGACCACATATAAAAGTATGTGTTTTGCCACTGTGGAATATACTCAGCCAGTGGATTGCAAATAGCTTTCGCAAATGGAATCTTATTGCCAACAGATTCAAGAATATTTTCCAATCGTTGTTTACTGATATTTTCATAGAATGGTGATCTAACCAGGAAGAATAGTAAGTTAACACATCGCCGGGATAGCTCGACTTTTTGATCCTTGGACATCAACTGCTGATTTTTGTGGTATAAGCGAATGCTGTAAAAATGAAAATGTTAGATCGATTTTATTAAACCTTGATTTCGAGTCACCTTATCAAATCCAACGCTAAGGCGATATAATAACTTTTCCAGCTTTTTCTTCCAAACACTCCCATCGATAGTAAGTGCAATAGTGGCTTCGCAATATACAGAACTTCGGCTTTTAATAATATGGCGGAATTACTTGTTTGCGTTTCATCATTTTCAAGGGATTTCCAATTCCTGTAATGCAAGGGCGGAGCACCTTCAACTTTTCGTATCACACGACCGGACCGCTTTAATTTGAATAATACTGTGTTCGTTTCGTTAGAGTGATCCTTGGCGCTTTGATTTACTTGGGTTTCTTGTCCAAACGTTTTTCTATTCAATAATTGAATTGGAGGTGACCGTATAATACATTCCGCATATTTACGTAGAAGGAAAAATCTTCCAATTGCTCTGAAAATAAGATACGAAAAAATGTAATCAATTCGCTACCGTTAATAAGTAAAAGTTTATCTGCTGCTTTTTTCGGAACCAGTCATAAACTGAAAATGCAGCCCCATAATTAAAGCAATGCTCTTCTTTAGCCCTTAATGCGGGGTGATGATTTATTGAAAAAAAAAAAATAGACTACACATAATTATGAGCTACGTAATTCCGATTTTTTTTAAATAAAAATACTTATGACAAATCGTACCTAATATCTCGCACAAGAAAAAAATATTTAAAAAGAAAACACATGGTAATATATTAAAATAAATAAAATATTGAATTATTCGAAACAGATGTCGATGCAGATAATAATAATGATAATATCTGTAGATGTCTCTTGGGAAATTTTACATGTTTTAATCTGAGTTAAATTTTAAACAAGATCTCGAAGTCCAAGAAAAGAGCAGTAAACAGGTCGATAACATGACAGAGCGCTCGAACCAGTGAACGTGCATCGTGATATCATTTGGGGATTCTTTTTTTGTAGCTCACTATTCAAACGAAACCGAAGCACCAATTTTGTGAAGCAAATGCGGTATCTGACATTTATGACTGACACAACTCCAAGTTTTTGAAAGAAGTTGGACCGATGGAGAATTTGTGCTGATAAGACAAATAACATTCAACTCCGCTTCGCTAACGCATTTTATATAGAAGTCAGAGTCCTTATCTAGATGCGTGCCAGACAATTTCGCTGTGCGCATGTTGGGACAATAGCTGTTGTATAAATGTGCGAAATTTTCAGCAAGTCTTATTCGCCTCGGACCAATCCTGTTCGCATGTGAATATTGTGCTATCAAGCGATTTTTGATTTACACTTTTAATCGTATATTTTAATTAATTTATTTTCTAAGGAAAAAGTGTCATTCTCGGGCTTTCATTGCGTATTTTAAACTGATTCAAAGGAGTTGAAAATTTTTTGAGTTTTGAAGAGATCTTGATTGATATCAATCAATGATATCAAGCAGGAGCATGTCTTACGCTTCAAATAAAACATTTTGCACGTTCAACAAGTATGTTGATTTCTTTTCCTCAAACGTTAATGGATGCTCGTAACGTTTCCAGCTTAATTAACAATCTAACAGTGGCGAGTAAAACTGGTTAAATAATTTACGATTTTGTGGTTTTTCATCAATAAAATAATTTTCTTAAGGCGAATTTAAATACGGTTTTTTTTCATAAATTTATTATTCAGAACTGTGTATTTAAAAAGGTAAAGAATAAAAATAAAAGTAAGTGTAGCTGAAATTCTCTCACTGTCTTTAAGTATCCAGTTTCGCTCGTTTTCGAAGACGGCTGTTTTTATGCACTTCATTATTATGTCCATAGGCCTTTTTTTTTTTTAATTACACATCTTATCCGACTTGGCATGCTTTCAACAAACTTTTTTTTTCAATTTCGTGATGCAGCCCGTACTGTGATCAGCAACTCAACCAAGCTCTTCGGCGTTCTTTCAAACTCGGCCAGCTTGGTTTTCACAATAGCTCACAAATTTTCTATCGGATATAGATCTGGACTTTAGGCTTGCCCATTTCATGGTCTTAAAGCTTTGATTTTTGAGCCAGTTTTTTTTATAATTATGGCTATGTTTAGGGTCCTCATCTTTTTGGTAATCTATTTCGTTCATTGTATATTCACATTCTTCAACAAATTGGTCTGCAAGATATCGAGGTAATCCTTCTTTCTCCTAATGGCATTAATTAGTACAATTTTACCGACATGCCACCAAGTGAAATAGTCCCACAACATTGAGCTGCCTCCACAATGTTTCACACTCTTCGTAACTTGGTGGCCTTTGGATGTTTTCCTTCATGCATTTTGCTGCTGCTTCATGCATTTGCTGCTGCTGGGTGGTTTGGTGTTAATTTTTTTTTTTTTCATAAACTGCTCCATTAGGCAGCTACGATCATGTTTTCAGTATCAGATAGATATATTTTGTATTTTTTATACTAATAAATGAATTACTACTACTACTACTACTACTACTAAAATCAACCAACACACAAGTGATGGGAAAATAATAAAATAATTGTAAAAACAATTAATACTACGGTTAACTTGAAAGAAAATACGGAAAAATTTAAACATGTAAACTGGATACTTGGTAGAAGTTAGTTTCTCGGCTGTTATCGCTTTTATTGTATTTTCAATATTTTGGTTACGTTAATATTTAAATATACACGAACCCTTTTCGTCTATCTAGTTCGGAAAATGTTAGTGCATTTCGAAGAGACTGTGATAGTATTTGACTAATTTGCGTCTCGATGCTTTCAGATAAATTATTATTTTTCAATTCAGTTGATCATTTAATTCACATATGCGCCTTCACAATAACGAATTGACGCTGATAAAAGTTCTTCAATGAATACGATGTTTTCATAGAAGTTGAAGTAACTTTTCGATAGTGGTGGATACGTTCAAACATGTGGAAAATCATTTCTCTGACTTTTCTTTGGATTACTTTTGATAAGCTGGTTATCAACAAGTCATTCTGAGAATTTGAATCGTATAACATGGTTTTGGTAAGGACAAATGGGTGCCTTACATATGTAGTTGCTTAATTAACAAATTTTGTAGTCTTGTAATTCATCGGCCAATATTAAGAAACCTTACTTGATTGTTTGGACAGCAACAATGAGGATCCATTTGCCAGATTCCCCGAAAATTTTCCTCGCCGATGTTTCTAAGAAAACTTCACAGTACTCCAAGGTGGTAAGAATAACCTTTAACCGGTAAGCTGATTTCTCAGTGACAGTGTGTGTGCAATCGCGCGAGTTCTCAATTATTCGGTCATTGAATAAAACGAGCAAGTTCGACAAAGAATATATTATCTCTGTAACCACAGATGAATTCGAAATTCGACCTTAAATATTAAATTTGTTGAGTAAGCGTTTGTGAATAAAGTTGAAATGTAATTAAATTACCAGCTATAAAATATGAAACCCATTTTGCAGTTGTCTCTACGTCAGTAATGGTCTGTGGGTTCTCTGCTACCCATTTCTTGTAAGCAGCAAAAAAGTGTCGAATTGTATTTATATACGTTGCCATTGTCAAAGTTGATTTGTGGAATTATTTAATTGACAATGAAGTGTAAAAACATAAATTTGTTTTTATTGAAGTCAAAGAAAGTCAAATGAGCAGAGAACAAGCATATTTGACAACTGGTGCTGCCAAATCCAAGTTACCAATAGAATTCGAACGAAAGTTTTATGCAGAAACAGGGTATTAAAAAAATACAACAAATGAAAAATAATAGCTGATTCAATTTGATTCATGATTCACGTGAAGTGAGGCCGTAGCAGTTTACAAATTGGGCCTTAATATAATATGTTTTTAACTCAAGACTTCCCCCCGAGTACGTCAGCTCGTTAAACACTAATAATAACATCGAAGAACAGCTCACTTTCTTTGACCAAGAAGGTCCATGATCTCTCGAGTGTTTTTTTCCACCTTTGCTCCCCTTAGATGAAGTTAAAGAGTGAAATCTCATTAATTGAGTTGAAGAAGGGTCTACCAAGCGCCCGTTGTCTGGCTCTAGCAAGAACCGGACAGTCGCAAAAGAAGTGTGTTAGGGTCTCCCTCTCAGCTGTGTTTTTGCAGCTGCGACAATGGGAGTTGTGTGGGATACCTAGCTTAATAGCATGATCTCCAATCGGCCAGTGTCCTGTGCAGACCGCCACTAATCTAGCAATATCATGACGGGCTCGCCGAAGGAGATCTTTTGTTTTTGATTGTTTGTATTCCGGCCATATTTTCCTTGATGTTGCGCAGTTCGTAAGTCTGACCCATCTTAGATTTGCTACTTCAAGGAAGTATGAGGATATATTAGTCTTAACTGCTTGTAGTGAGATGAAAACCTCACCTGCAAGCGAGCGCTGAAGGGCAGATCCCTTTCTAGCAAGTTCATCGGCCTTCTCATTGCCTGGGATGGCACTGTGGCCGGGAACCCATATAAGGGAAATGAGCTTACCTTCTAACGACGCTATTTCAGCTCGGCATTCCTGTACTAATTTTGATTTTGACTATCAATGCATATGGCAACCTTCTGGCTTGGCAGGATGTTTGGATGTAATTTGATTTGACGACATGCTTCCCGGATTGCAAATAGTTCGGCTTGGAAAACACTGGAATTGTCGGGCAGTCTATAGAAAATAGAAGAGAATCATCGACAAAATCATAGTCTTTGATTTGGATTTTTGAGATCTTTCATCAGTCCAAGAAATTTCTCTTGTGTTGTGCTCTATGGAAAGAGGTCTCTGAATTTAACTTGTGGCTTTCCATGGCTCAGTGGTAAGTGCATCGCGGAAAGGAACATCTTTCATTTTTCACGGCTCCACAAATCGCGATTGATGGTCATGCACGGCTGAGTGGCGCAGTTGTTCAAATGTCTGCCTTTAAATTTGATCAATCGATAGGTCACCGATTCGAATCAGAGAGAAAGTGTTGAATTTTTGCCTGGCTTTCGAATATTTTTTTTTCACACAAAATATGGAAGGAAATGGAGAGAAGTCCGAATTTTCGAAAAAATCATTTTCCGGCATTCTTTGCTCTTCTGCGGACTTGAATTGAATTGAGAAAATTTCGAGTATCCTCAGATAAACGAAAAAATATAATGTTGAAAACATCAAAACCTAAGCATAAGAGAAGTTTACAAAAGTAATAATGAGGTAATGCTTAAAAGCAAACGTTATGCAGCTTCGATCAAAGTTTGTTTTGAACCGAAAGAAGTGTCATAACACCCGGAGAAGACTCATCCACTGAAACGGAGAGCAACGGCGATGATGATGATAATACCACTGAAGATGATTTGGAGAAATTGTACAAAACAAATTTGATGTTAAAATGAATAAATGAATATCAACAAATTGCTTTATTTTTTTTTCTAATTTTTCATATTCATGTTTTTAAGTCAATTACCTATAAACTAAATATATTGGTATTTGATTTGTCGAACAAATATCCTCTTAAACAGTAAGTGTTAATGATTAAGTCTTTTATTATGAATGATCCCAAAACATTTTGAACATATGACAAAAAACGTTCTGCCGTTTGTTTACATAAGAAGCAATTCAATGACCTTTCGTGAACTAATTGCCAATTTTTTCGACTCAGTGTATGAATATTAGATATAGATAATATAGACTAATTGTAAGATGATATCAACGTTAATGCTATCAAGGTTAATATAGATTCACTTCATTCATTTTCTCGAGGCTAAGCTATTTCAAGCTATTACCTAAGCTGTTTCAATTAGTTGTTAGGGATAATTTGTACTTCAATATACAACAACACATATGTATGCGTTGAACAACATGGATTTGTTGAATTTTTTTTATAATACATTATTGAGACTTCTGAAGCAAGATATCAAGTGGGTACCTTTTATCCTGACTTTGTGAAAGCTTTTGACTTCCATATTACCGCATATCGGGTGATCCTACTTAAAAAAATGTATTAAGCAATTGCAGACAGACTATATGGGTTCCGTTCCTCATTTTTGAGGAACTTTAAAATAAACAAAGTACCTTTAAGTACAATTGAGGTTAGTCTCTCGCATAAGCCAACATCCATTTAAGATGGAATTTAGAAAAAGTGCTTAAAGATTTTGCAGAACACGACATTGTTCTATTGCGAAGTAATTTCTCTTAAAGAACCTCCATAAGAAATTCTCCAAAGCAGAGAAGATGCTTTTTATGCCTTAGGAACTGAGATAAGAAATCAAAAAAGATTTGCCTGTTTTGCCAAAGGCACATTCGTCCCAACCATTGCAGCGAAATATGTAACAGTATCCTTTTTATGAACAGGAAACAACATTTAAAATACACTGTATTATTTAGAAAACCAAAACTTTTGATATATTTTAAAGTTGCATTATATGTCTTATTTCACAAATAAGGAAAATTTGTTTTGTCATTAAAACAGCATGGATTGAATTTCGTTTTTTAAAACAAATCACTTTCTTGAAAATTGTATGTTTTTTCTGCCAAAAGTACTGGGGTCAGAACTCCATATGTGCTTATGCACGCAAAAAACACATATGAATTCAAGGAGTTATATAAATAAATATTCTGTCAACCGCAGATAAAAGACCTCGGATTGAAATTTGAAAGAAACTAACGTTCTCCAATCATATATAATTTTTAAAGCAAACTCAATATTAGGATTTTTTGAATGGAACTGCTCAGAATTTTCAAACCCGTATGCTGGAGTATTCTTTAATTACTTGATGCCCGTGTTACTCGAATGAAAAAGATCGAAAAAAAAGAATTCAAAGATCATTTACAAGATTTTCTGCCTGAAAATAAAATTGGAACATCGATTGTATGATTTATAACAAGAGAGACGATCTATTCACAGTAATAAGTCTGTTTTTTCTAATCGTATTAAGAGTCTTATTTTTGTTAAAATGTAAGTTGAATCTGTAGATATATGAATAAACATAATTTTATTCTGTATTATTTTCAACGCCAAAATTTAGAAGTTAAGATTTTACATGAAACAGTCATCACCATGTTCAAATCTATATTTTACACATTCTCGCCGCACTTATCAACAATTCAAGAACCCCATCAGCAGGTGAGAGATAGGATCGCTGAAATAAAATGGACTGACCTTATCCAAAGTGATTCAAAACGAAATATTCGCTCGCTACTGACCATTCTCTTATCCAAACCACGGCAGTGGAGCGGCAGAAATATCAACATAAACAAAACTGATTATCTTCTTTATCTATAGAATGATACTGATGAGCAAGGCAGACAAAGGAGTTCCGTTTTCGCACTTTGTACAAAAATATTCACGACCCTTTATGTGAAGCTTCAAACATGTGCATTATATAGACAGCCTATTATCGAAAAGATATCACATATTGTAAATATGAGTACACATATCGATCGCCTTTCGAGATTTCCCACTTCACAAATATGGAAGATTAGATAATACTCCCTATTGGCTTGTACAAAATTATTAAAGGATTTAAGTAGTCTTTCGCTACAAGCCTCAGTTGAATGATCGATTTATTTGAAAGGACAATATTTGTCCTGTTTTTATTTAATAAAAAATGCAAAAGTTTTCGGACTCTAATGTGAAAAAGCATGGTTAGTTTGTTTAAAAAAAGATCGATTAAATTTGCCGTTGTTGCTCTGAAGTGAATTCCAAAGTTTTAGATTGTTAAAATAAGAAGCTATACTTGAAAATTCAGCTTGCTGATCCAAACAAGTAAGAAGTTAACCGGCAATCTCTAGGCTGTCAAGTTGAACACCTTGTGCATTCCTGGACTTCCAAATAGCATAAGAATCAAAGCAAGACATACGTTTCGGGCAATTTGTTATAACCAAAAGATCTTGTTGCTTAAGTTTAATTATTCTTTCATTTGTTTTTTTAGGGCAAGCAACAGTTTTCAAGGGGCTTTGCCTCACTACTGTGATTATTGTGATTATAGTTTTATATTGCCGCGGAGCGAGAAAACATCTCAAACTTCTCGAACGAAGTGCTAATACAGAACTTTGGTACACTGCAAATTCAAATCTCTCCACGTATTACAATTTGAGTGGTCTCAATATCTGTAAATACTGTACAAATGCATCGAATCTTTGTAACAGCTTAGATCACACTGTGGTTGTTTACTTTGTGTCATCATATCCTCAGAATGCAGAAAGAAGACATGCTATTCGAGACACATGGGGCGCATCGCCCTATAAGCCGATATTCGTAATGGGAATTTCCTTAGACACATCAGAAATGGTAAGATGGTAGTATCGATAAAAAATGTTTTGATTTACCTGGTTTATTTAAGGATGCAGTCCTCAACGAAGCACACAAGTACAATGACATAATAATTGAGAATTTTATTGACACATTTGAGAACTCTACCTTAAAAACGGCTGGAGTTTTGAAGCATTTCAATGAATTCTGTCCAAACACGAGGTATTTAATGAAGACGCAAGACGATGTATTTGTAAATACAAAGTTGGTAGATGATATTGCTCGTAAACACATTGGAAGCGCAGAAAGTAATTTACCCATTATTGGTTATGTTTTGGAGGGAATAAAAGTCAAGAGAAACCCTAGGTCCATATGGTACATCGGCCGTTCAATGTATGCAGAGCAAAAGTATCCTGCGTATACATCAGGAAGTGGATATATGTTGCCAGGTAATTAAAAAAAATATATTTTTGAACTAGGAAAACATCTCCTTTCATCAACTTACATATGTACTTATCTTTTAAACGTTTGCGTGGCGCAGTTGGTAATGCGCCTGACCTGATGTCAGGTCTTGATGTACATAAGTCTTGAACTTTTATCTGGTTTTTGAATTTGGGTTAATCACCATTTGCCAATGGAAGTAAATATTCAGTGTAGGTCGACCACTGAAAGTAATATCACAGAGTGGGTGGAAGTGCAAATGAAAGACATCAAATTCTTCGGTCCTATTGAGAATATTGAATTGAGTTCAAAAAGAATCGCGTACGAAATGGATTCAAAGTTAATTACCATGATTTTCATTTAAAAGTTTGTTTTTTATTTATTAAAATTCAGGTACATTTAAATCAATTGTATTTAATGTAGCATTATCTCTGGTTTTACATAAAATGAAAATGCTATAGAATATTTTCATGAAACATGTTAATTTTATAAAAAATACTACAATATTTTTGTCCATAAAAATAAGGAATACATTAAATATTTGTTACAATTTTCAAATGTGCAGGTGAAAGTGTGCAGAAAATCTTAACTAAGTCAACCGACATCCAGATGATACCAATTGAAGATGTATTTTTTACTGGAATGATTGCTTCGCGTGTTGGCATTGTTCGCAAAATGGAGATATCATTTATGCCGGGATCACTCACAGTCATTAACCATTGTGCTTTACGGTAATATCTCGACTTGAAATGCTTGATATAATTTAATAATTTTTTTTTAAAGATCTCGAGCCATTGTATCGGACCAGAATCCTTCAAGATTTTATAACCTTTGGAAAGCATTGAAAGAAAACCATCCAGAAGCATGTAGTAATTGGTACAACATAGTTTTGAAGGATCTGTTTGGATAGCGAAAAGAATAAAAGGGCAAAAAATTGTCACTTAGTTTAGTTTCGAATTATAAGTACACATTTTCATGTTTTAAACGAATTTATATTTGTCATCATATATATTTCTTATTATTAAATATTAAACTCATGATTTTTTTCATTTTACATGCACTCACTCTCATTCAGAAAGCAAGGAGAGGCACACCAGGTAACTATAGAAGCTTGAGAGCTTTTGTCCCAGCTAGTTCACAATTCATTCATAAAAAAGACCTCTATAATTATTCCCTTTGGAATATATTGTTAAAAGGTACGAACTATCACACAGCAAAATCCGCAAGACCGAATAATTCCTTGGAATAAAGTCCGTCGGAGTTGCGAAAGACGAAAGAAAGAAGAAATGAAAATGAGAAGGAAGGATAAGAATTTTTTGTAAAGAATTTTGTTTTAAGTTTATAAATGAAGTGGGGTAAGTGTTTATTCCGTATATGAAGAGAGAGCGCCAACTTAATATGAAGACAAGCTTATAGTAGTACAATCGAACGAAATAGGTGAAAGAGAGCGCCCTTATTCCGTCCCCAAAAAGTTTTACATGGAAAAAGGCGTTTGTTAATGATTTCTATTTATTAATGTTTGGAAGCAGTGTGATTCCAAACAAATGGTGCATGCTTTCTGAATCTGTGAGCCAGTTTGATCTGTCATATGCGGAATAATCCATCAGTACTAGTTCTAGTTCAAACTACAATTGTTTATCTAGGGGCATTAAACTTTAATGGGAACCAAAACCGAGTCCTGGAGAAATCATTTAGTATACAGTGATAGGCAAAAATAATGTCATTTTTAATTTGTCAAAATGGCGTGATTCCTATGGCCCGTGTAATCTTCCGTTTTGACTATGAAAACTGACCGGCTAGTTCGCCAGATCCCATCTAATCTCGCATTTACCACAACCTACCAGGAAACTTACAGTTGATAATAAGAACATTTGCACCACCCTATACATGTACTACAGTTTACGGGAAAGTGTCGACTAAGGTCAATTGCCAAACTGGGAACAGCTCAATACTATCTGTGCTTAGAATACAGTTTTTTCAAAAAACTCAGGTATGCAATGTTCAAAACAGCCCGTTGATTGAACGAAACTAAGAGGATGTTGGTAAGATGAATAGATAAGAGCACCAAAAAGAAAAGGTCGGTTTAACTCTCCTCGAAGATATTTTTGATGCAGCTCATTCCAGTTGAAGCTCCCGAGGAAAGTTTCTTATTATATCTTATATTCATAAAACTATAGAAACTTTAAATATATGAATTATAACAAAATGGAACAACAGACAAACTGTTATAATATTATGCTGTCATTTAAAAATGGTCGGTATGGTATTAAGTTTTCACGCGAACTGCATGTCGGTAAATGACAGCACACAGAAAGAAAAGAAAAACAAGATTTCTAAGCAGACATCAAACAAGCGAAATTATTAATTCATGGGAATCTGTTTAAATTATTTATTTAAACGTATAGTTTTCTAGTTTACCATTATATTAAGGGTAATATTAAATGAAAGGAAAAAGGAAACATCATGCATATAAAGCAGGTAAAGATTTTCGCCTATTAAGTTCGATCATATTGTTTTGGCATCGAGCGCCATATCTGAAGCTGACGCGTTTCTTCAATAAAGCCATCCGTCAAAACATATTTTTCTTCGCTTTTCCTTAGATAATAATTCAAGGATTTAAGTCCTATAAGGATCAAACCGTAGTAGAACCATTCGATAAGAGGCATAATGTAGTTGTTGGGCGGAATGGATCTGGGAAGAGTAACTTTTTCTATGGCAAGTATACAAATACGTTTTTTGTATAAACATTTTAATCAACGCTTCAATTTGCAGCAATTCAGTTTGTTTTGAGTGATGAGTTCACTCACTTGCGGCCCGAACAGCGCCAAGCATTGCTACACGAGGGTACGGGAGCAAGAGTGATATCAGCTTATGTGGAAATAATTTTCGATAATTCAGATAATCGAGTACCTGTAAGTACACGTGAATCTTCCTGTTCCTTTTCGAGTATACAAGAGAAATTTTTTTTTGAATATGTTTATTTGGCTGATTAAACATTTAATTGAACATATTTTTCATAGATTGACAAGGATGAAATCTATCTGCGTCGAGTTATCGGAGCTAAGAAAGATCAATATTTCTTGAATAAAAAGGTTGTTCCGCGTACTGAAGTAGTAAATCTTTTGGAATCGGCTGGCTTCTCCAATTCAAATCCATACTACATTGTCAAGCAAGGTAAAATTAATCAAATGGCCACAGCAGCAGACTCCTATCGTTTAAAACTACTTCGTGAGGTTGCTGGCACACGAGTGTACGACGAACGTAAGGAAGAGTCACTCAACATTCTTGGCGATGCTGTAGGAAAGGTGGAAAAAATCACTGAGTACTTAAAAACCATTGAAGATCGCCTACAAACGCTCGAAGAAGAAAAAGAAGAACTTAAGGAATATCAAAAATGGGATAAAGCTCGTCGGACACTGGAATATATAATTCATGAAACCGAACTGAAAGAAACTCGACGAGCACTGGAGGAACTGCAAGAACAACGAAAATCTTCGGGTGACAAACAGAAGCAGTACAATCAAGAAATTCAGAAAGCTCAAGAAAAAGTCAAAGCTATACAAAAGTCTTTAAAAGATGCAAAAAAAGATGTATCGACTACAAAAGACGACCGATCGGTACTATTGACAGAGCAACAGCAGTTACTTAGAGAGAAAACCAAGTTGGATTTGACAATAGTTGACTTGAATGATGAAGTCCAGGGGGACAATAAATCAAAAGAGAGGGCCGATCAAGAACTGAAACGGTTAAAGATTACAATTGCAGAAAAAGAAAAGGAGCTGGACGAGGTCAAACCAAAATATGAATCCATGAAACGGAAGGAAGAAGACTGCTCAAGGGATTTGGCATTAAAAGAGCAGAAGCGTAAGGAGTTATATGCAAAACAAGGACGTGGATCACAGTTCTCGTCGCGTGACGAACGTGACAAATGGATTCAAACTGAATTAAAATCTCTAAACAAACAAATCAAAGATAAAATCAATCACAATAATAAGCTCTTGGAAGACTTGAAGCGCGACGCTAATGCTGAAAAAGATTTGGGGAAGAAAATAGAAGAGCAAACTACTGAAGTTGAGCAGTTACGTTTGCAAATTGATGAACACAACAAACAGTACTACGAGCTTAAGAAAACAAAGGACCAGTATCAAGCGACTAGAAATGAGCTTTGGCGGAAAGAGACTCAAATGACACAGCAACTACAGGCTCACAAAGAGGAACTCTCGAAGGCAGATCAGGCGCTGCGCAGCATGGCTGGTAAACCAATTCTTAATGGTCGTGACTCGGTGCGTAAAGTACTCGACAGCTTCCTCGATCGTGGAGGCCAGTTTGCCGACATTGCCCGGGCTTACTACGGACCAGTGATAGAGAACTTTAGTTGCGATAAAACTATTTACACTGCCGTGGAGGTTACAGCTGGCAATAGGCTTTTCCACCACATCGTTGAATCAGATCGTGTTGGTACTCAAATCCTTAAGGAGATGAATAAATTGAAGCTTCCAGGTGAAGTGACCTTTATGCCACTTAACAGGCTACAAGTAAAAGTTCACGATTATCCAGACGACCCTGACTCCATTCCCATGATTTCAAAATTGAAATACGATGAACAATATGACAAGGCATTGAGGTACATCTTTGGAAAAACCCTTATTTGCCGAAATTTGGAACGTGCCACTGAACTGGCAAAGAGCACAGGTCTTGATTGTGTTACTTTGGATGGCGATCAGGTGTCTTCAAAAGGCTCGTTAACCGGTGGCTATTTCAATACTTCTCGGTCACGTTTGGAGATGCAAAAGAAACGCACAGAATACTCGGAGACAATTAAAAGTTTCGAAGAGGAACTAACATCGCTACGCAACGAGCTGAAGCAAACCGAAGCCAGCATCAACAAAGTTGTAACCGAAATGCAAAGAACAGAGACGAAGCAAGGAAAGGCAAAAGATGTATTTGAAAAGGTTCAAGGGGATATTCGCCTAATGAAAGAGGAACTGGTGCGCATTGAGAAATATCGTGCCCCTAAAGAAAGATCTGCAGCATTATGCCGAGCTAGTTTGGAAGCAATGAACAATACAAAAACCGGTTTAGAATCCGAAGTACAGCAGGAGCTTATGTCGACTTTATCAGCACAAGATCAACGGGAGGTTGATCAATTGAATGACGATATTCGCCGTCTGAATCAGGAGAATAAAGAGGCATTTACGCAACGTATGCAGTTGGAGGTTATTAAGAACAAACTTGATAACCTCCTGACCAATAATTTGTTTAGGAGGCGGGACGAATTAATACAGGCTCTGCAAGAAATTTCCGTAGAAGATAGAAAGAGAAAACTTAATAATTGTAAGAACGAATTAGTGGCCACTGAAAAGAGGATCAAGAAGGTAAATCAAGACTTGGAAGAGATGGAAAAAAAGTAAGTACTATATTCATATACATATTTATAAATTTATTCAAACGTTCCATGCATTTTCAGAGTTCAAGAAGCCGTTAAATCACAGAAAACTCTACAGAAAGATTTAGAGATTTGGACGCAAAAAGAAAAGGAAGCCCAAGACAAGATTGGCGAAGATTCGAAAAAAATGGAGAAATGGGCAGCCAAAGAGAACTTGTTGCATCAAAAAATTGACGAATGCACAGAAAAAATAGCAAGCCTAGGCGCTCTGCCACAAGTTGATCCTGCATATCAGCGCATGTCTCTGAAAAATCTATTCAAAGAACTGGAAAAGGCAAACCAGCATCTAAAGAAATACAATCACGTTAATAAAAAGGCTTTAGATCAGTTCTTAAGTTTTTCCGAGCAAAAAGAAAAACTATATAAACGCAAAGAGGAACTCGATATCGGTGATCAAAAAATTCGTGAACTCATGCAGTCCCTGGAAATGGAGAAAGTCGAAGCCATCCAATTTACATTCAAACAAGTGGCACAAAATTTCACAAAAGTATTTAAAAAATTGGTGCCCCAAGGGGCGGGCTATCTTCTTTTGAAAACAAAAGATAATGACGGGGAAGATGCTGATCAGGAGGTTGCGAATTCGGATGCGTTCACCGGAATCGGTATACGAGTTTCGTTTACGGGTGTAGATGCCGAAATGAGAGAAATGAATCAATTATCCGGTGGCCAAAAATCTCTCGTAGCATTGGCGCTCATTTTTGCTATCCAAAAGTGCGATCCCGCTCCGTTTTATTTATTTGATGAAATTGACCAGGTAAAGCTCAAGCAAATTATGTAACTAATTCTTCATTAAAGTATAATCTTAATAGGCACTTGATGCTCAACATAGAAAAGCTGTTGCAGATATGATCCATGAATTGAGTGATAAAGCGCAGTTTATTACGACTACTTTTCGACCGGAACTTCTGGAGAACGCGCATAAGTTTTATGGTGTTCGGTTTAGGAATAAAGTCAGTCATATTGATTGTGTTACGAAGGAGCAAGCAAAGGACTTCGTCGAGGACGATAATACACACGCATAATCTTTTTTTTTTAATTTTATATTAATATAATATTATTATTTTAAATAAAGAACAGACATTCAAAAATATAAAAAAGTTATTTTGAAGTTATTTGATCGTTCCGCCAAATCATTCGAATTAGGCTGGGCGCTCACTTGGCAACTTTTCGTTGCGCAACGAAAAGTTGCCGCTGTTGCCGGCAACTATTGCCGAGCAACTTTTGCTTATACAGCGCTCATTAAGCAACTAGTTGCCAGCAATGTGTGCAAATTACAATAACTATGGATTTCGAACAAACTTTTATTGTTTGTGCATTATTGATAATACTGAGAAAAAAAAACAAGAAACAAAAAAAAGCACTTGGTGCATCCTATAAATCGCGATAGAAAGGAAAAAGGAAAATATCAAAGCCTTTTTCTGGTCTTTTAAATGTTTATTAAACAAGCACGGCCTCTTTTCCACTTCATCGATCAAAGTATTTTCACCAATAAGCACCGCACACATTTTTCTGGTCACAACCTACCCCGACCGTTGGTCAAAATAAATAAAAACCAGAAAGTTGCCCGGCAACTAATTGCCTAGTGAGCGGTCGAATACATTTTTCTAAGAGAGCAACTTTTGAGCAACGATTGCGTTGCTCAAAAGTTGCCGATGTTTGGCAACGAAAAATTGCTCTCAAATTGCGTTGCCTAGTGAGCGCTCTACCATATAAGCCAATACACTTTTTCTGAGCAACTTTTAGTTGCGCAACGAAAGTTGCCAAGTGAGCGCCCAGCCTTAGAATTGAGTACAAGACTAAATAAAGAAAGATACACACAAAGTAAAAGACAAGCCATGAAATGTTGCGAGGCAACAATCTGAATCATGCAAATAAGCTAAATGCAGTTGAGTATAAAAAAGAAAGCAAAAAAAATGTATATATTGCTGCTTCAATCGGCTTGAGTGCATGGTATTGTGTTGTTAAGTTTTATTTCGCCAAACTAACTCAATTCAGTCGGTTTCACAAAAGATTTGATTTGAAGAAGATTAACTACTTACTACAATTATGGTGCTCAAAGCTTTTCCGCAAAACTCAATGGAATCAACCCATAAAATGCCAAATTTACGATTCCCACTTTGCATTGGTGGACCAAAATTATTTTTTCCTTTACAAAATGATCAAATATAAGATTTGTAGTGTGATTCAGAAATGTTTTGGAAGAATAAAGACAGTCTTGAAACTCAACTTGACTCATTATTGTGGCAGTAATTTGCCTTACTTACAGCGAGCTGCGCTTTGTACAGCACGGAAGAGCGTGCTACGCTTTATTTAGCTTAGGGGGTAGGCTACGAAGAAGACATTAGTTCTTCTAGTGAGAATACATCACTTGGCGATCCTAAAACGTTACAGATTTACAAAATACAAATTTGTTACGTTTGTTTCTTTCTCAAGAGGAGAATCGCATTTTCCGATAAGTTGGAATAAAATATCCTGTGAAAATTCGTGTCAAAAATCTCTAAACTACTTAACATTTTATACGACATTTACTTTTCATATTGAAGGTATTCTTTGATATAGAAATTTCTCTGCTCTATTTGTGTTCGGAGAAATGCATTTAAATTGAACACCTAGAATGCTCTATCCGAACTCATTGAATTTGCTTTTAAAAAGAAAACTAATTTCAAAACTTATTGCCACATTTCTTCACCTTAAACGATGATCAGTTCCAAGTTGGTTGTCCAGGTTGCGTTCGTAAATCCTACTCAGAACACACTGATTTTACATAAATCATTCAAAAGGCGCTGTTTTTGCAGTGTTCCTAAGTGGCTAATATACATGGTACGACCGAGAACAAAATAATCCACTGTACAATTGTACAAGAAATAAAAGAACTGGAAATCTATAAGAATATATTTTATATTTTTAATGAGATAAAACATGGCGACCCTTGAGGATTCTTCTCATGAGAACCCGTCGACCCTCTGGAGTGCTCATCCTTGTGTCCCAACCATGAACTTTAATTCTCTTCACTTCTCTCGGTTTCGGAAAATGACATCTAACCTTAGTTTTTAAGATGCCTCTGTCAAAGGCATGAGCTTCTCGACTGAACATTAATTGCACTGGAAGACTTGCACATCTGCAAAATATTGATGTTATTTTGAACGGAACGCTTCAGAAAATATTAAGTAGTTAATATACCTTCGAATAAAATTAGGAAGAAAATTCATAGCGAACTATGGGAGCGATTATTATAAATTTGCTGGTCCAACAGCTGATTACAATTTTTAACTTTTAGTACACACAATTTTCTTGATAACACAAAAGTCTTGCCGTGGGTTTATTTTCCTTTCGATTAAAAATGGGAACGAAGCACACAAAAAACTGATGGGCGCATCTCACCCATTTATTGATCTCGAACCTTTGTGGGGAATTCGACTCAGCAGCTAACATTCAACTTTAAGAAAATAGGGAGATTACATTGGACCAAGTCAGCAAGCAACAAAAAAAAAATGTATCAACCCTTATCGAGGAAAAACTAAACAAATAAGACTCAAGAAAATTAGTTGGTTTCCTTATGATCTTGTCTACAATGCAATGATTCAACAAAGACCACGTGACATTTACCCAGCGAATGTTCCACTGCGGAAAAGAAAAAGACATATATAGACAGAAAATCACTAAAATCTGAAGATAATATAAATTGAATCCTACAATGTGGTAATTAAAGCCAAAGTAGAAGCCTTTATTCATATTGAACGCACATTCCACTTTCTCTTAGACGCTAAGGCGTCAACGCTAACAAATACTACAAAGAATGAACAAATCATAAACTTTTACCCATATGAGTGTTTTTATTAATTTTGCAATGGCAGTACTGTTTTTTCTCATACTATTTCAGAGCACAGCAAACTTTTACGTGAATGGGCGCCCCATGTCCATGAATGTTGTCATAAACGTCAAACTACCACAAAGCAATGTTTAATAAATTATTTTGTTTGGCTAAATTAAAATGCAGAATATTTGTGAGCAGTTAATATGTGCCTGTGATTCGGTTAAGTTCATTCTTTATGTAGCCTTTAAGCGTAGTGTTTGATATTAGTAAATAAAAAGTGCATTTAAAAAAATGAGATGAAATACAAATTTGCTATGTTCACCAAGGGCCTCCTGTGCAAATCCTTCTGCTGGGGCATAATAGTTGCCTCATTAACGTGGTTAATAACAATATTTTTGTACTTTCATATAACAAAAACGACATACAGAACGTTTACCCCGGGGAATAATAGTGTTCGATTATTAAGTACACCGTCGAAGAATTACATTCCAAGCGATAGTCTTCGTAGTAAAGATGAACGAGCAATAAATCAACATTCTGTGAACCATTCCAACAATCCATTAGTATCTAAATCTGCATTTATGCAAAGCTTAGGTAAGTCACACTTTCACTTTCGAAGTGTACACATTATTCATTCCCTGAACTGGTTGGTGGACTTTATTTGATTTCAGGAAATATCAACACTTATGGTGTTATAAACAACATAGAAGATCAACGTGTTCGTGATATCGGTTACAAGAATCATGCGTTTAATGCATTAGTTAGCAACAATATTGGCGTTTTCCGTGATATTCCAGATACACGACACAAAATGTAAGTAATAGTTAAAATTTATTTCTAAAAAGCAGAATATTGACTTAAGTTTCGTGCAAAGATAGATTTTGCGAAGCGAATATTGACTTACGTTTCGTGCAAAAATATATTTTCGAAGCGAATCTTTAATGTTGGAACAACTGTTTAAATTTTCAAACGTGCTGTTTATTCAATTTTGTGTTGACATTTCACGTGCGTTGTGGGCTATGTGGTGACGTGACTATTTCTCGCGAAATAGTTATCCTGAGCGAAGTGTGCTAGAAGTTCGATTGACCCCGCACAAAGCTCAGCTTAAGCTGTTTCAGTAGATGTTGACCGCTACTCTTAAAAAACTGCTTTCACTTCTCTTCTCTATCCTCCCGGCTCCATATTACTGGCTATATTTAGAACCCATAAAGAATTTTTGAAGGAACAACTTTTGCTAACAGCAGTCTTTTCCTGCATTTTCGGACTTCCGAATGGGTGCGATTGGATGGCAATTGCATTAAATTAAAGCTGCTGCCTTCATCGAAAACCTATAATAAGTGTTTTCGCTCTTCCCTTTTTACTTTCTAACGACGTATAAAATAAAACATCAGTAAAACTATATCCGAATGGCAGTCAATTTATTTTTCTATATAATTACGTTCTGTTAACTACCATTTTCAATTTTTTTTATGTATTACTTATAAGAATTAAGTTAGTTAGTTAGTTAGTTAAGTTTATTAGTATTAATTCAATACTTTACATAATCCATATTTACGTACAGTTAGATCTATTTAAATTCAGTCTTAGGGTCTTTAATATATTTCAATTCATTAATTTTTAAATATTGTTATCACTTTACATAATTCATATTTACTACAATAATCTATATTTACATACAAATAGATTTATTTAGAATTCAGTCTTATACTTTTTTTAAATTTCTTTTTATAAAATCAATAAATTTTTTTTAAATATTCTTAAATTCTTCTCATTTTTTATATCATTTGGTAGTGTGTTGAATAAATTAAATCCTTTATAAATAATAGTATTTTGGGCGGTTGTTGAAGTTTGGATACGCAACCTAAAGTCATCTATATTTCGTAGTTGGTAAGGCTGTGCATCTCCCACGCGTCTGACTTCACTCGTTAAATATCCAGGTGCAGCACCATGTTTGATTTTAAAAACGGCCAATAATGTGTTATACTCTAGCCTCTGCTTGACTTTCAGGAATTTAAGTGCCTCCAACATAAAACTTATTGGGGTAAATCTATTGCATCTCAGGATACTCCTCATCGCCTTGTTTTGCAGCTTCTGAAGCCTTTCTATTTGGCCTTGATTGCAGCACGAACAGAGAATTGAGGCGCAGAACTCAAAATGGGGTTTAACAATGGTATTATATACCATTATGGCTGTCATATCGTCCATTTGTTTTCTGATCCTTTTGAAGAAACCTATTTTTTTCCTATTTTCTTGCATATATAGTCTATGTGTTCATGCATCTTTAGCTCCTTGTCAATAATCATACCCAAGTATTTAAATACTGTTAACATTTTCGATTTGTTTTCCATTTATCACGATTTGTGTTTGGCTCTGTAGATTTATTTCTATTAATTTAGTTTTTTCTTCGTTCAGTTTTAATTTGTTCATCTTTAGCCATGTGATTAATTGATCAATATCCAACTTAATTTTATTTCTGCATTCATTTGCATCCTTTCCCTCGGCGTAAATAAGCGTATCATCGGCGTATAAAAGAATTTTGCAATACTTTATTATTTTCGGCATATCGTTGATATAAGGAATAAATAATGGTGCACCTAAAATCGATCCTTGCGGCACTCCTTGTTTGACTTCGGTGGAATCGGTCAAGCTACTATTTACTTTAGTCCGTTGTATCCTATTAGTCAAAAATGATCTAAACCATTCCAGCTCTTTATCTTGAATCCCGTACTTATATAATTTTGCCAACAGTATTTTCTTATCGATTGTTTCGAAGGCACGTTTGAAATCAAGGGTAATTGCTTTTGTTTTAATTTTCTTTCCGCCAACTTTCCATTCATTTACAATATAATTAACCGCTGCCTCACACGAATAATTTTGTCTGTACCCGGATTGATAAATCGACAAGATGTTATTGCCTTCCAGATATTCTACCATCTGTTGTTTAACCACCGTTTCAATAATTTTTTCAATCGTTCTAAGCGTATTGGGTCGAAATTCTTCCATTTTGGTCGTGTTCGGAACTTTTTCCACCGGCGTAATCATCGAATCCTTCCATGAACTTGGGAACTCCCCCGTTGAGAGTGATTTATTAACTATGGTAAGCACTGTCTGTCCTAAAATATCCCAGTTGTCTATGATAACTTTGGGGCTTACTTTTTCAAAGTCTGCTTTATTTTTTAGATTTTTACAAACTTTTTTTAGTTCGCTTATCGTTAGTTCTCGGAATTTGAATTTGCACCCGATTTCATTTATGTTGTTTGTGTATTCGACGTCTTCAATTGATTTAAAAATTTGCTCGACACTATTCACAAAATAGTCGTTAAATTTGTTTGCTATTTCGGACTCATCTCTATATTCCTTACCCTCAAAATATATATGTCTTATTTCATTTTGTTGCTGTCCAATAACCATTTTTTTATTGTACTCCACATCTCTTTCTGTCCATCCGCATGTCTCAATCTGTTCCGTATGTAACAATTTTTTGCATTAAGGACCATGTTACGTAACGACACGTTACATGTGTAGTTTTTTTAGATCAAACCGAACGCCGTTTGATACTTGGTACTCTCTTCGAAAACCACTAGCAATAAACTTCGCAACCTTTCCATTCTTTGTAAGAAGGGAAATCTTTATTTCTGCAGAGCCATCAAAATTATTGTGGTAATTGTTTATTTATTTTTTTTTGTCGTTGCAGATGTTTGACAAAAGTTTATGACGATGACCTTCCCAGTGCGTCGATTATCATGTGCTATTTTAATGAGCATAAGATGACTCTTTTACGCTCCATCAAATCGATTCTTGAAAGAACCCCTGCTAAGTATCTGAAAGAAATAATACTAGTTGATGATTTTAGTGACTCTTCAGATATAATAAATGGTCTTACGGACGAAATTCGCAAAATAGATGAAAGTAGAAAGGTGAGACACATCAGGAATACAAAAAGAGAGGGTCTTATAAGAGCAAGGGTTATTGGTGCAAGAAACGCAACTGGCGAAATTTTAATATTTTTGGACAGCCACATCGAGGTTAACAAAGATTGGTTGGAGCCACTGTTACACATAGTGAAGCATGAAAATTCAACACTTGCTGTGCCCGTCATTGACATAATCAATGCAGACACGTTTCAGTACACGCCAAGTCCTCTTGTTCGAGGTGGCTTTAATTGGGGCCTGCATTTCAAGTGGGAACATCTGCCCGATGGTAATACGATTTTAGTTTTTAAATCAAGATATTAGTTTAACAACATCATTTAAATCTTTAAGGGACCCTCAAAGACGAAAATGCATTCGCTGGTCCGTTCAAGTCGCCGACTATGGCAGGAGGTCTGTTCGCAATAAACAAACAATATTTCAGTCATATTGGCGAATATGACATGGGCATGGATATTTGGGGTGGAGAAAATATTGAAATTTCCTTTCGTGTCTGGCAGTGTGGAGGAGCTATAAAAATATTGCCTTGCTCTCGAGTTGGGCATATATTTAGAAAAAGACGACCTTATAGCTCTCCTGATGGTGTGAATACTATGCTCAAGAATTCACTGCGTGTGGCGCACGTTTGGATGGATGAGTATAAAGTATGTAAAATGTTTGTTGTTATCTTTCATAATTTACTCTCCTTGATATAATCACTCTCTAGGAACACTATTTGAAACACGAAAAAATCAGTAAATTTTTTGATTACGGCAATATTGACGACCGTTTGAAACTGAGAGAAAATCTGAAGTGCTCCAATTTTACCTGGTACATGCAATCTGTATACCCTGAATTAGATTTGCCTGGAGAGCATAAGAAATCAATAAAAAACTTCAAATCTATTTACCAGCCATGGCATTCGAGGTGAGCCCATCTTAATTTTAAACGTAATCAAGCCGACTTAATTTGTACTATTTTCAGAAAGCGCACATATACAAGTAGCTTTTTAATGAGACTTTCGGGAACAAATCTTTGTGCTTCAGTGGTGGGACCAAAAGTGAATGGATTTTATAAAAAGGGAAGCATAATATCGCTGCAGACTTGCATGAAAACTAAAAACCAGATTTGGTAAGTCCTTGAAATAAGTAAAATTAATATTCATCATATTACTTAGTTTTTTTTAAATTTTTATCATGAATATTATTTCACAATTTTGTCCCTTTTCATTAAGGTATGAGACAGATAAATCGGAAATTATTTTGGATAAATTATTCTGTCTGGAAGCATCCTTGAGTTCTAACTATGCATATCCGGTTCTTGGTAAATGCCACGAGATGTTGGGAGACCAACAATGGAGGCACACGAGCTCTGTAAGTCTGTGTTTATCAAAAGAGTTCAACTTTTCTACATTTTAATTTATTTTTTTTCGAAGGAGAGTAGTCCAGTTTACAACATGGCAACGGGAACTTGTATGAAGGCATCGGACATTAACGAAGGGGCTACCTTACAATTGGACCTGTGCACAAAAAATGTACCAAACACATGGGATATCGTTTCAATGGATTAGAAAGGAATTGAAGAATTATAATTTGTTAACTTTTATGTAACGCGTGTGGTGTATAGATACTCAATAATTTTTGTAAAAAAAATATTTTGTTAAATAGATCATAAAATGTTAGAAAAGAAACTCTTTTTTCCTTTTTTTTATTGACTACAGTCCGTACAGTGATGCTGTGGCCAGCGTTCTGTGGCTACGGCTATGTAGCATGGGTAGTGGCAAATGCTTTGGCTATCTCTTCTGTGGCCTGTCTTGCTCCAAAGTGCTGTGTTTGTACATCTCTCGTGATCTTTGCTTTTCGCTCTTCTTCGAAAAGTTGACTTAAATAAGGCTTTAGCAGTTGGAGTTCCTGTGATTGGTCGACTTGACGGTTGACATATTTTTATTTTCTTGTTGACGTTTGCAGTTGATATGCTGATATTTGCATACTTGTTTATTTCAAGCAATCGAAAATAAATCTCAAAAACCCACTCAATTGTGTAGAATGAAAATTTTTCATCAAACACATTACTAAATTTGCACATTGTCATTCTTCAAACTCCTTGAGGCGACATTTAATTTTTAAAACGTTTTGAAGAAAAAAATACTTAAAGGAATCTCTAGAAGCGTGTGTCATTTTATCTTCTAAGCTGACTGAAAGCGGAAAGTTCTATTTGCACATCAAAAATTATTCACAGCCAAATACTGCGACCTTTTGATATCTAACATTTAGAATGGTTTCAATGAATTTAAAACAATTGTGCGTCAGAATGGTCAAAATCAGTGTTTTAGAACAAAACTTAAAACACTCAATTCCAACTCAAAAACTTAATTTAAATAAGTTTCTGAACGAACTCTTTGAATGAAAATACTTTTATTACATTCTATTACATTTTGCACGTATTGATTTTTTTGACAGCAAAGGCTAATGAAAAGAGATATGTCAGAGGAGAAAGAAAAAATTTTACTACGAAGGAGAAAAAGTTCTTAGAATGATTTTTTAGCAAATTAGTGCAATGTTTCGCGTACAATAAATACTTATTTTCATTCTTCTGTGTAGTTGTGAACATGTTACAATAAAAATCAAAACAACAAAATCAAGAACATAGTGGATAATTTGTAATGAATCGTCATCAAGTATTAAGTGGTGCCTGTAATGCTGGAGATCGATGTTATGCAGTGGGATCTGTCGAAGGAATCCCCTTTACGGTGAGACAAAATAAATAAAAAGAAAATTGAAGAGTTTATAAACTCAAAGTACCTATTGCCAAGAAGGCTATTTTTATTGAAACGACAATGACAATTTTGTATCAATTAAAATATGCTTAAAAACCATGAATCAATTAGTTTCTTAGCCAAAGGATTGAAGAAATCAGAGAGCTTCAAGCAGGCCAAAGACCATTTGTGCCCCATTATAATGTTTTTTGTCAAGTATGGAATAATGTGTTCATGCCAAGTAGTACACTTTATATTTCCCATTAAAATGTTCTGCACCTTAATTTTATTTTGAAGTGAATTGTCTATCCGTTTGTCGCCTGAAATGGAGGCGTGTACGCGGGGTTACGTGCAAAATTAAATTCATTGTTAATAAGGCGAAACGCGACAAAAATCTTCTGCAATGATGTACAAAAAAATGTTATTCGTCTTTCAATCTGGTGTTGACTACAATGATTTCCAAAAGTGTATGTCGTCGTCGATAAATGGTGACGCAACTACACTTTAATTATTTTCGCACTTTTATTGACATACTCTTCGTTCTGTATGCTTATAAATGATCAATATAAATAAGTCTCCTGATGTAGAGAAGAGTAGAGGCTTTATACAAATCTACAAAACAAAATGTTCCACACCGCTACGGCAAGGCATATTCATCGTTTTTAATGATTAAGGTCAAGACACAGGAGTTGATTTTTTTTTATTTAATTTTTCATTGGTAAAAACTTGTTTACTTTAGTCTTAGCATGTGACTCCGGTTGTTGTTTTTGGCTTTGAACAACAAAATTAATAAAATTGCATATTGATAGCTTTCTAATTTAATTAGAATAAAGGCATGTGAATATTTATTTGAAGTTGGCCCAAAACATGGACATGAAAATGTTGGAACGAAAATACTTGCTTTTTAATGCCATATTGTAACTTATGTAATGAAGTTCTTGATTCATTCGTGAATTTTCAAAGCCTAAATGTGCAAAAGAGCATTGTCTACTATAAGTATCTGTATCAGAAAAGTCGAGCTAAAAAGAAGTTCTTACAATACCTTAAAAAAGTACAATTACGGTAATGTTTTCGAATAAATAGAAGTGTTTTATATCTACTTGAATGTTAATTCAAACTAACTAACTGTCAATGAATATGTTTTTAGAACACAGTCTTTATAAGTACATATTTAGTTTTGACAGGGAGACCAAAAAGCAATTTAACAATTGAATCCTCTCATGTCCTTTTTGAATTTCTCTCATAACCGCAGTTCTATCATATTTGGTCGTCAATGTCTGCCGCCCCAATTCATTTACTTTCCAAAAGCAGCAGATTTAGAAAGAAAAGTCAAACAAATGAGAATCATTTTGCTTCTTACAAACCGCCCCAGGCGCAAATTCTTGGAATTTGAACTGATTGATTTTGACCAAAGCGAAAGCGGGTATGGAGCATTGTCTTGAAACAAAAAATTGCTTTTCTCATAATTTCATCACTCAAATGCTGCATCATTTCGCAAAATACTCACGATTGATTGTTTTCTCTTCTTAAGATATTCCATGAAAATTATCCCACAATTTACCCAAAAAATTGAAGCTTGTTAATGTTGATCTGATCAAGTTTGTTTCAGCGGATTGGATTTAAATATTTAAATAGCCAATATTCAAATATTTACTTACATATAAGCGAAAAAGGTAACTGTCCGCGGTGGGCTTGGAACTGTGTTCCACTCAAACGCTGGAGAAGTATGAAAGCCTACTCTTATTGAAAAAGGAGTTCTGAATCGAAATCCTGAACCTCTTACAGGAAATGTGGATTCGACACTCAGCTCACAATAGCTACTGGAACGCATAAATATGCAACTGAGGTTTATGACAATTTTTTTCGAATTTATTTGTGTTGCGCATTAATCTCCTTCCAGCTGGAAATGATTCTGTTTTATATCGTAGATTCGCTAACACTTAGTTTTAAAGAAGACTGTTCTACGTTTGTCAATTAAATTTTAATTCGCATTCAGCTTAATATTGTTTAAAGGTCTTTTCGTCAGCCTATTTGCAGATAATTTGAGTTTATTTTAGTCTGAAATTGAAGTTTGAAGTGGAAATAATTTCGAATACGGGCCTAACGGTTCGTGGTTGAATGCGAATCGAGAGTTGCCCCATCGTTCTTTTAACGTGGCTTCCTTCACTTTACGCTCACCAATCCAAGATAATAAATTACATTTTTGTTTCGCCAAAGCGAGGGAAAGAAACTACATGCATCTTGTTCGACTTTGAAATCATTTCTTTATTTAAGTATATGACTGAAGCGAGTCTCGGAGATCAAATCAAATCATAAAAATCGCTCTTAATTTTTGATAATAGGAGTAGGTTGACATATCGCAAGTGTGCAGAAGTAAACTCGAGCTTGGTAACCTCCTATAAGAGGTTCAAGATTTCGATTATTATTTTCGCCAAAAATAATAAAAAAGCGATAGCATTATTAAATTTATTTACCTGCCGTCAGATTAGTTATCATTATTCCGCTGATGTTCGAAAGAATACTATAAAATAATTTTTAATTACATATTTTTTGCCTTGACTCTATTTCACTTCCTAGGCATATGCGGCGGGATGTAATATTGTTATATTGGCTAGTACATTTGAACGTGTCCAAATTATACCTGGAGCCACGCATGGCTACATTAAAATATCTGCACTAGATTGCAGCACAGACACCGGAAAAATCGCTGCGGCTTATGAGGACAAAATCTGCATTTTCGAACCGACTCCAGTCATCCAGAACGAACGCCCTGCTACCCATAATTTAGATTACAGGTTAATTATTCATGTATTACTTTAGTGCCTAAATTTTATTCATAACATTTGCGTTTAATTCAGATGGGTTCAAACCGGATCGTTTTCCAACAATTCGCATGTTACCACGTTGTCTTGGAACCTAGAAGGGACACGACTACTGACAGGTGGTGCGTCACTGCAAATGTGGCGAGAAAAAGTTTCAGATGATAATGAATCAACAGGTTAGTATCTAATATATGCGCAATTTTGTAAATATTGAGGTAAAACTTTAGTGAATCCATATTTATAAACACGCACAAACAAAAGCACAACACAACGCTGACTGGACTGGACACAAAACTCAAATAATTTAATAACTATTTTTTTTAGATTCTTTGTCGAACATAATCGAATTGCCTGAAATAAAAATTTATTCTGTAGATTCCGATCAAGGTATTGCACAAAATTGGTTAAATGAAACAATTTTTTTTTTTCTTAAAATTGGCGTTAAGGTGAACGAAAAAATATCGAAGAAGATAAACAAATGTTTTGTGTGTAAAAGAACTAATATTTTAGTTAAATATAACTTCTAACCTCAAATATACTAACTTATTATTTCTATCGATAAGAAGTTGTTTTTGAGGCTTGAGAAAAATTTAGAAAAAAAAATCGGTACGCGTTTATGTTTATTTTATAACCTTTAATATGCCCCTTTTAACATGGAAGAGGAAAATTGGTTTATACATTCATTTAATACATGCTGTATACTTAATAAAATTTTGGGTACATTCTTACTACTTCTATCATTTAAAATACTCAAGAAAGGGTTCAGTTTCTTTTTGGATTTATCTATAAACCTTGGCGAAAGTTGGACTTTATTTTTTCTTTTTACTTTACAGCGGTCATCATAAAATATATACTATTTGATATTTCGCAAGCCAAAAATAATAATATTAATAGTCAACGCCTGTTTTTAAAATGAACAACTTTCGATTTTGCTCAAAGTTGTAGCCAATTGTATGAACGACTGCCTGCTTATGAGTTCTCAGTAATATATTTTATTCAGATTCATTCAAAGCAATTAATAGTCTTGATTTTCTTTAAACCCCAATTCTCCATAATAATAGTTTTGAATACTTTTATCACTTTTTTCATCGACATCAGTTACAGTTGAGCGAATATTTTAGTCACAAATTATTTTTCTATTTATTAAAAAACTTTACAGTCACAAAGTTGCACAGTTCTTGAAATGAAGACAGAGTAAAGCAAATTGATAAATTATCTTCTGTTTTGATAGGCTGCGCTTTGATGCCGATCCTTCTCGGTCTTCTCAAAATATTCTTTCATTTATTTCATCCTTCTACTATAAGAAGGAAACAACAACCTTCCTAGCCTTATTTTTATTTGTTCCGTACGAAAAAAAGTCTGCAGAACGAAACTATATTAACTTAACAAACAGTTAAAAGAATTAATGGAAGTGCAATTTCGGGACTCAAAGATGCGTTTCCCTTCAATTGTGCGAAATAATTTGAGAGTAAAAATGTTGGGATTATAACATGTTCCTTTAGGTTTTAATTATGAATAAATCTGCAGTTTTTTTTGCTTAATATAACAAGGTGTGTTTCGGACTGCTTTTTTTTTTCTTCTCATTACTATTTCTTTAATATTGCTAATTAATAACAAGTGCCTAAAAATCGTAAAATCACGTAGGCGCTATGCTCTCCCAATGCAAAAAAATATATATATGTACATATATATCTAAGCTGTATATGCACTCAATTTTGCAGGTGTAAAGTTTGAAATCGGTGGTGGAGATAGAGACGTAAAAACACCGACAAATGATTCCAATGGTGATGAAACTGCTTGGGAATCAATATGGAGTTGCCAAACCGCGATACCTGTCTACCATATGGCATTCAGTCCAGATGGAACATTGTTTGCCACATCAGGCCGAAATGATAGACTAGTAAAAATATGGTATGAAAACAAACATGGTAAGTTAAGCAGTCTAGACGCTTTATGAATATGTGTTAAATTGGATTATTTTATTTTTAGTTCTTTTTCCAACAAAAAGCTTTGATTCTTCGCAATTTCGTTCAGGAACATTTGATGATTCAGATTTAAACTACACCTACGTTTACATCGCCCACCCTAGAGCAGTTACCAACATTTCATGGCGAAAGACAAGTAAATATATGCCCAAAGGATCGGTTTCAAATATGTTAGTTACATCATGTTTGGACAATATCTGCCGCATATGGATAGAGACAGTGCTACCCGATGACGGTTTAGTAAATATGACTCAATTCGATCCTCTGGCATCACAAAATCCTAAATTCCGAACACATCGTCACAAGCATCGATTTATGCAACGTCTTAAGCACATGAAAACGTGTTTTCATATACGAAGGCATGCCAAGAATGGTGCAATCCTAGGCAATATAACAACAGTAGCAAGCGACTCTCCATTTCGACAAGGGCCGATACCGTCACTTCCGTCATCTTACAGCGTACATGACTTCCATTCGTATGGTTTCCATGGAACAGGTGTAAGCCCCGGAATGCATTTCCATTTAGCTGCATCGATCAACGCAGAAACAGATATACCTTTGGTGCCATCAATGCGAACATCAGATCCTTCGAATCAGAACAAATTCATCTTGCACTGGTTGAATAACAAAGAGATGCACTTTTCACTACAAGCTGAAGGAATTCTTCAGGAACTTACTCGTAAAATTATTGACAGAGAAGACAATAATAATAAAATTACAACAAATCTTAACGGTCCGGAAAACCAAATGCATATGGACGAGTCGGCAGCAGAAGTAGAGCGTCGCGATGACGCAAAGAGGAAGTTTGTGAAGTCAGTTCACAAATCTTTTTCAATTGATGAAAGTAACAGCGATGAACATTCCAGCAGTAAACATTCCGGTCAGCATGGTCCCCATGGTGGCATTTCTAATTTAAATTCAATTTCAAATACAACTTCGTTGAACTCGTTAGCTCCTGACAATAATCCTGCTGGCGCGCATATAACCGATTCGCTTGACATGAAAATTGATTGTTTACTAAGAGATTGGCACCACAGTCCAGATTTGTTATATTCAATACACCCAATTGATGGAAGCTACTTGATCTGGGTAATTGAGTGGTTAGACGACTATTATCCAGGATCGTTTCGTCAGGCGCAAGTTTCCTTCTCCACACGGATTCCTGGTGCTTTCCCACTGGGGGACGCCATGTCAATGTCCACAATGGTGAGCTTGTACAATACCGGAGCAAGTCCCTTAAACTTCCGTGAAATGGTGAAATCTGTTAAGAAGAATGAAAATATTCCCGATGAAAATGGAAAAGATCCACAAAGTTTATCTATTGTCTCAGAGGAACAGGAAATCGATGAAGATGCAAAAGATGACGATGATGAAGAAGATAAAGATAAAAAGGAAGAAGATGGCGAGGAGCAAACAAAAGGCACGGATGATATGGTGTCAACCACACCATCTCCAACAGTGTCAATGGTTACAAAGCATTCAAACGGCACGTTGAATTTGTGGCAATTGACTTTTTCCTACAAGACAAAGTTTACACAAGTTTTGAGCATTGGCCACGTGTGCCGAGCGTCTGGCCATCGATTCCGTGTAAATGATATAACATGTCATCCTGTTTTACCACTTTTGGTGAGTACATATTTTTCCTCTTCATATATTGCCAAAGGAATTATTTTGTGTTTGTATGATTAAATCTTAAGTAGTACATCTTTATTCGTTCCCCAAACTTGATTTCGAAAGGGTGGGAAATTAGAAAGGTTATTTGCAATTGATAAGATGAAGTTGCATCAATGTTGCTGTCATCAACAAAACATAGAAGTGGATGAAATGATCGATTTTTGTTTTATGAATTCCTGGTTGTATTTTACAACAGCTATCCTTACCAAATGTCTTGCATCTTCATTCACAAAACCACCAGTTGAGGTTCAATGTGATACCATAACATAGGAAAATCCTTGGCTTTAGTTCTCTATTTACTCAATATTGAACCATTTGAAGCGTTTTGAAAAAAAAACGAAACTTCTCCTACCTAAACGTCATAGAAACGCTAATAATATGTTACCATAAGGTTTTGTGAAGTATGGTTTTAATAGCCACTGTTGTCACATCTCATCTTAATGTGGAACAATTCTCTGAATTTTGCAGGTAAAACTAAGATTGTTGTGCTTGATATTATAAAGATACAACTGTGTCCAAAAAATAAGGTGACATTCTATTTATTTTGAAATTTCTTTATTTATTCTTCCAAATCAATTTCATCCCCTTCAAAGTAATCCCCTCCCGATGCAATGCACTTATGCCAACGGATTTTCCAATCTTTGAAACACTGGTTGTAGTCACTTTCCGGGATGGCCTTCAGTTCCGACTTCGCTGCGGCTTGAATCTCCTCTATAGTATCAAAACGGTGTCCCCGGAGCGTTCTTTTGAGCTTGTTGAACAACGAACAACGAACGAACAACGAACTTGCGGAACGATATGGGTTGAGTTTTTGGCGAAATGATCACAAATTACGAGTGCGGTATGGGATGGTGCATTATCGTGGTGTAAAAACCAAGAATTGTCTTTCCACAATTCCGGCCTTTTTAGGCGGATAGCGTTACGCAAACGACGCATAACGTTCAAAAAATATTCCTTGTTGACTGTTTGGCCGGTTGGAAGGAATTCATAAAGCACAACACTACGATAATCGAAGAAAACAGTCAACATGACCTTGATTTTTGAGCGACTTTGGCGCGGTTTTTTTGGTCTCGGCTCTCCTTTGGCACGATATTCGCTCGATTGATCGGTTGTTTCGGGGTCGTAAGCATAGATCCAAGTCTCATCGCCAGTTATAATGCGTTTCATGACATCCTGGTAGTCGGAAAGCATTGTTTCACACACTTCAACGCGACGCCTTTTTTCCAAAAAATTCAATGTTTTCGGTACCAGTCGAGATTTGACGCGCTTGAGGCCCAAAGCATCCTTCAAAATGGTATTGACTGAGCCTTTCGATAAGCCAACTTCATCAGCAAGGTCTCTAATCGTTAATCGATGGTTTTTCAACACCAAATCTTTGATTTGTTGGACGTGAGCTTCATCGGTTGAGGTTGATGGTCGCCCAGAACGCTCTTCGTCTTCGACACGTTCACGGCCGGCTTGGAAATCACTATACCACTTGTAAACATTTTTTTTAGACATAGCCTCATCATCAAAGGCTTTCTGCACCATCCTCAACTACCCGCAGCAGAAAATTGATTCCGCAAACAAAATTTAATGCAAATTCTTTGCTCAATAAATTTCGACATCGCAAAAAACGAAAAACTCACTTTTAGCAGCTCACAAAACGACGCGTATCTCAAACACTATGAATATATTTTGACATGAAATTTCACAAAGATGTCACTGACAGTACTACCAACCTAAAAAGAAAGAAAAATTTCCAAATCCTTCGACGCGCGCAGTTTAAATTCATATGTCACCTTATTTTTTGGACACAGTAGTATATGACGGAATCTGAATCTTGCCTGGAACTTTATTATCCGTTTTATAGGAAAAAGATCAACTTAGTAAACTAGGCTTGCCTAGTGGGATAATAAATGTAGCGTCAACGGAAAATTGGCAGTGTACGCTTTGATATCAACCAAGTTGTCTTTATGTAATCTTTGTTGACTTCATTGATGTAAAAATAATTGTTCTGTACACTTCTTTCGATGGTTCTTTTTACACCATCTTGGGCTCACTCATGGGGTGTTACCTTTCAGGCCAGTTTATAGGTTGTTGCAAAAAATCTTGTAATTTAGTTGATTTCTCATATTAAATAAAAATACTCTTTCACATGTCTCCTGTAAAAAAAGAGTCTTGTTTGTCTATGGTCTTTTGCGTGTTAGTTTTGTTTTAATATCATGAATGTTACTCTTATTTTTTTTCAAAATATTCCTCTAAGGCAGGGAGCAATTGTTTTCAGTGAATAAAAAAGCATGTCATATAGGATTGGAACGATTTTATTTTCTGTTCTGTTTTAATTTCACTTGCATCGCTGTCCTCTGTCTCATACAAGTTTTTTTCTGGTTGAGCCTTAAGCGAAGGCATTCGAAAGTAATTTCTTAAAAGTGATCATTTTGCATTCCATTTTACCATATGATATCTTTACACGGAGCTAGCAGAGGGATTAGGTTAACGAAAATGATTTTTTTTGGTTTTAAATTCAGATGTCTTTTGATTTTAATACTGCAAATGAACGCATGAACGTAGATTGCAATTTAGACTTATTTTCGCTTTAAGTACGCCATAATCCGCTTAAGTAATGTCCATGTAATGCATTCATAGCAGAGTAAATGACATAATTTAAATGGCCAGCGAACTTTGAAATCCATGTAGCCGGTAGTCTAACCACAACGGCACAGGCGGCTAAAAAAATTCTTTAACCCAACTGGTTTGGTAACGCATCTTTAGCACATAATTTTTATCAAAATGTGGAGTTATTCGTAAGGTTTAATATTATACTTGAGCATCAGCACAATCTTAAAAATCGAAGATTAATTTGAAAACAGTAAATGGATAAATTTTATTCAAAGAAAATCCATATTAAATTCAATCATAAAAAAAAGTTGAAGAAATAAAACTCAATGACTGGCACAACTATCGTCATCCCTACAAATCTATCAATACCGACAAATCCAACCCTTTTTACCCAACCACCACATCTAAACCGATGAATTCGGTCTTCGTCAGACTTCGACTAGGACACACAGCTCTTACGGCCCAACATCTCCTAAAAAAAGAAAGTCCTGCAACTTGCGGTCACTGTCAATCCATAATTGACATTAAACACATCCTAGGAATAGGGGAATGTAAATTTTTGACCACCAACACCAGCGTTACCAACACCTCTTCATCTTCAGCATTAGATATCCTTAGTAACTTAGACCCAGAGAACATAAAAAATATATACTATTTCATGAAATCACATAAGTTTCAAATTTAAATATTATCTTTATACCAAAAAAAAAATAAATGAATAATTTTATCGTTAGAGTAAGGAGCCGCAGCAACCAGTGTGCTCATATATATTAACGTGTAAATTTTTAATTCTATGTGAATGAATTGTAGTATTAATAATAATAATCCAAGCATATATGTAGTTAGTTAAGTTTTTTATTTTTTTCGGTCATTTCCGGATATTGTTAATATTCAATTTATACTTGCTTCAGGTATCAACTTCACACCATAACATTCCTGACTCCAACAGTGGTGTTATGAGCCCACATGAGAAGCATCACAATTACAACAAAGACATTTTCGCACCAACTGGATTCTGCTCAGAATTAATACTCTGGCGAGTGGATGCTGTAGGTCCATTATGTCATTCGGGTGGAGTAAGTGAGTTAGCGCGAATCAATTCACCGGAAATATCTGCATTCAGCAATGTTGCTTGGATTCCAACTTTATTGCCGAGTACGACTCTTGGCAGTTATAGCAATTCACCATCAGCATGTTTCGTAGCCAGTGATGGAGAAAATCTTCGAGTCTACCAAGCAGTCATTGACGCACGTACACTATTAGCTGAAATTTCATCATCTGAAAATATGTGCAAAAAAATTGGTTCAGTAACATCATTATATTCTGAAGTTTCATCTGAGAACTTTTACCATAAAACATCGCTACATGATAAAATAAAAATTGTATCGCAGCAATCTACCGCTCGACCCGGCTGCATTATTCAACTGGATGCACTTTCTGACGCAAAACACGATTGGCAAAATACACAGTTTCTCCATGTTTTCCAAGAACAATTAATTACTGGTGAACGGACGGATAAGCAAAAGAGCGATGATGAAGCGACGAATCAACCGGGTTTCATGGAATCTGAACTAAGCGCAATGGTTGACTTACAAAGAAATTCAGAATTCGAGGAACCTTTCTACATTGTGATTATCGAAAAAACTCTTAAAGGCAGCACCATCCACATGTGGCGCATTGTAATATCATCAAAACCGCAGACACCTTTTCTTTCCGAGTCGGCAATGTATGTTCCAGATTGTAATCTCACGCAGGAACTTGATGATCCAGAGATCACACGTCGGATGTCCGTCGATAATGGTCTTGCGGGTGGAGGAGAAACTGAATTGGAAGCGCCCCATATCTCCATAGTAACAAAGAAGGTATGTACACAAGAGCTACCCATGCCTGACGGTGTTGATGTTATACATGCATCACCCGCTGCTGGGCACTTAAGCTCCTCTTCAATCTATCCGGCATGTTTTGCTCCGTACATAATAGTAACAGCATGTTCAGACTCAATCTCACGTTTCTGGAAATGTGATGTCATTAATCGAGAAGGCGGTGTAGGCGATTTGGAAACAACAAAATACGAGTGGTCGGAATGGAAGATGTTTAGTAGACAACAGGATTCCGCCATCGAGATATCGGGACAGCCACTGAATATAAGTGCTGCGTATTCCGGTCGTGTAGCTTGTGCATACAAATATGGTAAATCTTTTACCAGACCTCATAAAGGTGACCCGGAGTCGAGATATATCAATTTGTGTGTGGCAATTTATGAATGCGAGAGCTCTGGTGGCAGTGAGTGGGTTCTTGAAGACACCATTCATTTAAGAAATGTACATTTGCCACGCATCCACATTGATCACAGTCTCGATCTGAGTTACTTGCATGACAGTAAATATCTGCAGAAAAAACAACGACTCAACCAGGTCATTCAGACATTTACGCATGATGACAATAGATCACCTCGCAGTGGGGAAATTACCCCTGAATTGGGTGTTAAACCAAGCTCTGGTTTGTTGGCAGTTCCTAGTTTTAGCACTTTACAATCACTTAGGAAAAGTATTACAGAAAATGGAAACACATGTCCTTTGACTCAAAAACATCTAGTACAACTAGATTGGGTTTCAAAAGAAGATGGTTCACACATTCTCACCGTCGCTGTGGGTAGTAAAATTCTTCTTTACACCCCAGTATCCAGCGACCTGGCGCAGGCTAACATGAAAGCAATGAAAGAATCACGTTCAGCTAATCGTCCAATCTTGCGAAAAGCAAGCTCCTTAGCTCAGCCTCATTTCAACGATGAAATTCGTTGGATGAAGCTGCGACAAATTGACCTGCAAACCGCTGATGGCCTACCACCACTTCCTATGCAAATTTCCTGGGTACGTGACGGTATATTAGTAGTAGGAATGGACTCAGAAATGCATGTATACTCACAATGGAAGCCTCGCTACGCACAAGCCTTGAGTGTTGAAGATCTAATGGATACTAGAAACCTGCGCGATGAAGATTTGCGGTCCTTAGCCAATGAAACTACTCAACGAAGATTGAATAATGTGCAATCGATGCCATTAATGAGTAAGGCTAGTACAGTTAATTTGCAGTTGCTCTCCGTTGATAAGAAGAGCAAGAAATTCGGAAATATGAGCACAGCAAATATACAAGCAGGTTCGGACTCTCAGCAGTTCAGTGATTATATGACTGACTATGGTTTGTTCCAAGCTTCGCGAATAGCTTGTCCTGTACTACCACAATACCATCCAAAACAGCTAATGGAATTATTAAATTCAGGAAAAATTCGATGGGTGAAAGCCATATTGGCACATTTGGTGCGCTGTATGAGTGGGCCATACCTTCAAGGAGGTACAACTGGTGCAGATGATGAAAGCATGCAGAGACAGGTTGGTGTTTTTGAAAAAAAAAAATACTTAAATATTTCTTATTAATTTGTGATTGCTTATAGCGCGCTTGGTCCAGATCGAGAACTCTATCGATAAGCTATGTTGGCGGAGCAAATAGTCCAAATGAACAACGCGGTTCTACAACACAGGTACGTTACATTGAGTTGAAAAAAAAAAACCCAGCTATAATAAATTCACAAACATTTAGATTCCGGAAGAATTGATGTTGGACTACGCCGAGATTACTTCTATTCCGCCACTGCCCCTGTGGGTACTATTGTCAGCAGATAAAGAGGGCTCGGGACAAGGCAAACAACAGAAGGAAGAAGTTAAAGATTACAATGAACTCTTTGACATGAATGGTGAAGAGGACAATCTCGATGATTTACTTGACGATGACTCCGAACCTCGTCGAAATGATCGTCGACCATCGATACCAGAAAAGCAAGGTATTGCACATTTTGGGCCACGTCAAGGACAACTTCTATCAAGGCTGCTTACACACACACATTTGCCAGGCCTGTCATCTTTGGACCAAATGCACTTGCTAGCTTTGGCTGATACTGTTGCAACTTGTAACACGGATTTTTCGGAGAAATTTGCTATCGATGCAGCTAAAAGTGCTATCGCTAAGGAAAATTTAAACAACACCGATGAGACCGATCACAATATTTCAACCGAGTCGCTGGACGATTGTGGCCTAAGATTTTTACTAGCTATGAAACATTTTGCATATCTTATGAGATGCTTACCACTTAATCAGCGATCAAATTTCCAAAAACAAGGTGTTGGCACATCCAACATTGTTTGGGCTTTTCACTCTGAAAGTGAGGAAGAACTTCTTAATTTGATTCCATCATACACAAAGGGCGAGTTGAAGTGGTCAACCTTGAAGGAATTGGGAGTAGGATACTGGCTGAAGAATGTTACAATTTTGAAACAGTGCATTGAAAAGCTAGCCAAGTCAGCTTATCAGTCAAAGCAAGAACCTCTTGATGCTGCTTTGTATTATTTGGCAATGAAAAAGAAATCGATTGTTTGGGGACTGTTTCGCTCGAAAAGAGATGAAAAGATGACAACCTTCTTTCAAAACAACTTTAACGACGACCGATGGAGAAAAGCTGCTCTTAAGAATGCGTTTGTGCTTTTGGGCAAGCAGCGATTCGAACACGCTGTTGCGTTCTTTTTGTTAGCGAATTCTTTGCATGATGCTATTGAAGTGTGCTTAAACAAATTAGAGGATTTCCAACTGGCACTTATCATTACCCGTTTGTACGAGGGTGAATTGGACATGAATGTACAGTCAACTTACAAAAAACTAATTTACGAGCACCTTCTTGGACTGGAAGCTGATGGCAGCGGTCAGGATTTGAGTAATGCACATCCTGATCCATTTTTGCGTTCTATAGGCTTTTGGCTGATGAAGAACTATTCAGCTAGCTTAAGCACATTGCTCCTGAACAACGTAGGGCAGAATCATTACGCCTACAGAGATGACGATGGTCTGAAAAATGAAAACACACAGTCTACTAACCCAAATGTTTTCAACTTTTACATATATTTGCGTACACACCCGCTCTTGATAAGGCAGCATATCGCTTCGACTGCACAAGAAAAGAAACTAACACAAGTGGTTCTTTCAGGGTTCAGCTACACCGGCGATACGTCTAGCGCAGGAATAAGCGATAAACAACTTCAGCTAGAGGATAGTATAACCCCGTTAGAACGTCAGCTGTATTTTACAACTGCTCATGCTCACTTTAAAGCCGGTTGCCCAGCACTAGCCCTTGAGGTACTCAACAAACTTCCAACTAAAGTGATTGAAACTGCAGCGAACAGCGAAGTTGCCACTCCAGTCGAAAATATGAAGAACGAGCTCATCAACTCGGGAATATTGGAATGGAGTAACAATACTGATTCTACCCAAGTATATGGAAGTTCAGCTGCAGATTTGGATTGGGGCGCGCCTATATCCCAAATAAAAGAAGATGATGGATTCAAAATCGATTGGGGTGACGATGAAGCAACCAATAAGGACGAAGAGGAAGACGACAAGGTCACGACCCCAACACCACCGGTTGTAAATACTACATTAAAATTGGACGCACAAGATGATAAGCCGCAAGAAAAACTTGATATAATGGCACAGCAGTTAAAATTTGTTGCATGTCTAAAAATTCTTATGGAAGAATTGTCAACACTGGCAACAGGTTTCGAGGTAGATGGTGGCCAGTTGCGATATCAATTGTACATATGGTTAGAAAGGGAGGTCGATGCATTGAAACAGCTTTGTAATTATTGCAACGCGGAAAATGATGCCTTAGAAAACAATCAAACAATCGAAATGACTCAAGTAAAATTTGTTTTGAAGCTATCTTTAAAGTACTAATTTATTTATTTTCTTTCAAAGACGGATAAAGACAATAATATCACCTTACAAAAATCGACCGACAAACCAACATTGCATGAGATTTTAATGCAAGAAAAACAAGACTTTGAAGCCAAAGTGAAGCGAGCAGCCAGAAGAAAGAGATGGCTTAAAGGTAAGATATTTTCCTCCAGGAACACCTCGTATGTCTGAGGAGTATTAATCATAATGACGTGTATTTTTTCGAATTTCGATAAGCGGCATCTTACTTACAGCAATACATCGCATCGTATTGCCTTCGAGTACACCCTTTTTTATTATTGTTCTATTTGTCAACACAAGTCTTTTTAATTGTTAGCATGAAGGAAAATGAGCGACTATTTTGCAGCGCGACTTGCTGCAGCATCTGCGTCTAATGTCAGAATGCTCTGGAATCTAGATAAGTTCTATTGCTACGAGTCTAGTGATGACGCTGCCAATGTTATTGATAATGTTTTGACTCTGAATCGATGATGGGAATTCGGTGTCAGTTTCGTTTTTATAGCGTTAGCTGTTGACAATAGATTAGAGGGAAACTGTTTTTGAAATAGAGTTTTGCGCTCAAAAAAAAGTGTTAACAACAACAAATTCATTATAGTTTTTTTTACTTGTGCTCTCTGATTTTTTGTTTTGCTTTTATGCACAATTTTTTTCTGTATTATTTTTATCTCTTTTCAGCTAATGAAACACTTTTGCGTACACTTTTAAGTTACTGCTCACTCCACGGAGCCAGCGGTGGGGGCTTGGCTTCAGTACGAATGGAATTGGTTCTCCTGCTTCAGGAATTACAGCAGGAAAAAACACAACAGCAGTTATTGAGCCCACTCCCGTTCCCAACCACGTTACCTTTATTGAGCGCATGCGTTGCAGGAAATAAGACTGTTATAGCCGATCCAATCAAATATTTACAGGCAAGAGGGCAACAAAATCTGTCAAAGCGTCACTATTTTCAATATTTGTATTGTTCTTTTTCATTTTAGTCACACACACAAGATATGTTACAGACAGTTGTGGATGTTCGTTCACCATTCGTTGGTGTGAAAGAGTCTACATATTCTGAAATATTCGTTCTACGTGATCTTGCTATAGCACTCTCATCATGTATTTACCAATCACTTTGCGACTCTGAAAGTTTTGTTGTAAGTCAGTCGCTAGTTACAAATGGCTACCAAAGTCCTGGAATTGAAAATCTTGCAAAGCTAAATGCATCCTGCCAATGTTCACACTTAATGGTAAATGCAAACATTTACCAACGTAAGCGCAAGTATTCAACAGATGAACCAGCCTCGATTTGTACACTACCATCGAAATGGCCTGGTGTAACAAATCTAAGAGCATTGCTTGCAAGAGAAAAGGACGAAGATATCCCAAGACTGAATGTCCTTTTGCTCGAGGCTTTTGTAGCCACTTATATGTCCCTTATGGTTTACGCTTTAGCGTCTTGCGATTGCCACATACTGTATCGGTTAATTGGGCAGAAATTTTCTAATTCCACGTGGGCCACACTCTTCGGAGGTGGCATAAAGAAACTTCTTCGAAAGGCAACTTCACAAAGCCATCTTACACAAAACTTTCAATCTCAAAGTTCACAAGACATACCAGATGAGAGCAGCGTTTGGAATACGGTCACATCAATAACAAAGCAACGAGTAAAGTTGAACATGAAACTTCTTGGAACGTTTAGTAATCCCAGTGGCAGTGCCATAATGAAAGAAGATAAGCCAACATACAGAGAACAGTTTGTTTCACCAGAAATGTCAATGGTGTCGTATTTCTTAATAAAACCAATTCTTATGGGTAAGTGCATTTTATTTGATTAGATTCATTGAACTTTTTTTTGGCTTTTTTACGTTTTCATTAATTTTACTCTGTAAAGGGGGTGAGGACAATGCAGAAGACTATGATACTGACGAGTCATATGCATCCGATGAGGAAGAAGATTTGGACGATGAGGAGGTATTTGGCGATGCCTTAAGCACAGGACCTACAACGTTAAGTAAGCGTCGCAAGGATAACACTGAGCACACAAATCCAATGTCGTACTCTTGGAATATAATGCGATTAGCTATTATTAAACTCACTTCGATTAAACTTCAGGAGGTGATAAATATTGCTGGGATTGAAAACCAAGGTATGCCGATTTGTCGATTACTTTAACTCAACTTATTGAAAATGCTTTCAGAACTACCTGTTGCTAGTCCACTTTCGCATGAAGTTTTACGAAATTTGAACCACTGGCAAGAAATCGTGACAGAAGAAATCCTGGCAAAAGGACCAGCCCCTGCCGATTTTATCCCTGGTAAGCAATAGTTCAACTTATTTGAATTCATTTAGAGTGTATATTTTTTTTTTTTTTTTGAGGTTGCTTTGTTGAGAATGAAGTAAAGGGGCCTGCCATCCACAAGTATAGGTCATTACTTGAAAAGCATAATACACCATTTTCGAATAGTTCCTTGGCAGGACCAACTAGACGTCTGTGGAATTACCTTGTGCAACAAGAAAATGTGCAAGATATATTTATACGTGCAGTATTTGGCAAAAAACGGTCCAAGGACTGGGAGGCGGCTTCGAATAGTTGCTCCAAACCTGATTCTACCGGTGCTAACGATGTGGACTCAAGTATTCGAAGACAAATCAAATTAAAATATGTAATCATGAATGGTTGAATGTGTTATTTTAGGTAGTGACCAGGTAAATGCACATCACGAGCCCATAAGAATAATTCACAAGGACCAGGAGTCAATCTCGGCGTTCTGCATAAACAATGCTTCACCTGGATTGATGGCCATAGCTACGCCTCGTGAAGTACAAGAAATGGATATATCTTTGCTTTTGGAATCTCCAAACTGGTGTGAAGATGAATGCGAGTACGACATATTGAATTTGTCCAAAGATATCGACTCACTTCCGGCAACAGGTTTCTTGGTTATTCAAGCGAGCTCAGACAAGTAAGTTGGTTTACAAAATGAATTTGCCAAGTATTTAACGAGAGTTTTTTCATATATTAATAGAAATTCTGTCAATGCAACTCCGAACATCCAAAATTATGGCTCATCTTCAAATTACCAACCTACAATAGGCAGCCAATCGGGACGAGGTACTTCAGTGGTAAGATAACTTGCAATATAAGATTTTTGTACGTCGCTATTTTATTGTACATTGTTAATAACACAACGCAAGCTCAGTTTCCACAGCCTTTCATAACATCCGGTTCAATGTAACACTCATTTCTAAATGGACACAACACGAATGTATATTGTTCAAATAATGTTATGTGATTGCAGATTTACAAACACTGAATGTACATATGTACATACAAGAATAATTTATATTTATATATGTAAATCATTTCAAGGTTATTGATATCAGTAAGCAATAAGGCATTAGTCTCCAACAATGGATGCTGCTGCAAGGGAAAAGGACTTAGTTTTAATAAAGTCAGTTATTTTCATCAATGAATTATACATTGGACAATCTTCTAAAAAAAATGTTATATATTACAAACCGCCCGAATATACCGAACGCTAGAAATTAATAACATTGACCTTATTAAAAAAAAGTTTATTACAATCTACATATTTGTTGGCGATAGACTAATAGACGATAATCCCAATGGCATTGTTGGGTTTGGATGATTACATCAAATAGCAAATCTTTAGTTTTTATTTTTAAATGTTTTCTGCCTTGTCTCGTGTGTAACTAGTAACTCTTTATGAACAAAATCTTGTTTTTTTTTTTTCAGTATCTCGAAATGTGGAACTGATCGTGTAGTCCAAGACATTTCACACTTTATGCTTATAGAGCATGAAAAGTTGATATTTGTCAATCATAATACACTCTTTCCGAATTAAAGACAATTGAATGGATAACTTTGTTTTTCCTCCACTTAATTTTTACTCGATCTTCTTAAAGTCTCGATTGATTTGGGAAAGCTTGTTGCCCGTGAAGATTTTTTCTTAATCTTGGTCAATATGTTGGCCCAGGATGAATTTTTTGTTGTTTTGTCCATGGCCAAATGAGTGTCTTAGATATGCCTTATTTATTTCACCAGAAAGTATGTCAATTTCCTATTTTGCTGCAAACAATTCGCGTTGGTTTCAATATTGTGTATACATTTTCAATGTTGACCCGAATGAATGTTGTTTGTTTTGAGCCTGGATTTGTTGCTGCATAGAAGTTTTTTTTATTGCGCAATGTTTTATTATTACTGTGGCGAATGGATTGTCGATTTTCTTGCTTTTCAGACATGTTACTTTAAATGAAGTGACCCGTCCTTGGTATTACTTTCTTACTACACGAACTCCGTATCCGTGGAGAGTCTCTGCCTGATACACGGCAGCCTTCCACTCATGTCATCCCGGGCACGCTGCTTCCAGTTATCTAGACCAAGCGCTCTGGCATCCGCGATCGCTTGGGCCTTAAAGCGGAGGTTCGGTCTTTCTTGTCGTCTCGAACGTGAGGGCTTTGATTTGAAGATCCTCTTTGCTGGAGCTTTATTTTCCATTCGCTCGATGCAAGTGTAGTCGTCGTATTTTGGCTTCACATCTCGATACAGCTCATAGAGTTTGTGGTTATATCTTGTCCTCTATTCGCCCGCGATGAGTTGGGTTGGGTATATTAAAACTTTTTCTCTTTATTCGTGTTTGCTTAAACCAAATAATCGCCGAAGAAAGCGCATGCAAGTTCATCAAAAAAAGAGTCTAAAAGTTTTAGTTTGTTAAAGTTAGTTTAAAGTTCAATAAGCATTATTAAGAAAACCTAATGCTCCAATCAATTTTTTTTTTCAATAAACTGCAGGAAGATAAATTCAATTTTATTAAAAATTGCTATCATGCACAAACTAACATATTACATCATAAACACAAATGTTTACAAAATACTTTTTGTTTTTCCTGTCTTTCGTTGTACGCTGCAGATAAAAGGAGCCAATTTTCCAGGTTGTCACGATCCATGGTACTGCAAAATGGTTTTAGAACATTCTAAGCACTTACTAAAACCGGTACAGTTTCCTTTTAAAAATTCAACAATGAAAGTTATTGTTTTTGTTACTCATTTCCTTTCTATTTGAATGCTGATTTTATGTATATTAAATTTAGAAACTCATTATATTCGCTTCCATTTATTTTCGTTGTTTTATGGACTTTTATATAGCAATTGTTATTTGTAAACAAAATAAATTTGGTGCTCGTAGTACACAGAGTTGTTAATAGCTGTTTGGAAACCGGAAGAAGAGAAATCATTTAAATGCATTTTTTTATCGGCAGGTCATGAAACACAAGGTTGACAATGTGAAAAGGATGAGTGCTCATCCATTAATGCCACTTTACCTAACTGGTGGACAAGATGGATCAGTTCAACTGTGGGAATGGAGTCACCAGCAGGTTGTCTGTACACCTCGACCTCCCGGCACATTTGCCAAAGTAACACGTTGTCGATTTTCACAACAAGGCAACAAATTTGGCATTGCTGATGGTGATGGAAACCTTAGTCTATGGCAAGCTGGTATTGCCTCGCAGAGTAATCGATCATTTTTCGTAAGTACAAAAAAAAAATCTGATAAACATTAATATAATTATTGGACTTTTGTTTTCGTAGACACAGCAATGCCATAACAAACTTATTGCCGATTTCGTTTTTCTTGGGTCTTGTAGTTTGGTGGCAACTGGTAAAAATTATGAGCCTTTTTATTAAGTAAAATAAATTAACAATCTTGTTTAACAGCTGGTCACAGTTCAGAGAATAAGAATGTTGGAATTTGGGACACACTGCTGTCTCAAAAAAAATCGTTAGTTTCATGTAAGTATGCTCTCGTGACTTGGACATAATAACAAAATATTTAATCTTTCTGCAATAGTGCATTGTTTTCTGATTACTTGTTTAAGAATCAAAGTATTTTTACATTTCAAAACATACAATCATTAATTGTCCAAAATGATATTGTTTTATATTTCACCTACCTTTTTCATTTATAAACTTAAAACTTTAAGGCGGCGTGGGCCTTTAGCATCAAAAATTGTCTTCGTGGACATCGCCGACGCTCTTCATTCATTGGTGTTAGGTCGTAAAGACATGAAATATAAAATATTTAATTTGTACTAAATAAGTTACTTCTTGCAATGTAGCATGGTGCTTGTCGTGTTACCCACAGCTGAGTTTTTATTTTTTACTCGCTCAGCAACGAATGACCTATCAATTTGCCACTTTTAAGCTTAAGAATTGTGTGGTTATTACCACTCAACAAATGCTTACGCCAAAGTGTGTTCAAGTATACATTTCATTTGCTGTTCGATCCCAGTTTCTATATGGCCCTCGTTTTTTTTTGTCAAACATTAAGTTGCTGGCTTGACACGAATAATGCTAAATAATTTTGAAAAACGTGCCACTTTCCTTGTCGAGCCAAACGATAAGCATTGATACTTAAAAAAAGTCTAAGCTAAGTAACTAAGTAGAATACGCGAACGTCGGACAGGTGGTTCGCATGTGAGAAATTCAACTTCTGCTCATGCAAATACGAAAACCGAATGTTTAAATGCTTCTATATTCCGTGTTGCACCCGGCTATGAGCATTTCTTACTGGTGTCAATTGCATGCACTAAGTTGGCCTGTCACTTATATGTATCATGCTTATAGAATATATTCAAAGACTCTCTGGGCCGTAGAGTTGATATATTCCCACTCTTCATGCGTCCACTACGTGAACCATTTTCTCCGTAACTTTCTGGTTAAATTAAAATCGTTGCAGAGTTCGTTAATTGCACATTCCATCAACGGAAAGTAGTTTCGCTCGACGTAATCAAAACCGTTTTTAACCATCTTTGATAAGGTACATGCTTCTGCGACGACGACGCTTAATGTATAGAATTTTATTTTAGTGGTCAATCTTTCGTTCCACAAAGAAACAGCGATTGGCATAAGCGAAATGAAAGTTCAGCTGGTTTCATTGCCACTATGACTTTCTCTAAGTTGCTTATATCTTATTTCTGTACGCAGATTGTTTTTGAACGAAAATGTCTTATCAATCAGCAAATAAAAAACTATTTTCAGCTTTTACGTGTCACGACCAAGGAGCGTCTAGTTTAATTTATGCGCCACAACATCAGGTACTCATTTCATCTGGGAAAAAAGGAGATATTTGCATATTTGACGTGCGCCAAAGGACGTTACGGCATCGATTCCAGGTAATCCACAAAGTCGACCTGTCTTTAATTTAATTTTTTTTTTTTTCACAATTACGTTTGAACACTTTAGGCTCATGAGAGTGCAATTAAATGTATGGCAATGGATCCGCACGAGGAATTATTCGTAACTGGTTCAGCTGAAGGCGACATAAAGGTATGTGAACTTGTGTTTTGCTTTGCGTTATTCTAAACTATGTTTACTTTTGTATAGATTTGGAGCTTAACGCACCCTGCATTATTATATTCATTCCCTGGAGAACATGCTAAAAGCAGCTTCTTTAAGCATATTGGTCAGGGTGTTAGCCAATTGCAGTTAGACTCACAAGGACGACTATTTTCTTGTGGTTCTGATGGTTCAATGAAAGTAAGACAGCTTTCTGATCGAGATAATATTGTTCAGTCACTATACTAACAACGAGGTAAGGATTTATTTTAGTCAATATTAAAACTTAGTTTGATCGATCCAGCTATTGATCCATGATATTTTAATTTTCGAAATGATTATCAAAATTTGTTACTGAACGAATTTAAACGACGTTTAACATTGAAAAATAAGGTTTACTCTAGAGCAGGCAAAATTAGGGCATGAGGGTGATATGTTCATTTATGGATAATCATTGTATTCGCGATAAATTAAAATACAACTTGTTAAAGAACTTATATAAAAGAAGTTTATTCTCTAAAAATCTTTGTTATTTTACAGATACGTCCTACTGTAACTGCGACTCCAAGTCAACATGACCTGCACACCTGCAGGACTTAAACTACAATATTAAGGAAGAAAACTAAAAACAAATACCAAAGTTATTTACTTATATTTAAAAAAAAATTAAAAAAATTGTTGATTTTGTCTGCATTATTAGCTATATGTAAATGTGTTTACGTGTGAATTTTACTTGTATTCCGATTGTTTCTCAAAAGCAAATCTCCGCGTTTTTCCTGTTTGAATTTGTTACTAAGAAAATTAAGAACACAACTTATGTCGAAACAAACAATTTACATATACCAAAACCTTTCGAAGTCAGTCATTTTAACCCTTCCAACTTTTATTAAAACTTACAATTAAACGTTTCCCCAATTAAAAAAAAATCAATAACAAAAAAACAAAAAAAAAAAACTGCTATGAATCAACTCTTATGAAGTATTGAAGCTAAGGTAAAAAATAAACATTACATAACATAACACACATAAATCTTACAATATTTATCCAACTGTAAAGAAATTACTGTTGAAATGCAATCAAATGTTAAACAAAAAAAAACTATATATAAAAACGAACAGCGTAAAAAAGGATAAATAAATATGATAGAGGCACAAAGTATGACCGCAAAATTGTTGTACTTATAGGAAAGATAAATATATTACATACATTAACTATTTACATATACATGCCTCAAAGTAAGTTACGCCGCAAATGAAGAAACGATAAGTAAATAAATTAATAGAAAATATTGTGCAGGCTTAGCACAACTAGAGAAAAGATATTGAAATGATACTAGGGATGCATATGGGGTGTTCTTTCTGACTGTCTAGTTTTAGTTGTTTAATGGAATTGAAAAGGAGATTAGGAGAATTAATAGCGATGAATGAGCTGAGCAAGCATATTCTATTCATATAAATTCAAACAAAATTTTATTAATTGAAAATTAATGAAGTCCCCATACCGATGTGTTTTTCAATAGTTTCTTGCAAACTTAAAAATCATATTCACATTTCCGATACAAAATATGTTAATTCAACTTTTCCTATTTAAAATTTTGATTACTTCATTCAAAACAATCGAGTTATTTGTCTTTATTAAAAGAAAAAAAAAACTTATATGAAAAACTTGTTATATTTTTAAACACATTCAAATCATGTAAAACAACAAAGGATTTAGTAATAGGTGCCAATGCTTTTTTGTTATTCAGAATCAACAGAAATTGGTACAATCTGAAAATCATTATTTTCGTTAAGGATATTTTTCTGAGTAAAATTTCTTTTAAGCCAATTTTTTTTTTGTTACCTTAAATCAAGCGTCTAGTGTTATTTTGAGGCTTCACATCAGTACAGTCAGAACACACCATATATACATATATTTATATACAAAGTAATATATAATCAGTAATGTGAAATGAGAAAGTATTAAAATATACATATTTATGGATTTGTATTATATTTAATGTTAATATTGGATTGAAATTTTTATTCACTATTTTTTCGTTTGTTTGTCTGTTGACTTAACATTTACCATTTTATCTTTGAATGCTAGGTTTTATTTTTGTCATTTGTCAATTTATACATGGTATATCACATAGGGGAAATGTATTATAAAAAAAAAAAAACATTTTATTGCGATGTATGTAAACATTTTGCAGTAAAATAATTTTGATGCGATCATCAATGTCTACAGATGAAGCACCCCGTTTAGAGAGACTTTACTTGGGTGCCTATTTATTGTCTTTACAACTATCAAATAGACATTTGTATTTGAAACACACTTGCAAAATGTTTACTGTATAATTAAGCTGAACGAAAACATTTTCAAACGGAATGAAATCATTTGATATTTTTTATTCGCAATATTATTCTTTTAATTTAATAATTTCTGTTTAATTCATAAGAAGAAAATTATTTTATGAATTACATTAAACTGTTATTGTGATTGTTAATAAAAATTTATTTAAACTCATCAAATTGGTTTTCTTTTTCGATTTAAGAAGCAATTTTCAGCCAGTTTCATTAATTCAAATTTAGAGTCTACATACCGATTCTCAATTAACTAGTTTGTGTTTGTTCTTCATTCTCGGCATTAGTCCTACATCCTTGCCTGAGACGATCTCGAGCACGCTGCTTCTAGTCATCTAGACCAAGCGCTCTGGCATCCGCTCTTGGTTCGTCCAAGACAACGGAGTTTCCTTGTCGTCTCGAACCTTGAGGCTGTGATCCGAAGATCCTCTTTGCTGGGTCATTTTTGTCCACCGCTCGATGTGGCCGAACCAGTGTAGTCATTGTATTTTGGCTTTTTGGTCTACATCCTGTTGCTTGAATAAACCCTTTGCTTTGGGGACTAGGTTTCCTTCACTGTTTCGAAATGCATGCGTTCCGGGCTCGAAGCCAGCTGCCTATTATTTCTGGGTGTTGTTCCTTTAGCGGTTTTCCTTGACCTGGGAGGCTGCGTAGGCCCTCTTCTTTTTAAATAAGATTTCCTTCTCCCTTCTCATGGGTCGATACTCTTCCCTAGCTGCCCTTGTTTTGCGCTGCTACGCTTGCATTTGTATATGTTCACGTTTTTTCATCGTTCGCATTCATCATCATGCCAAGGGCTATTTTTGAGTGGTGGCTTGTAGCCTATGGTTGTCTCGGGTACGTCCTTGATGCGTGCACATATTTCCCTGATGTTTTAGATCGATGATAGGCTCAAAGTCCATCACCAGAGAGCGTAGTCGATTTCCCACGACGAATACGCATTCTAACATGTGCAATCTTTTTTGAGAGCTGAAAAAATAACAATGGTTTCTTTTTTGCATAAATGTTGTTTCTCTCAATTCGTAGTCCGTAGAGGGGAGGCTGGTGTCTCTCTCATTACTTTTTTTTAACGTGCGAATTAAGTTACCCCGACACCACAACCCCCAAACTGGAGGACCAGTTGCATTTTTTGTTAAACCCCCAGGACGAGGGGCCGGTTTAAAACGATGTCAAAACCCTCTTCGGGGATATGAACACTGCCATTTGTTTAAATAAGGGCTCATCCGCCACCATCTCTTTTCCAAAAACCTGACTTACTCTTGGAGAATCTTTATTGATACCAGATACATGTATTGTATTCTGATTCCGCCTGAAGCTGTGACGTCATCGTTGACTCCAACGAGAGAGTTCTTCCGCTGTTGACTTGATATTTTCGCAGTCTGCTATACATGTGCAAACAAGGCTTCAAAACTTACACACTAAAGCGTTGCGAATACTGCTTAAATGTGACCGTTTTACTCCAATAATAAGTATGCTTTAAGCACTTAATTTGTTGAATATAAATAAACGGCGTTATATGGTGATATGTTTACAAAATCATAAATGGAATGTGTCCTCAATATATACAATCGAGCGCTCCAGAACGACAAGTAATACCCTACGATGAACGCAACATACCTCAGCATACAACGGACAAGGTTAACGCAAGCACAGGTCGGTTTAATTTGTTTGTGTATTGAATCTTTCAACAGAAAGCCTCCAGACATAAGAAACTTATCTAGTTTAGGAACATTTAAAACGGCTGTTTTTATGTATACTAAAGTTAATGTAAATTGAATATCAATCCGTAATAATTTAGATCGTAATACAGTACTTAAATGGCAACTTGGCCAAATTTAATTGTGTCTATTTATGTATTAAATGTAAAAATTAAATTATATCAAAAAAAGTTATTCATTTAAGGCATAGCGCCAGCTATGAGCCACCATATATAACGAGGGTACCAAAATTCGGTACGTAGTATCCTTGATATATTGATAACACCTTGTATTCATGACAATCGTTTGTATTGTGCCTAGCAGATTTGTGTCGCTCGAAAAAAACGAAATGAAACATTATTGAATCTATGCACCTTAATCACTTCTACGCTGCACTTTGATCATTTAAGAATTATTCCTACTCGAAAAAGAAAAGTTGTGAGTAAAACCCAGTTCATTATTTTAACGCCAATACAACATTTACAAACTTAAAAAGAATAAAATGCTCGTTTAAAATTTATTTTCTTGAATTTCAACCCACCGACAAATCAACTACAGGAATTGTCGAAACATGTTGAAGAAGATGGGTGCTTATCCCTTTCGGACCTGATGTACATGTGTATGTACATGATTTATAAGTGCTTCCAGAAATGCAACCACTTACAATACTGCAAGTTGGCAATTTAGAAAACTTTTTTTCAATTGTTTGGAACAAAACAGGTCAAAAAAGTTGTCAGTCTTTGTTTTGTTTTTGTAACTAATTGTTATTTATTGGCGAAATGGCGGACCACAACGGCGGTCAGAAGGTGAGCATTTTTTTAAATATTGTTTTGTATAAATTTAGTTGCGTTACAACGATTAGAAGGTAGAAGAGGAAGATGAATTGGTGACGATATGGAAAATGAAAACGGATCGTGAAAAAGAAGATGGAAATGAATGGCAATCTGGCACCCGGCTATTTGAAGAAGAGGAGGGTGAGGGCTCTGGAACACGTAAGATGGATGAAGAGAAACCTGCTGAAGTAGCCCAAATCGGAACGATAACACCAAGCAAAATAAATGGAGGCGCAAACAATTTGTGCCACAGACCCTACCAGTATGGGTCGAAGAATCGACGGATCATCAGGAGGACGAAGAACTAGGTTCTCTGGTCGACTACTTTCAACAATACATTCCCAACGCTATTTTTGACCTACTGTCAGATATGACTAATGTCTATGCGCTTCAAGAAGGTGCGATTGGCTGGAAAATGACATCTTCAAATGAAATGAAAAATACTCGTAGCTCTTCATTTGGCAGTTGGTGTCCTGAAATATCCTCGTGTACGTATGTATTGGCCAACCAGCCTAAAACTCAATATTTTCGTAGACAACATGACCCGCGATAGGTTTTTCCAATTACGAAACCATCTTCATCTTGTGGACAATATGTCAGTACCGACCTATTTCCTATTTCAGCTCCTACAAACTACTCGTAGCACTCAAGGACAAGAAGATTTTGGCGGCCTGTACGGTTCGATTGAATCGATTTGGGTTTCCCCCATTATCAACCGATCGGGAAATGATCAAGAAAACGAGGGGAGCAAGCGAAGAGGTTGTTAGCAACGAAGATATCGTTCTCATCAAGTGGCTTGACAAACGTTGTGTTCACGTTGTTTCAAATTACGTTGGGATTGGAGATGAAGGTGAAGTACAAAGATGGTCAAAAGTCGAGAAAAGTTACGTTGTGGTGAAACGACCGGAAGTGATCGCACACTACCATAATGCTATGGGCGGGGTTGATCTCTTATACCAAATGATCAGCATCTACCGCACGTTTATAAGGTCAAAAAAGTGGACATTGCGTATGATTTTCCATGCATTTGATCTCGCTGTGGTACTTGCTTGGTTTGAGTATCGTAAAAAATGTGCTAAGCTGAAGGTACCTTAGATCTCCTGGGTTTCAGGATGAGGGTGGTCGATGCACTTATCCTGAAGGGTCAAATGCTTAGTATGCACAAAAGGGGGAGACCTTCAAGCTCACCTTTGCAGTTGTCGCCAAAAAGTGAACCAAGACGAAAAAGGGCGCTGGAGTCCCGCCCAACGCACGAGGTAGCTCAAGACAGCACTGACCACCTTCCCGAACACGACGGAAAGAAGGAAGCCACAAGGTGCAAGATGGCCTAGTGCACTCAACGATCTCATTAATTTTGTATGAAATGTAAGGTACATCTATGTATTATCAAAGACAGAATGTGTTTTTAAAACTTTCATTTGCCACATTAACAAATAGTATGTATCAAATCATTAACCAACCCAATGTACATGGGTATGTACATGTGCTGTGAAGCTTGACTAAATGTAGGACTGACAAATTTCTGTTAGAATCTTTTTCCGGATAGCATAGAAGGTAATAATTGCACGTAAATTTTTTTTACTCATGATATATAACCTCAGGTCTGAAGGGGTTATGTGTACTGCACAAATTGTTCTGCTGGGAAGCCTGTTAAAAAAACGTTTATTCGTTGATGTCATTTTCTTGATTTTTTTTTTATTTTTCTTAAGCCCAAATAAGTGGAATAACAAATCACTTTATATTGTTATGCATTTTCGATGCGTGTAAATTCAGATGCCACTTCGTGAAGAATTTCTTTCCGCAGACCTCGCATTTTAGCCGCTTTTCTTCTGTATGTCGTCGAACGTGAGTTACTAAATTCCGCCTCGAATTCATTTGTTTGCCGCATATGTCACACTAAATAAAAATAATACAAATGGTATATAGTATGCTTAAAAAATATGATTGCTGTAATACTTACCGGAAACGCTTTGTTGGAATGTGCGTCCATATGAGACGCCCGCCCGCTTGCGGTTTTGTAAGCCTTTTTGCATATCGTGCATTCAAATGGACGCTCTCCAGTGTGCATTCTTGTGTGAATTCTCAGTTCAGTTATTTGAGCAAATGACTTCCCACATAACTCGCATATGAATTTTTTTGCAATGTGCCGTATTTCGACATGAGTCTTCCAAGACTTGTCGGTGAAAAATGTTCTGTCTAATGGTAAAAAAAAAGTCCAATAAATTGTTGCAAAATGAAAACAAATTAAAGTGAAAAATACAGAAAAATAAAAATAGACCAAAAAAGTCAGAATAATAAGGCGCATCAACTAAGGCCTTGATTCTTTCTTTACACAGTACATAAGAATGGTAGAAATATATTCTATGAAGAAAGGCCAAAAGCATTTAATATGCATGCTGATATCGTAAGGAGGAAACTAGTAGACTAGTTGCTCTAACCGGCTATTTAAAAAATTATGAGTTCTTTATTTATAACGTTGTGAAAACACAATGAAACTACCCTTGGTTAAGAAAACGTTGTTACAAATTCATCTTTTGTATCAGCCGTGTGCGACTCAAGCTTAAAAATTAGTGATCATGAAGCACTTGTTATTAACTTAAATCAAAAGAAACTAAAATAGATAGATCTGAAAAGAATACAGTGAAGTGTTTAAAGTATAATAGTCATACATGACTGTTATAGTCAACAATGACTGCAATAAATGACATGATATGATATAAATGATATAAAATCAGAAACTGCCTTAAATTATGTGTTAATAAATTGGAAAGAAGATAAAGCATCTGGATCCACTATTATATCAGTGTTTTTGGATCTATAACTATTCAGAGAGGAATTCTTTTCCATATATTAAAGCAGCACGGTTTTCGTGATGTGGAGCTTCAATGGTTCATATCGTACCTTAATAGAAGAACACAAAGAAAGTCTGTAAATGGCAACCTCTATTGTTTCTTCTGTACATAAACGATGTATGCAGAGAACTAAAGTTTTTCAAGACAGTTTTGTTTGCAGACGATTGCTTTATATACAGTGTTGATAAACATGTCGAACCATTGACTCAACAGTTACAACAAGATCTAGGCAACATAAGCAAAAGGCCAACGAACGAATGTACAAAAATGTACAACGAATGGACGAATGTACAAAAAACGAAGTCCATGATATTGAAAACCCAGTCCAATATAAATTTATGAATATTAAACGAAGTTCTTGAACAAATAGAACAAATAAAGTACTAAGGTGTAATCATAGATACTAATTTGAAGATGGAAAAACACCTACACTATATCTCTATATCGCTAAAAAAGTTTCTAAACAAAATTAACTTTTTTCGAGGAATTAAAAGCAAATTAGATTTTAGACTGCAAAAAATGTTAAATAGAGCAATGAGAATAATTTTAAATCTTATTGTTATATAAGTGTTTATAATTTGTTGAATCGTTTGAATTGAATAAGTGTTAAACAACAATTGGTTTTAGACATTCTTCTGTTCATACAAAAGATGAGAATGCGTGAATTTTCTAGTTATTTAAACAGCCTTATTAAGTACAGCGGTGAAATTCAACCTAATTAAGAAATGTTAATAATCTACGACTTCCTGGCTATAAAAATACTATTTTAAAAAACAGCATTATTTATATATGCTTTCAAATATTTAATTCCTTGCCAGAAGACCTTAAAGTAGAAACAAATTTTAATGTATATAAGCGCAATGTTATAGATGAAAAAATAATTTTTAATTTTAAGTATTTCAAAATGTAAAATATAAGCTTAGTACTTTATGTGCTTAGTAACTATATAAATCAAATCAAATGAACTTTGATCGTACGAGCATGAACCTGGGCTTATCAAAAAGAAAAACTATTTTAAATGATGACAAAGTATAACGTCAGTCAGAAGGAATCACTCAACTCTAGTGATGAGTAACTTACAGCTTTGCCACAACTACAACTCTTTGATATTGATTTTCAAACTCGAATTCTACAAAGTCGGTAAAGATAGTTTGGCGTCATGCGTCTTTTGAAAAAACTAAACTGAAGCGATTCCTTCATACATGAAGCGATTCCTTCAACATGGAAATGTTCCTGCCCTGTTTTAAAATTTCGGGTATCAGTGAACAATTGCAAACTTAATTACCACGCAAGATGAATGTGAGTAGAAAACACCGATATGTCCAGAGGTCCAACCAGTGTTCAAACTGGCTAATATATTAAAAAAGAGCATTTATGTCACGAAGTAAGAAAAACATTCTAGAACTCAACAAATGACATCTGAACTTTCCGTAGGCTTCCTGCGACCAATAATTGAACCATACAAAAAGTATTCTTGTGGGGTGATCAAAAAGGCTGAAACTTTTGACCATCAGACTTGTAGTACCATCCGTTCAAGTATTAAGAAAAAATTGTATGTGGTTTAAAAATATTTCCTAGTCCTTATTTACTTACTGCAGTATTCACACTTGAATTTTTTAGCTTTGCACTCCGATCTGTAATGATTCTGCAGCGCTCTGAAATCTGCTATATCCGGTTTTCCACAATATTTACAGTTTAATAATTCTGTGGTTAAATGATTTCTCTTTATATGCTGATAGAAGTAATGGAAGTTTGCATATGTAAAACCACAATCATCGACTGGGCATCCAATTTTTGCCATATGGGTCACCATGTGCATTTTCAAATCGCTCAGATTAGCAAAATCCGTGCTGCAGTTACCACATACCCAAAACTTTCGAATCGCTGCCTCATCAAGCCTCTGAATATCACTTAAGATGTCCTCCTCGTCCTCAACTTTGTTAACATAATGTGTCAGTTGTAAATGTACTTGCAGTTCATCTTCGCAAATGAATACTTGATCACAGTGTTGACACTGAAGAAAGTTTTCTGTCGCCACAATCAAGGCGTAGTAGTCGTGCAATTTATCATGGTTTTCGTCATCGATCTTTATGCGCTTGTTACATATTTTGCACATCAGCGTGAGAGTGCCCTTTGCGTCACCATCCTTTGTTGACCGCTTGCATCGTCTCCGTTTTGGAGCGCTTTCGACTTCGTAATCTTCACATTCATCAGGTTGTTCCAATATGACTTCATGCTCTTCATCGGACCGAGGTATATCATCAATGTAGGCTTCTTCATCGAATTCACCATACGGAGTTGTTGTTTCATCAATAATTTCCATATTTGTATGCTCTTCATCCTCGTAGGGTTCAACCTTTTCTGCTATATAAACTTCGACTTCAGTTTGTGGGAATTCTTCCTCAAAGGCCGTCTTGGAGCTTTCATCTTCACAGACATCTAACTGAACCTCTTCTTCATATTGATCTTCATACTCAACATATGTTTCCACCAGAGGTGCAATTTCACCTAACTCATCAATCTCCTCGTCCTCCTCTTTAAACGTGACCTCCTTAAATATTTCAGAAAGAAGTTTTTCTGTTCGAATAACATTCTCCTTGAACTTAAAGAATTGTATGACTGACGCCTTGCAGCTCTCACAAATGTTCTTTGGCAAAACTGGATTCGCTATTACCTGAGCGAAAAATAAATTTGGATTAAATAAGTAAAAAAAACAAATAAAATTATAACACTCACGTCTACTGCAAAGCAAGACAAAATTATTTCTGGTAATGTTTTAATGTTCCCCTCGACGATGTGCTTCGTGAATATTGACAGCGGATTTTCCTGTGGCTCCAGACAGATCCGACAAACATTTGTAGGATCCAACTCCAAACTACAATCCATTGTTTTGTTTACAAAACGGGACAACGCTAGTTCAGATTAATATTATGTTCAACGCTCCAAAATGACCAAACACACGCGTCCAACTCCAAAAAAATGCACAATCAGCAGATCCCAACCAAGAATAGCTAAAAATCAGTGAGTGTTGAATGGATAATTTCATTATAATGGCGTTGCACGCAGTCACATCGCGGTCACCGCACACGCCTTCGCCAGATCTGTTCGATTTGAAATTTAGAACTACTGTTCGATGGAAATAAATTTTCGAAAGAAATAGTTGAAATGACCTGAATGCATATTTTTTCAGTGATAAGTTCAACAATACAAAATTGAAATGGCAAATAATCAAACAAATTGATCAATCAATTCAAACTAATGCATATTTATAAAGGTTCGTCTGCAACACCATTAAGAATTGCGAATGGACTGAGATCTTAACACATTTGCAGTTAGGTAAACAAAGCTTAGCTTTTGGCATGACCACAAAAAAACTTTCAGACAAGTAATATGTAGATAGACCTTGATAAAAAAAAATATCATTTATCATTGGAAAAATTTATATAATAATCAAATATCACGTCGAAATGCTTATAATGAAGAATCTTATCGGGTATGTATTTAAATCCTATTGATCAGAACATTCTTACACGTTTTCTCGAGCTCAACCAGCTTTTCATGACAAAAAAATTATTGAACTAATTCTTCTTTATATGAGTAATGAAGAATCTTATCGGGTATGTATTTAAATCCTATTGATCAGAACATTCTTACACGTTTTCTCGAGCTCAACCAGCTTTTCATGACAAAAAAATTATTGAACTAATTCTTCTTTATATGAGTAATCGATTACATGTTATAAAACTGGATCGAATATGACGACTTTTTTAAATCGGTCACAAATTGCTTAGCTCCGATACATGGCGAATACGTGGCGAATATAATTTAACACTCTCTTGCCATCCGGGATTTCAAACAGATCTGTGTTTATGTTATTTCCTTAAAGTATATAAAAAATTACATTCCCTGCAAATTTTAATTGGAGCTCATTTCAATAAAGTGGAGAAGCAAAAACACTTAAGACCAAATGAGAACGCAAAAAAGCCTTAATTGAAGTTGAGAAACTGTTAAATTCTTTGATCATATCAAACGACAGGCCCATACAAAGGTTGTTTATATGTAGATCATACCAGATATACCAGATGCATTCTGAACAGCTCTTGATGAACAACATTTGTTTACAGGCAAAACAAAGTATTGGAGTCAATATATTATATATAATGCTTCATCGAACATGTGCCTGGAACTGCCAGCTTGTAATTTCTTGACAATCGACATTTATTTTGTCTGAATTTCTAAGCGATTACCAAAGAAGGAAATGTTTTGAATGGGTTCAGTGATGTTATATTCTTGTTTTGTGAAACGAATTCTTATTACAAAGCTCATTCAGCTCAAAAAACTGTTTATATCAACTTTATATCAGATAACAAACAGATCTCGATAGATCGCACATCATAACGAGAAAATGACGAAGTTTTAGAGGGGAAAAACGAACAGAACTACTGTGCTCCAATCTGTCATTTTTACAGAATTTCACCGACTAATATTTATTTTTTAGTTTTTTGCTTTGATTTGATCGGTTGGAGATATGGAGCTTTTATACAGCGTAAGGAAAAAAAGAGTTACAATTAGCAATTGGATACTACCCAACATACCAACAACTTGTACTGTTTCAAGCAAAAATATAGTAGCATTTACAACAGCCAACCAAATCATTGAGAATTTGAGTACATCTCCTGATTCCTGGGGATCTCACGTCTATGTCTGTGATATTATAGCTCCGTGGCACGTATTCAAGGTTTGCTCCAACAAATATCTAATCACGGTCCTGGAATGGAGCATCAGTGGTGATTATCTACTGACCGGTGATACAGGGGGCTATGTTAAGCTATGGACTCAAAAGGAGCAGTTAATCAATGACTGGTTTCCAGTTTATTCAGTTCACTTTGATGGAGAAGAAGTGATTAATTGTAAGTTCTTTCATAATGGCAGAAAGTTCACTTTTCCATCGGATAAAAAAGACGTTGCCATGTATATGGACAAGTTCATCCGCGTTAAATATCCACCATCGGTGAGACAATTTGGTGGAGTCGGCGCTGAAGGGTGCCTGGTTGTCACATCATCTGGCTTATTGGGTACTTTTTTGATACCTCAACTTAGCAATACCTGTTCAACAGCTAATGGAGATGTAGCAGTCACGACTCCCTCTACGATTGAATTGAGTGCAGTAACCCACAGTCTCGGACTGACGAGAAATTACATCACTTCGGTTACAGTTGCGCATGGAAAAAGTACAAATTGCTCTAGCGGCCACTTTCGGATTGCAATTGCAAGCGGGGAACAAAATAGAATGATGATCCAGTGCTTTCGAATAATGATTCAGCTCACTGATGGTAAACCGAACATAACCAGCCAATCACTGCCTAGTTTTTTCTTATATGAGGGAGCTGGTCGTGATATAGCGGAACTTAAGATATCTCAACTGCGTTGGGAGACAATGGATGAAGCAGAATCTGTCATTGTTGTGGCCAACAACTATGAAAGTAGTTTCGTAGAACAATGGACATTGATACAGAAAATAACACCCATACATAAATTTCTACAAATTAACAAAACAGAAGTGTTTCACAATACATCATGGAAAAATATGGCCAGCATGCAATACTCAACATTGGTTGTAGATGTCTGTGTTTCGAAAGTTGTCTTCGACAATCCGTTTGTGTTTTTACTGATGAACGACAATACAATTCAAGTCCTGGGTAGAGGCTTTAAAAAGTTTAGTTCATCATTGCAAGTGAACAAACTTGTTGAAACAGACATATCATGCAGGCAGCCTAGAACTGAAATCCAATTAGCTGCTATGGATGTTACATTCATGGGACATTTACTTATTGCTCTGGATAGTTTTGGCCAAATGTATGTGTTTAAAGTTCCACAAGTCTATCATGAGCAGTGTACAAGTCAAATGGCGCTGGTCGCACACAAGGTTTCCCTTTTGGAATACAGCATAATGACAGGTAATTTTTTGTATGAATTTCTTACATGTACTTAAACTAAGGCTACTTGGGTTGATTTTTACAGCATAGATATAATCAAGGTATATTTTTTCTTGACGAGCTTTTTGAATTAATCTTCATCTATGCAAAGTTTTGGCAATTATTTATCATTGTTAATATGAAAAAGTTTTCGTCCTCTAAATCTTATTTATAAAGCGAGATTTAAAAACATGTAATGTATTTGCTTTCAGCAAAATTCACAGATTGCTACCACTAAAATGCTAAAGACTTAGAAAATTAAGTCTCGTAATTCGAATCCGCTATTTGGTTTGTATCATTATTGCTCCATAAATAACAATAATGTGTGGAATATTGCATATGTTATATGATGTGCTGATATAACACCAAATAACCTTATTATATCGCCCTTAAGCTTTGAATTGGTAAAGATGATTCTGTAAGGGAACTAAAACTTTTATTAATGAAAAGAGAATGACAAGTGTTTGACTGAACTATATACGAAAGGCACTGATTTATCATTCGCTTCAGTTTCAGTTTTTGGAACCAAATTCAAAATTGTAGGCTCAGTGCATCAATTATTAACAAAAAAAAAAGATTCAGAAGAAAGTTCAACACTTTGTAGATGGTAATAGTAATAGTAGTATTTATTAGTTTCATATAGAAATCTTTAACAAATTCTCGTTTGACATAAATATTTTGAAGTACATGTATATATACTCATTTGACATTTAAACAGTTTTGCTACACATTGTTTATTACAAATAATGACAATCTGACAATCCTTTTAAATATTTTAAATCTACATTCATTTTTGATATCAGGAGGCAAATTGTTGAAAAATAAAAGACCCTTGTACATCAACGAATTTTGAGTGCTGCTTCTTTTCCATCTTCCCAGTCTAAAGTTTAGGTTGTTCCTCAGATTATAGGGCTGCGCAGTCGCAACCTGCACCAAATTTCCTCGCAAGTATTCAGGTAACCTACTTTGTTTTATTTTAAAGATGAAAACCATCGCGTTATACGTTAAGTCTTTGTCGGATATTCATCCACTTCATTGCTTGCAGCATAGCTTGTATTGAAGTAAATATATTGCACTTTAAGATCATCCTCATCGCCTTATTTTGAAGAAGTTAAAGCCTTTCCTTAATCTCTTCTGAGCAAGTATAAAGCAGCGTGGAACAATATGAAAAATGCGGTGAGACTAGTGTGTTGTAGAGGAGTAACGCTGTTTTTATATTTAACATTTTTCGTATTCTTCTTAGGTAATTTATCTTTTTTGCAATTTGCTACATATATATTCTGCATGCTCCTTAAAATTTAACTGACTGTCCAAAATAACACCAAGATATTTAAAACTTTTCACAGATTCTATCCTTTCGTTGTCCACACATAGTCCTACATCTTGTCCATTGTAGTTAAAATTCATACATTTAGTTTTGTCAACATTAATCTTAAGTTTATTCTCTTTTAACCAAGTCCTAATGATTCAAGATCCTCATTCAATTGCTTTTGTATCTCAGTGACATTTTTGCCACTTATGTATAAAAGGGTGTCATCAGCAAACAAAGCCACGTTGCAGTAGCGCTTTTGATGTCATTTATATAAATCAGAAACAGTATCACTCCTAAAACTGATCCTTGGGGAACACCCAATAGGACTTCGAGTGGGTCAGATAGCATATTATTTAATTTCGTTCGCTGTGTCCTTCCGCTCAGGTAAGATTCAAACCATTTAAGCTCCGTCCCCCTCACTCCGTGCATATAAAGCTTCTTTAGCAAAATGTGTCTGTCAATGGTTTCAAATGCTCTTTTAAAATCTAAGAAGACTGCTATTACGGTGTTTCCAGCATCAATCTCTTTTTTCCAGTCGAAAACCAGTTTATTCATTGCCGTTTCACATGAATGTCCTCTTCGAAACCCAGATTGTTCTTCTATCAATACCCTATTTGATTCCAGGTAATTAACGATTTGATTAGCAACGAAGCGTTCGAGAATTTTTTCATCTGAAGGCAGCATATTTACAGGTCTCAATTCATCACATTTATTTGTATTGCACACTTTTTCTATTGGAATTATCACAGATTCTTTCCAAATACTTGGAAAAATTCCCGTTTGCAAGGATGTGTTTATTATTTTCATAAGAATTGGGCCGATTATTTCAACAGAGTTATAAATTATATCACAGCTAAGTCCATTAAAGTCTTTCTTTTTATTGCACTTTGTTAACATATCACAGATCATTCTCTCATTACAGTAATGAAACTTAACTGGTTCCCATGGTATTTAATGCTTGTCTATGTTGTAGATATAATCTATCCTTTGAATCAAAAATAGTATCATTACTTTTTTCAATGAAGTGTTTTTATTGCCCCTTTTCCTACCACTCCATCTGAAAAAGTGTACTTTTGTCGCCATGTGTGTATATTCGTATCCATTTATTCAGGTATGCCCTGGAATCCACAATTTAATTGAATAAATTTTGTTCTAAATCAATTCTTTTCACAAAGAATCGAAGTTATAAGTATAATTAAAGGTGTTTTTAAAAGCAATGATAAAGATTTATTCATGTTATAATTTTTCTTTTAAATATCATTTCAAATATTTCCAATAAAAGTGGCGATATAAACAAATATTGATAAGCATAAATTCTTTATTTGTATTTTTGGGTTTTATGTGAGTCCGAAGTCCCATCACTCGTAATATTCGGAGAACATTGTGTGTGTGTGTATAGTGGCGGTATAAGGAGAACCCAATTAGCACTGTATGCCGTTTTGATACCACAGCTCTTTTTTGTTTATAATTGAATAATTTATAAATGCTTTCTTACAACCATCGTGTTGCATTAAGAAAGTTTATTAGTTGCTTTATGGTTTTATTGGATATTTCATCGAGGGACTCGAAGAAGGCGTTGCCTAATGTTCGCTGTCTGATTCTAGCCAGCGCTGGGCAGGTGCACAGAAAATGAGTTAGTGTCTTCTTTTCTGAAGTGCCGTTACAGCTGCGACAGTGTGTGTTGTATGGGATGTTAAGTCTGATTGCGTGGTCTCCTATCGGCCAGTGCCCTGTGATGACCGCTATTATTCTCGCAATGGCAGTGCGGGTCCGACTAAGGAGATCCTCAGTCCGCGTTAGATTATATAGCGGCCATGTTTTCCTGGATTTTGCGCAAGTGCTATCGAGTGCTGCACCTTGTTTGGCTAGTTCGTCAGCTCTTTCATTACCTGGGATGTGACTGTGCCCGGGAACCAAAATAATGGTTATCCTGAATCTTTCTGCTATACAAGCAAGCTGTTCGCGGCAGTCTTGAACTATTTTCGATGATATGGTTTTCGATACTATTGCTTTAATAGCTGCTTGACTATCAACGAGTCTGTGTGTTTGATTGATCTTATTAGAAGACACGCTTCCTTAATGGCGAAGATTTCTGCCTGAAAGATACTGGCGTCGTTCGGCAGTCTCAAGGCTGCACATACATATATTCAGATCCTCTGAGAAAAGTAGTACATTACTTTCATGAGGAATCTTTTATGTCCTGGCGGGGTCGACAACAGAAGAAGAAGCTGTCGCTTATATTTGAAATGTTGTTTTCTGTTTCACTATTATGTACCTTGTGACTTGCACGATGTGCATATAACCGAGCAAATGAAATATTTTTCCTGATAAATTTGTTCATGTTCAATTAATCATGTTCTCTGTTATAACTGAACAGTTGTTCATACAAAATAGCATACTACTCATCTCGATATAAGCTCACTTTAGCTTATAATAATAACACATTTTTTTGAGAGAATTAAAGTGTTCTTTAGTGAACTATAAAACAACAGACTATATTTTGATCAACCCAATGTGCTCATACTACAATTTAAATGGTTTCGTTTAAATATTATTTCAAACATATATTGCTTCCGACTTTAAAAATAATTTGACCATTTTCTTTTATTTCAGGTTTCGATGCTACCGACATGTTTATGCTATTTCGGTCAAATATTCTTGATGCAGTTATTGAGAAGCTTTCAGAAAATTTCACCCGCCAGCCATCATATGTGCAACAATTTTATTATGTCAGTTTTTTAACTTTAAAGACAAATTTATGTCGCATGCAAGTATCCGGACAATCTCGAGCAAATGATCTTAATAGTCTTCTTATGCTGCACTCTGTCCTTATTGCATTCAAAAGTCTGTTGCGGCCATCTGATCTTACAAGCCACGATAAAGGACCAGCGGAAAACCTTGCTATGGTTCTCTCTGAATCAGTACCCGATGTTGATAAAGTTCTGGTACATTTAGATCCCAGAGATTTTACCGTAGAGCCAGCCACACTGCAAAGTTTGCAACAACTGATTCAATGGGTTGCCGATTTGGCTCTAAACATTTTAGCCAAGCTCCCTCAGAATATTGTGCAACATAATAAGATCAACGGATATGATATAAGCAAAGATATTGTCGCTTTGAACAGTATCCGAGAACTTCTCGTTATGATTCGAATATGGGGACTCCTCAACACACACTGTTTGCCAATGTTCCTGAAATCAATCGAAAACCTCGACATTCTAGCTACATTATTTCGACTTCTTACACGATTAGCTTTGAATCCATCAGAACCTGATGAGGTACTATTAGATGAGTGCTGCGTTTTACCAACACAAGTTCTTATTCCTCAACTGCAAACAATCACATTAAGTGTGTCTCTTAACTCGCCAATGATCTTTTACAAATCACCGCCACTCTTCTTCAATTACAACGTAGAGCCAGAGTATCTTAAGATTTTCAACGAACAGCCACAAATCGAAGGAGTTCTCTGTAACGATGGCATATTGGATAGCGTTAGAAATATTCAGTTAGGAAAAAAGCCAGTTTCAGTCCGGCAATGTCTGCGCTGTGGTGCCTACAACAGTTTTAAGAGTGTGGCGAAATCAGCAGCGATGAAGGCTTGGGAGCAACGTTGGACCCGCTGTCGGTGTGGAGGCTATTGGAAACTAACTGTTCCGTATGCTTGTAAACAGCGGTCTGAAACATCTAGGTTTTAAACAAAGTAACCATTAGTTAAGTGTAAAATAAAATTTGAGTAAATGAAAAAAAATAATATAAACTAAAACATAGTTGGCATTTATTTCATTTGTGATTTTTCGCGGCTAGCTAGTTATTCTTCTGAGGCATTAGTACAACGTTTGATTTAAAATAGGGTCAAAAATGCAAATGCAAATGCAATGGCAACATAATAGGGATGGGATATCAGTAAAATAAAATATGTTCTTAATTGTTCCGGGAAGTTCGTTAATTCAATGAAGACTATTGTTCGCTGTCCTCTTGAAGTTCGTGCTCTTTTGATTCGGAGGTCACCATGACTTCTTAAAGTGTGAACAGCAGCCACCTGTATCAGCATTTTCACAAAGATAATCAGGTTACATACATATTATTCTTGATTTTAAACACAAAGAGCATAGTTAACATAAATAGTCTTTGTTTAACACTAAACCATTTCAAGGTTTTTAGCATCATATTTGCGCTTATCTATTGGTTTGAGGAATTATTCTCATGGCTCTATTTTGTAATAATTGTAGTATACCTTTCTTTCCTTCAGGACAAGCATAAAGTATACTGGCACAGTAATCAATTGTATTGAATACATTTATCGCGGAATTTAAAGATACTTTTTTTTTTATTTCACGTAAAACACCCTATTTCCTTGAAATTTTTTTTTCAAATAAAGTCACTCCAAATTGAAATTTTCATCTTTCATGGCACCGAGATATTTAATAACTTTCACACGTTCAATTTGCTTGTCACTAAGTGGCACATTAATCGAACTAAATAATCGGACTAAATAACATAGATTTGGTTTTCGTTACATTTAAAACAAGTTTGTTCATTTTAAGCCACACATTTATGTTTTCTTAGTCTTCGTTTATTTGATTAATACATTCAGGTATATCTTTACCCGAGTCGTAAAGGAGTGCATCGTCCGCGAACAAAATTAATTTTGAAAACTTAACTGCTTTATGACTAAATGTATATTTACATTTATATAAGTTCCTTGAAGTATTCCTATATTAATATCAATAGCCGTTGAAAATTTATCTTTTATGCGTGTTCGTTGGGTCCTTCCAGTTAAAAATGATTTAAACGATTTAAGTTCATTTAATATAACGCCGAAAAACTTTAATTTTTTAATTAATAATTTGTGGTCAACTGTTTCACAAGAGTGTTTAGCTCTAAACCCGGTTTGGTAAGTATTGAGAAGACCTTGTTGGTCCAGATGGTGCTTAAGTTGCATAACCACTATTTTTTAAAAGGACTGTTTCATACATAGGCATCATATTAATTGGCCGATAGTCACTAAAAATGTTATTATTAGGGCTTCCTTCCAAGAGCTTGGGTAAACACCTGCAGTATACGATACGTTAATTATTCTTTCCAGAACTTTCCTGTAATGCTCAACGAGTCATTAATCATTCTTGCGTTCATAAAATTAACATAGTTTTTATATTTTTTATATTGCAGGACATATTGTTCCCATATTTACAACAGTAAACTTTAAAATTATATTGCACTCGTCTTATAAATTAACATAATCACACTTAATATTGCACTGCCATTAAAGATGCTACCATTTTCCGTTCAAACTTTATTTATACTTTCGATTTTTTTTTTTTTAAATAAGTATTTTTTTCAATTTTTTTCCATTTTTCCTTTTGATTAATAGAATTGTCAATTTTTTGTTCAACGATGTAACCGTCTTTTATAGTCACTTCTAAACTGCTGGTATTCGCGCTGCGCATTAGCATCCTTACTAAATACCGCCCGCCTATGTAAGATGATTTTTTTACGTTTGGCTTCTCTGAGATCCCGGTACAACCACTCTGTGTTATTATACGGCACTTCTTTTTCTTTAATCATATTCCCTACTACCTTAAGACCAAAAAACAAATTTATCACACAAATCAAAGTTATAGCGGTTTTCAATTCAATTCAATTTATTCCCAGATTAAAATATTGTAGTACAAGTTAGGCTCAAGTCTTTTATAGTACATTAAAGCAAGTTAGTAAGTTTAACATTTAAAAAGAAAACAGTAAGAAAAACAAATGAAGGGAAATTATAAGTAAAGTTATAAAATAATAAATAAACAATAGAAAGAAAAGCAAAGGCAAAAGCATTTGTCTTTATCGGTAGTGCGCGGTATCTATGATGTTCATGTATTACTTCGAGTAAATTTAACTTTAAATTTAGAAATTTAGACCTATCGCTGCCAAGAAAAACAATCGTATTTTGGTTGAAAAGAAAAATGTTTCAGGTGTCAGATCCGAGAATCAAGGTGCAATGGTACGAACGAATGCAAATATTAGTTTATTTCAAATCTAAGGCAAGAATTTGGAATTCAGTTACTAATGTCAACACAAATGGCTATTCTTTGAGTGATTTGAACAGTGAAATTGCACGATAATCCTTGGGCTTGGCCCCAACGGCTAAGCTTCGTACCCGAGAATAATCGGTTTTGGCAGCGGAATGATTGAGGGGATTATGCAAAAATTCAAAGCCTGAGATTCCAACAACGTAAATTGAAGACGGGTGATTTTTTTATCGATTCTGTTGGTTTTTTGGGTTACAACGCTTTTCATATTTACTTGGACATGTTTATTTTTTATCCCATTAGCTTCTCCTGTAAGCTCTTATTTGTCTTCTTATTTCTTCACCAAGTCGTTTTCCACGCAAGAGCGCATCGTTTTGTGGAGACATTCGGTTTTGAGGGTGGACACCGAACTCATCTAAAAAAGTTTAGAAAGAAGCAGAGCCGAACTCCGAAGATGGGGATTTTTTCCAGTACGATTGGGCTACCATCCGAGTAGTGTTCTCTCTTCATTGGTTATCGTCATATCTACTCTCTGTTATGACTATGAAAGGCTGAACTCATATTTTATGTACCACTTCAGTCTGCAATAAATAATTATTTTGAATGAAGGATCACTGCATGAAATATTAAAAAACATGGATTGAAAAACTTCTGCAAAAAACAATGACGTTTTCTTATAAAAAGAGCTTCTATGGCAAGCTAAGTTTTGATCCCTTCACGGTCTCATATTTTATGTGGAATATTTTTTTTTGAATCAAATTAACTTTTAATATTCAACAATAACAATAATAACCAAACCAGAAGTATCCTGTTGGTAGACTTTTTCTCCATTACGCTCTTTAGACTCCTGTTCATGATTTCGCTGTTTTTGAACGGATGAAAATGATCATCCATAAATAATTAAACGCAGATTTTTAGTGAAATTTTATACAAAATTCAATTTTTTCACACACATTTTATTCAAATTATGTTTATAATTAGATGATATTGTTTACTTTTGAAAGGATTGAAGTAAGGTTTGCTTTTCCTTTTCCTTCTTTTTCACAACGTCCAAACTCCTTTGCCTCCAAGTACTTTTCCTTAGTTTTATTGGCCTACTGCCAACATAGCGCCCTGATAATAGAAAAAATATTTTATTCACATACACAAAAAGATAGAAGGATTAAAAATAAAAGTCTTATGATCGAAATACTAGTTCAATTTCAATTCAAATTCAAAAGCATATACTACACTACTTTTCTGAATAAATTGAAACAACTATCGGTCGATTGTTACTTAAGGAGAATAGTATAGCAAATTTCATTTAATCTATTTCTATATAGGACCAACTTTGATGTACATATCTTACCATCCATTTCCTTCATGGCACGAATAAAATCGGCAGGTTCACGAAAGCTCACAAATCCAAACCCTTTACTTTTTCCAGTCCGTTTGTCACGAATAACTCGAGCCTTTTGAAATGAAGGATATTTGTTGAAGATTCTCGTTAGAATCTCATCGTTAACATCGTTTCCAAGGTCACCACAAAATATTCGAAAGTCATTATCCGGCCAGTCCGCAAGTGAGGAATCCTCCCAAATTTGACCACCAGCAACACGTACCGTCTTTCTGTCTTTCTTTTTTTTCTCCGTCTGAAACGACTGAAGTGCCGAGGAAGCACGAGCAGCTTTGATCGCTTCTTCGGCAATTGGATTTGGTCCGGATTTTTCAGCTTTCAATTTTTTCAACTTCTGTGTTACATCGAATTGAATAGCATTGATGTCGATGTGCGGAGCAGCAGCAACTTGCGATATGTTAACCGACTGCCTACTTTGATAGAATTTTGGTGCACTGCTTAGAACTATGGGCGTGGGATTTGCTGATTTAGTCGGCGCGTCTGACTGGGTGGTTGGGACAAATGTTGAAAGAAACGAGGGGGGGATGGGCATAGGCGGAGGCGCTGGTGTCCTTGGTGCTTGACTTAATTTCTGCTGCACTTGACTATATGTATTGGATCCAATTATTGGCCGCACTTGATTAGGAACGAAAATGTTGCGACTTGGCGCGGTGGCGGGCTTCGAAATTTCTGCCTCGAAACTAAAAATATTTTTGTAAATCAAAAAGTATCGGCGTACAAGCTGAATTAACATACCGAGACATTTCGTCTTCCATTGCTTTTCTTTTTTCACCCATGTTCAATAAAACAAACTAATTTCATAAAATAACTTTTTAAACGTATATTTTTTTTAATATTTTGTGTTTACAAATATGACAGTGTCAGCGTGTGGTAAGAAATGTCAAACTCGAACCGGCAATGGATGTGTTTAAAGTCATAATGTGCCCGTTTTAACGAATGACAGTTTGTGGAGGCCAGATTTAGTTAACATACCGGAGCACGTTCAAGAAAAATGTTAATACTCGTGATTAAATCTTTTAACACAAATATTTAAAATCGGTTTTTAACAGCGTGAAAAAAAGGATAAAAAGATAGCGACAGTTCGAGAAACAAGTCAAAGTATTCAAGTCAATAATCAAATTTAGTCGGTTTTCAAACAAAACGAAGGATAAAAACAATTCTCTGCATTGTGAACACAAGGGTACCAAATGAAATCTGCCCGCCTCAACACTATGGTGACTTTATTTTAAGTAAAGATTAATATGCATGATCCAAGGGCCCATCAACTTTGTTTAAAGCAGTTAATAAAGCTTTGCCAACTTTTAAGAATGCACCCTACTGAAAATACAGATTGATTAAGAATTTGTTGGTGTGTCCGCTTGAGCATCTTCGTTTTAAGTATAGGCCTAGCAGCTACCATTAATTCGCCAGCACACCTACATATTTATTGATTCATGACTTACCCTAGAATTCAAACCTGGGATCACTCAACTAACTGTTACATTCACATGCTTTCAGTCTTGTCCTCGGTCCCTCATACATGTTCATGAAGTGTAGGTATATGGAACTCCTCATCCTCATCGCGCACGCACATTAGCTCTCCTTGTCGAATGTTTCTTTTAAATCAAACGACAGCATATGTCTACCCTTTTGGAAAACAAAGTTCATTCTATTACTATCCATCTACTTTGTGTGTTATGTGGATGAGAAAACTTAAACTACCTTTCATCGTGTACCGATATGTTGGGTAATCGTTTTAATCTTGGACGAACGAAATCAACGAGATGCTTCAGACTTTGGAGACTTCTGCATCGTCTGTACATTCACTGAACTTTTGGCAGAGAATTGCACAAATCTCGTGAAGCGAGGCGGGTCATATTGATTGCATAAGAGGCACAATCTTGCTATAAACTCAAAAAAATTGAAAATTAACCTTTATAGAGGAAAAAAGATTCGGAACACAGCTTTTCAAATAGAAATTGTCTTTAAACTTTCACATCTTAATTTTTTCAGTATTAAAGTAATTTTCAATTGATTAGTCTATAACAACTAAGAATTAATGTCTTCCTTTGGTTTCTTTTTCTTTTTAACGTAACTGAGACCTTCTTTATCAAATTCCAATGGCATGATTCCCAAGTCTCCAGTGTATCTATTTTTGGCAACCTTGAAAATTACAAGCATGTAACAAAATATGTAAATTTTTTTAGATTTAATTGTACCTGTAAGAACTTCTTTCCTCCTACAGAAGTGAGTCTTCTATCTTGAATGATCAACACATTATCAGCCTCTTGTGTTGCTTTGGCACTACCAAAAATAGAACTCGTTGTAAGCTCCTCCGACTCACGTTCCTTACGCGGATGCATCACCAGAGTGACGTGAACATTGTTGCGAGTTGCGTAAGACCTAAATGCACCAATTATTGCGTCCTGTTCGAAGAATTTATCATTCTTATAAGTCAATGACATGCCCATCATGAATTGTATGTTATCTATTATAACGTGCTTTATGTCGTATATATATTGTGCATGTTCTATAGCCTCCATGACAACCTTGATACTCTGCTGTCCATGAAAAGTCATAAAATACATGGGATACCTCTCAAATTCACTTGTCCAATAATCAAACTCATGAAGCTTATCGTCAAGTGGATAGCCAACGAATTGTCGCAACAGTGTAAGAGCCAATCTCGTGTTGCGAATTTCAAAAGAACCCCACAACGTTGATACACCCTGGAGTGCCAAATCTAGAGAATACTCTGACATAAATGTTGTTTTTCCCGAACCTGTAGGTCCAGTCAATATTGTGAGCTCTCCTTTCCGATGACCCTTGAGAAGTTTATTCAAGATTGGATACCGTTTCCATTTTACACCATTTACTTTTTCGATGTTTTGCAACTCACTAAGGATATCTTGTTTGAGTTCTCCAAAAGTCGTGATAGATCTGTGGCGAATCGGTTGGGCTCTTTGTATTATGTGCCTTAAATTCCACTGTTTTTTTAACGCTTTATACGGTGTCGGTTGAACATCGGTTGGACGAATAAAAAGGCAGCGTTTCTCATCCAGTTTCATTGAGAAGTTTCTCGCCACATCCCATCCAGCGGAATCAAAGTCAAACCAGAAGACAAGCTCTTCATAGGCTTCAAGTGCAGGTAAACATTCTTGTGGAAGTGACTTCAAACCATATGGCAGGCAAATGATACTGTCTTTAGAATATAATATTTTTTGTTTTTCATGTTAAAACATTTTCAAACTTTAAAAATTATACTCACACCCCTCAAGCTTTTGTCCGATGAGTGATAGAAAGTCGAGAACATTTGACACTAAAACAGCTTTTGTAGAGCCTGTCGGACCAAAACGCAAGAGGCCAGAGCAACTCTCCTTAGGAAATGTTTCCTCTTTGTAAGTAGTTAAATGCAAGACTTTCTCGCCAACAAATTTTCCAGCTAAATTTCTCAAAGGAAAATATACCATTTCACTTTCTGCGTTGTATTTTGCACCAATAGTATGCAGATAGGACATATTGAAGGTACGTATTTTAAGTCTTTCACACATATCCATTGGGAAATCGTCATTATTTGTGCAAAGTGATTTGTAATCCTGCAGCCCCAGGCTGTCGGCGTGAATGTGAGTATTTTCTTCGTAACACTTTATTATTTCCTTCAAAGGCTGCCTTAGATCACATGTTGGACATAAAAACAAACCTTAAGGAAAAATATGGTTGTCGTATTGTAAGTTGACTTCTTTTTTTTATCTCAATACGGTCTTCATCAAAGTAACACTAACCAGTGGTTTTGTTAACGTAAGCCGGCTGATGAGATTGATTGTAGCAAACTTTGCATTCTGTCTGTATGCATGTAAACCCATCTTTTAAATTAACTCCAGAAGATTTAAGGAACTTTTTGAAATCGTTTAAAACTTTTTGTTCCACTTTGCCGGGTTCAACAACAGCTGGTTTAAAAATGCTTCTGCCTCGAACACTGCAGAAGTGTCTCCTCATAAGACTTAACTTGGCAAACATATCGATTTAAGGATTTGAAATTGATGCAGATGGAATACGATTTTCACAAAAATTAATTATATTCATACATTTTTTCTTACGCTATTGGAATTGTTGGAAAAACTGATTAGTCCCAACTTATGTGCAAAGAACAGCTGATGTCATTTCGCGCCACAAAATAACAATGGACGCATTCCAAAACTTAGGTCTAACTAGGCCTAGGTATGTTGTTTATCTAACAGGTGTTTAAATTTTAAAAATCAAAGTGCACATTACTATATAAATCGCATCGTTCAATATACTCTTTTTGCAAATAGCTTTCCGACAAAATGGCCAGTGAATTATTTTGCAGTAATTTGTTTTAATCTTATTCTAAGGAGAAATTTTAATGATTTCATCATACACCGTCTTATATATCGGAAGTCCTTGACTTCGGTTTGATATCCTACATTTTTTACTGCACTCAAAAGTGATTGTCGAGCCTCCGAAGACTTTATTGTCATTAAGAAGCTTCTGTGATCACTCCCCACTTGTGGGGGAGGAAGAAGCTTATTCCTGAAAAATTCCCCTGTATCAATCTTAGAATGAGGTCAATTTTATCTTACCGGAGGGGCAATGAGCATTAATTACGGCTGATTTTACAGTTTTTTCTGTGCCTCTAAATCCAAAATCTGCGCCTCCTTTTTCCAGTGGCTTTCATCTACTTCTATAATAAGGGTTTTATTAAGGATATGTTAGCGATAACATTGATCCTTGTTTTCAACGGAAAGCGGACAGGCGGCTCGTCTCCTCTACAGAAGGTCGGAATCTACCTACGACAAGGAAGTCGTAATAATGCAATGCCAATTTACGTGTTGGTTAATTGGAAGGGCGGATTTCCATAAGCGGAACGACAAAACAAGTAAATTCAAGTCAATTAATTATGAGACAAAAAAGTGGAATTTGCAATTTGTGTGAAAATTTATGTAAAACATCATCAGTTTATTTATTCTTTCTTGGTTTATTAATGTTAGTGATATTTTCAACATTTTTTTATATATAGTTTAAGACTTAACACGATAATAAAGGGAAACCATGGAAAAAATATCAAAAAGTTTAGAATGTTTCTTTTCCAATGAAATAGTAAAATGTTCTTCGTGGAGAATCCGCGTTTACTCTAAGAGATTATCGATTTGAGGCTAATAAAAAGCATAACTGAACATTTTGTTTATAATTTACACGATTTGCAATTTTCAAAAAGTGACATTAACTAATATTTCGCGAACAGTGCCATTGAACGTAGGTAAGGTAGTATGGCCGGAGTACATGAATTTGACATTGTTTGTGCGCACCTTGCACAAACAAATGACAGATAACATTTTTTTTTAGCTTTTTCCAGATGTTGTGTTGGCTATTTTAAGCAAGTTTGCCAATTAATCTACCTTTCAATTTATTGTTAAAGAACTCATTTTAAAACACTGTGCCCAAATCAATTAATATTTTAAGAAAAAAGTATTGAACTTTCTTTTTGGTGCCAATTAAAGTGGCTGATATTTTCTAAAATAAAGGCCAATCAGCTTCCGAAAGAAGCAAAAAAATTAAAAGGAACACTTTTTCGTCTAACGGTATAAACTAAGTCGGCGCTTAAGATTAACAATGGGAGTACCCAAATTTTTCCGGTACATAAGTGAAAGGTATCCTTGCCTCAATGAACTTGCACGGGAACATTGCGTAAGTATTTGTAAATTGTTAAATTTGTAAGACTTTTCTACAATTGCAGTATGTTTTGCCGAATTTTGTTTTCGTTTGAAAAGGAATTAGTCCTTTAAATTACTGTGTTAAGCATGGGGTTTGATATCTTTGCCCTCTCGTAAACAATACAGAGGACATACTATTTGCTTATATTGTAGGCATTGGTACTGATGGCTAGAAGCACTGCCAACTGTTGATCAAAAGAATCCCTTATTCAGTTCCATTTACTTGTATATGAAGTCATAATGATCATAAAATTGCCAGAGGTCATGTCGAGATGTAATTTGAAAACTAGATGGGAATGTTTTGAGTTAAATGGCATTGCCGTGAGCCATAGTCGAAAACACTGATATTTTTCAACGGTTATTTCTTCATTGAAAGGCTCTCCCATTAAATCAATTTTTTTAAAAAAACTTCGATTGTTTTGGTTCCTTTTTGACGAAAAATGTCCAGCAGGGTAAAATGACCAAATTGCCAGAACGACTGATAACACTGGTATTGAACTCAGTGAGTACAGTGGACATGGCTTATTCAGTTCCAAATCCTTCATTCTTGGTCATAAAGGGCTATTAATCAATAAAAAATCAAGGAACTTTATATTATGCAGTTTTGCGAGATAGAGCGCCCAAATTTTCCCAATTTTTCCTATTGGGTATTAGGATGAGATATTTTCTCGGAGAAATAATCTGTTTTTATGGGGTCGCCTCAAAGTTCTTAAGCATTGATGCCTGTTCGTTCAACAAGTTTAATTTTTTTAATGCGCACTCATAAATATTGAATTTGAATTTTTTAGCTAAGCTGATTTTTTCACCAAGACGAATAGATTACTTTCACAAATCTTATTCGTAGTCAGTCTTGATCAGTTTTGATCAATCCTTCCAACAAGAGTGGCACTTCATTGATCAAAAAGAACAGTAAAACATATGCTTAAATTAAAATTAAACTTTTGGAAACTTATGCTTATAAAATTTCCATTCCTCTGACTTTATTGTAGACAAATTCCCTAAGTGGTTGAAATTCATATTTGATCATGTTCTTATTACAATTGCATCGCAAAACCTTGTGGTCTTTTTTGCTCAATAAATACATTCAATTTTTGTGTAGCTCTCGTTTATATATTTGTCTTAAAAAAATCCACCACAATGTCATCTGTGTAACGCCGCTGTCCTGACCATACCACAAATACTGCAAAACTGCAATCCAAGCAGAAATGCTTGCAACAAGACTCTGACAGAAATTCTAATGTCCCCAACTGGAGACAACATAAAACTAGTCTATACAACATTAAAACTAATTATGCTGGATAAGACTATATTAAGACGTATATCCTATTTTTCTTAAACCCTTTTATTTATTTTAGCTGATAGCCCTGGTAGCTAGGCTTATTTTGTATTTTGTAATTTATTTGCATTGTAATTTAGTATATAAATAAATAAATAAATAAATATTTGTCTTTATATTCCAGATACCTGAATTTGATAATTTGTATTTGGATATGAACGGAATTATACATAATTGTTCACATCCTGACGATGGAAATATTCATTTCTCGATAACAGAAGAAGACATGTTCAAAGACATTTTTAATTATATAGACAAGCTTTTTTTCCTGATAAAACCTCAACGATTATTTTTCATGGCTATCGATGGTGTTGCACCGAGAGCCAAAATGAACCAGCAGCGAAGCCGAAGGTAAGATTACCTATTAATGTTTTGAGATTTATTTTTAGATTGCGATTCTATTTCAAGATTTCGAACAGCAAAGGATGCTGAAGTGTTATCACTACAAGCAAAAAACCGCGGCGAATTGATTAAAAACCCGCCTTTCGATTCAAATTGCATCACCCCTGGAACTGAATTCATGGAACGTTTACATCACGCACTTCGAATTTTCATAAAGAATAAAATCAGCAAAGATCGTCTTTGGCAGAAATGTCGTATTATTTTAAGTGGTCACGATGTAAGCTTTCCTTAATTATGCATGCAAATAAAAAAATGAATCATAAATTTATATTTATAGTCGCCAGGAGAAGGGGAGCATAAGATAATGGACTATATTCGCTTTATGAAATCTCAAAAAGACTTTGACCCTCATACGAGACATTGTTTATATGGCTTGGATGCGGATCTCATTATATTAGGACTATGTACACACGAACTGCATTTTGCAGTTATACGAGAAGAGGTACAATGAATAGTATTTTGCATTTTACGGTGAAGCTCATAATATTCACGCTTGCTTTTGATAGGTTAAATTCGGAAAGAAATCAAAGCGCGCTTCAATTGAAGAGACGCGATTCTTCCTACTTCATTTGGGATTGCTTAGAGAATATTTGGAATTGGAATTTGCTGAGTTGAAAAAGTACGAGAACTTCAGTATGGCTAAGCTTATTGATGATTGGGTTCTGATGGGATTTCTTGTTGGAAACGATTTTATTCCCCACTTGCCTTGTTTGCATATATCATCGAATGTACTTCCACAGGTTTACCAGACATATATCAAAGTATACCCAAAGCTTGGAGGTTTGTAATATTATTGACTTTTGGTTTTAAGACTGCGAACAACAAAAATTAACTGTGTTCGGTTTATAAATATTTAAATAATTGTCATCTTCTTTTGTTTTAACGTTTAACGTCACTCACTACGTTTCACTTCTTTGCTTCTAAGGCCTCGTTAGAGGAAACTCATTTTCTAGTGTATTCCTTTCTAAGTAAATATGGATAAAAATTGGATCAAAGCTTAACGAGTGAAACGTGCTGCTTGGATCAAACTACTTGGCATCCAAGTTTTCTTGACTATTGAATCGGAAGTTTAGTTCTAAGAACTCTTAACTGGAGTTGGAGATCACAGGGCTCGCGGATGAGGCTTCTCCTACATTCGCTCTGCTCGCTGGCACCATCATAAAACCAACGGAGAATTAAGCATTCGCAGGTCAATTAAATCTGCTGTCTTCACATTAGGTTAAAAAAAAAAAGAATTGGCAAGATGGGTGTATTGTAGCGCATCGTTTTACCGAAATTCGGTGCAAGTCCGGAATATTGTCGGCTTAGGGTGATTAATGCTGTTAAATGCGGCTTTTTTATGATCACACTTGGATCTTACATTGGGTGGGATAACTACTTCATCGACTGGTTTCAGCTTTTTCCTGAGTTGAAATGCGATGTTTATGGTACGTAGTGGCTAACTGTAGGTACTGGCTGTTTACGCTGTGCTCACGCGTCCCTTATTTAACTCATAGACATTGGTGCAGCTTTCTTGTATTGGACAATCGTACTCTTCGCCGTTAGCCCCTTGAGACATTCGCACAACCATAGAAAACCAGAAGCCGTTTTTTGTCGTCGTCTTGCGTGAAGCTGAACACAAGTAAAAATTGCAGAAAACAGTTCCAAACTTTGAGGTATCTCCTTAAATGTTGTCTATGGATTCTATTACTATGATGTATTTTGGTATCTTTGTTTTAATTTAATTTGCCGGTTATTTTGCCTGCACTGATATCGACTTGAAGCCAATCTCATTCGACGAGTAATTGAGTAGCGACTACAAGATTTAACCATTTAAAAGAGAATCGCAAGTCATATGGCGAACGACGGTGATGTACTTGCAGATTTTAAAGCTGGTCCCACCGATCGTGTTTAAGTTTACCAATTCTTGGTTTTAAAATAAGTAAAACCATTCGCTTAAGTTTAATACTTGATTTATTGAATCTCTTACTTTTTAAAAAGTGTACGATTTTCGTTGTCAAATTCTGTTGTCTCCGTTTTACTTTTGATAACTTGGGTATGATATATAAGTAAAATGTATTTTTTTTTTTGAAAACTGTACGTATTGCTTTATCAAATACGAAGTGATCGATTAGGGTTGCCAATAGCTAAAGTGGTTTCAATTTTTAAGAATTTTCCACACAACACTATGTGCTTAACATAATTGCACCATTCTATGTGAATAACGGTGATTATAGAAGCATCTAATGATTATTATAAATTTTAATGCATTTTGGGATACACACATTCTGACTATTGTGTGACTTTTCTGTTCCATCCAGCACCATTGAATCATTGTGCGAAGATTAACCTTGTGTAAAAATGTTCAAAGCATCAGTTAGTAAACAAGTAATAACACTCCTTGTTATGAAGTTTTCCCTTAACGTTTCTTTTTTCTGTATTCGTGGCTAGTTGGTAAGTATGGCTGTCTTGTGTCTTATGAAGAGACTGGTTTCTTTCTAAATTGTCGTGGTCACTCATATTTGCGACAATCTATCAATGGTTTTAAGGTAGGTGTTATTCTTTTCCCATCGGATATTGCAATTGTCGGACTTTTTTCAATCAGTATTTCTGTAATTCGTTTTCGATAGGTATCGGACATGTATATTATAGAACCTTTATTTGATTGCACTTTAATTCTTAGACACCAGAGTAGGAACGAAGATTTTTTGCACAATTGGATACTTCTTGCATTTTTTAACATAAAGTGCTACCCCACCGGTGTGAATTGATTCACTTAAGCAGTTATAAAGATGATAGCCATCAAGTTGAATTTCATTTGAATCATGCTTAGATGAAGCATGTGCTTCCGATATAGAAACTATGTCAATGTTTTCCTGTTCAACTTAGCACTTCATTAGTAGTTCATTAAAATTGTTTGAAAGCCCTTGTATATTAAAATAAATGCACCTTAACTCTGGTAATTGCTATTGTAATCCTTTGCATTATGCTTATCTGAATACTTCATACATATTTTTCCATTTTTCAATTTGTGTTATTTTGATTTCCTCTTGCCTCAATTATTATTTTTTCATTTCTCTTTGCGGCCACGGCGTAAGAATTCTATTATATTATATTCCATGCATTTTTTTTAATACTTGTACCAAGCTTTTACCATTATGTTTTATCCCACTCACTTTAACTTTTTTCCATCTCCCTGACACTCTCTAAAACTCTTTTCTTTTGGATTGTGAACGTTATCATTAAACTGTTTACATGTTTCTTGTGCAATTTTCATTGCTCTAACCTATCGGTGTATCGGTCTTTACGATTTATATACGCTCAATGATGTTTCCTGGATTTTCATGACCCCATTAAGATATATGTATATGTTCTTGAATCTCTGAAGTTGCATAGGTCTAGCATGGTAGAGTTCCTTTGGCCCCTGTTGTTAAAAGGAGCTAGTTCAGGACATTCGTATAGCACATAACGGATGGACTCTTATCTCTTCGCTTCTGCAAAAGCCCTTTTTTTATTCTTCCGGTTTTTATATTATTATATTTGTTTGTGACTGAACTGAACCCAATAATTTGGAAATCAAACACGGGTTATTATATCTTTACTCAGATTACAGGGTAGTGCGTGTCATATTTCAAATTATATTCGAAGTTTTGGTTGGTTGGTAAATTAGGGTGAGCTTTGTTAGCTCTTCACTTAGGCCTTTGGTTGGGCCCGTTGTGCTACCCTATTTCATGTGTGGAAATGATTTTGATTAAAGTGGAGGTTATGGTTAATATGCCCTGTTACCAGTCGCACCATTAGCCTTAGATTCCGCTTGCTGGAGTTCAGAGCTCGTTTCAATACCTTGTTGGTCGGTTTTCCTATAATCGATTTTGCTGTTCAGCACGATGTAAGGTTGACCCAGTGAGTTTTGAATTCCCGGGTTAACCATTCGTTTATAGCTCTTTTAATAGTTGTCAGCGGGGCGCCGTTTCCCTTTACAGGGATTTGTTGGCGATTTCTTTCTTTCCTAGCCAGTTCGTCAGTTTTTTCGTTTCGCGTTATACCTTCGTATCCGGCACCCAAGTTAGACTGACCTCGTTCACTGTTGCTAGTTTGTTAAGTTTGTGTTTGGACTTCCTTACCAGCTTTGATAGCTGCAGTACTGTCAGAGCAGATAAGTATTTGTTTCTCGCTTATGTTGAGTTCGATGAGCTTTTCTACTCCAGTTATTATTGCGAAAACTTCTGCTTGAAACACCGCGACGAATGGTTCAAGATGATTTGCGATTTCTATCGGTGTGTTCGGACAGTAGATCCCTACCCCCGATTCGGACGATATATAAGAACCGTTCGTTTAAATTGTGCTAACAGCGGGGTCTCTTGTCGTGTTTCGGTTCGTTCAAGAAGCTGTGGTTGGAAAACTTGTCTTAAAATTGTTTTTGAAGGTGAAAGTTTTCTCATCTAAGCCGGTGTAAAGTTTAGAATTGCTTCGATGGCAGCGGTCAGCGCGGAGTTTTGGGCGTCTGTGCACTTATCGTATTCCAACCTACTTTAATGCTGTAAAGAAGGGTTGGTTTGATTACAAAGTTGTTTATCCAGGAGACTGGTTTCAGTCCACAGTACTTCCCAAATTCCCTCCTGCATATCCATTATGCCCTCTTGGCTTAAGTAGTACGTTCCTCCAGTTGAGTTTCCTATCGATAATAAACCTTAAGTACTTGACGCTGTCTTTGATTTCAAGTTTAGTTCCTCCAACCTCAGGGATGTAGAAGTCACTTATTTTGGGCTTTTTTGTGAAGAGGGCCAAAACCATTTTGCTGGTGCTAAAATTTAGTCCGTTTTCAATCGCCCATTTTGTAACGGTGTTGAGAATGTCGTGCCTGATTTCCCCTATTATGTTTAGGTTTTTTTCATTGAACTAGGATTGGTTCTAGTTTTTAAAGGTTTGATTTTACATCATATTCCAGCACCTTTACCGAAATAAGTTCCACTTACATTCCCTGGACATTCATTATATCAATTGAAAAAATGTATTCTGTTCTTGCTATTATTTTTACTTCATCGTAAAAGGTATAATAGGCAGTTTAAAGACGCAACTTTTGCCCCCTATTCAAACATTGGATACAAATGCTTTGAATATTACTTTTCTTCTTTTCCACCATGTCACTACCAAGCCATTTAAGGCTGATTAAAATAACAATAATTATAAAAAAAGGACAAGATGCTTGTCCTTATTTTTACCTCACATTTGCGTATATACTGTTTAAGCAAACGCAAATTGTTTTTTAGTATTCATGCCTTGCTACAGTGACGCAAAATCTTGGTTCGGGCTATTTGACAGATTTATTCGATAAATTTCTGTAGCGCAATGAAAAGCCAGTCAAATAACGACCGACATTTGACATGCAGATGTCCAATGACCAAGCATCCGTATATAAGCTCTCAGCCACTGTATGAGGGAACCGCTGCCCTTCTCTATACGTACAGTAGACTCGCGGTAGCGTGAACTATTAAAAACCGAGCTGCTGATGTTAACGAAGCTGTAATTCTTTCAAAAACTGCTAAACTGGACCTTTTCGCGAAGACGATAAAGTACTCTAATATCTGATGGACTTACGTCTTCATCTTCTGTGGATTATGTGGAAATGTTGAATGCATTTGAAACTGTTCGCCTTATAGGGCTTTCTTACCGTGTTTACGCGACAGAGTAGCAAATGTTTAGAAAAAATGTTGTTCACGTAAGTCTGTGTTCACGTAAGGCGTAGTTTTTGTAAGCGCGATTCTTCTGTATTTCCATTTGATGACATTGTGAAATAAGAAATTTGCCGTATAAGTTACAAATATAATATATTAAGGTTCGTGATATTCAATCTCAATAAATGTGTGAGATAAGGTGATCGTGGTAATACAAACTATTATAAAGACTTACCGGGTTTGCTAAAAAATACTATTACCAATGTAGTTGAATTTCCTTATTTTTAGATGCTCTTTTGCACCAAAAGTTGATTAATTTTTCTTTTATATTTTTTTTTAAGGCTGCATAAATGAAAATGGTAATCTTAATCTTCACCGATTGGAGTTGTTTTTGGAAGCCCTTTCCGAAGTTGAGTTTCAAATATTCCAAGAAAATTACGCTGATTTAAAATATTTCGAGGCGAAACAATCAAAGGTAAATTTTTAAAATTTATATTATATTTAATATTCGATACTCATACTAAATGAGTCTTCGTTCAGTACACGAAATTTTTTTTAGACTTGTAAATTTTCTATTTTTGTGAAATGAAAAATAAAGATCAACAAAAAGATAGACGTACGGCACTTGTTAGTTTTTGGTTTTTAACATGTTTTTCGTTTGAATTTAAGAACGGCGTTGATGAAGCTTTTGACTTTGATGTAAGTGAAATCATAGATGGAAACCAGGACGAAGATTTGGCACAACTTATAGAAAGTAGTAGACAGGTAACATAAACGAGATAATTTGAAAAATAATTGAGCCTTTACAGTCTGAATTACTATTATTTGAAAGTTCTGCGAAGGTGACGAAGTGAGTGACATCACAGAAGATGACGAAGAACAACGTATTTGCGATGAGTTCAGATCATACAAACGAAATTATTACATAAAAAAGTTAAATTTTGAAGAAATGACACCGTAAGCAATCCTTTTTTTTTTTTACTTATTTTGTTTGTTTTTAATAAACAATTTTGGTATTTTAATTTAAGGGAAGTATTAACAGATCAAAGTCGAATATATGTCACTGCATTGCAGTGGATCCTAAACTATTATTACAAAGGTGTTCAATCGTGGGGTTGGTATTACCCTCATCATTACGCACCTTTCATAAGTGATCTCAAAAATATAAAAGACTTAAAAATTGAATTCGATATGGGAAAACCGTTTTTACCTTTCGAACAAGTAAATTTGCACGTTCTTTTTTGTATTTGAAACTTGTATTTGACTTTATTCATTTTCTAGTTACTGGCCGTTCTGCCTGCTGCAAGCAGAACTCTATTGCCAGTTGCATACCAAGATTTATTTATAAGTCCTGATAGTGAAATAATACAGTTCTACCCAACAAATTTCGAGACAGATCTGAATGGAAAGAAGAACGATTGGGAGGCCGTCGTTTTGATACCATTTATTGATGAGGTTTGGTTTCATGATAAGTTAACAAAAAAAAAATGGATTAAACTATTGCGTTTTATTTCACAGGAACTACTTTTACGTGCAATGAAATCACGCGAATCGAATTTAAAACCGAGTGAAGTAACACGAAACAGCCATGGACCAATGTTACAGTTTGCTTACACATCACAACCACAGGAGGAATGTGAGAATGCGAATACGGGTTTCTTCAAAGTTTTTTGCACCGAAAAAGAGCTTTGGAGCGATCAGCTAATTTTACCAACAGATATAAGTCCACTCACTGAATATGAAGACCCTAACGGATATGAATTTTTCCCTGGATTTCCCACCATGAGACATCTTAAATTTGACGTGCGTATCAAAGAGATTCTTTCATTCGTTTCATCAATTTTATTCCACATGAAATTTTTAGTTCGAGTTGAAATATGCACGAGCAAGGGTTTTCGACTATCCTTCAAGAAATGAGAGTATCATTCTGATCCCAGAACATCCAGATGATTGTGATGACGTTGAAATTGTTGCGAAAAAATATTTAGATCAAGTTGTTTACGTTGGTTGGCCACATTTAGTCAAAGCAAAAGTGACTTCCGTTTCAAATTCTAAAGTTGTTATTACTGTGGAAGGAATAAGGGAGAACAACAGTCGAATGTTTGAATCACAATTAAGAACTGTGCGTGAACAGTAAGAATATTTTGATCTCGTTCCCGTAAAGTAAAAATACTTATAACATTTTTCTTAAAGTCTTTCAGTGCGAATGGGAATTGAAATAAGCAAATGTCAAGTATTAGTTCATGTCAAGACACTTGTTGGAACTTCGGTAGTGTGCGGTAGCCAGGGGAAAGTGGAAAGTCATGATGTTTGGAGTCAAAGTGAGATTAATTACCCTGCACAGATTGTAATTGCGGGTATAAATGTACACACTGCCAATAACGCAACACATAAAAAAGTGGAGAATCTTTTCCCAATCGATAGTCAGATATTTTTTGTTGGAAATCCATATTTTGGAAGCGAGGGCATCGTATTGAATCCTATGCTAGTATATCAATGTGGAAGACTGAAAGGTTTGTAGCAATCTCACATATAATTTTCCTTAAATATGACTCTCTGGTTTATTTATAGTTAGCATGACAGTTTTGCCAGAACCAGATTTGTCGGAAGCAAAATCATTGCAACATTATTTAGAATCGGATTACTTAAATACATATCAAGTTCAGTCAGCCCTTGGAATAAACTCGAAATGTTTATTGCGATTGACTTGCATGATGCTTCTTGTAATGGGTGAGAAGAGACCGGTGCTTTCAGAAAATGTGAAGAAAATCAATATTGGCTTACATATGAGATTTCCCAAGCAGGTTTGTATAAAAGAAATGTTTTAATTATCATATCAAAGACATTTACAAAGTAAATGCATAACGCTATTACGGAATGAGGTTCAAATTAAACAGACAATTATGTTTCGTTTTCAATATGTTCTTCATAAACCCAAACATAATTTTCAGATCTCTCAAATAACTTATAAATACCATCGAAAAAAATGTTTTGTCTTTGCTGTCACTTTTAAGGAGGGTATGTCTTTTTTTATGCCTTTGCATTGATTTATGCTTAGATTCGAATTAATAATTGTTAGCCTATGTTTCATCTTCAGTAAAAATCCTGGTCGTAATTTCCTCCCTTTGCTCGCCAAAGCCGGCCAAAAACTCGCGATAACATTCAACGCGGTCACTTGTTTTTAAGTGGCGTAAGCATTCTGGGCACTCATCTTGCACTTGCCTTAGTCATCCCAAGATGTTGATGGAGGATGTTCAGAGTAGTTGTTTCAGACTTCAACCATGCTTTCTTCTTCAACATGGCATTGCTTTGGAAACAAGTTCGGTGATTAACCACTGTGCTATGTTCAATTTTTTTCCATCTGGCTGCTTCCTTCCTGATTCACTTGTTGGTTTGTCTGTCTAACTCAGAAGTCAATGATACGATTATGTTTAAACTTGATAATAAATGATTCTTTAATTGTCTACCCAAAGGAGCAACTCCATACCCCACCAATCGCTTTTTATTTACCTCCTCTCGTAGAGTAACCCTTTTGAATTGTTACTGCTGTAAGCCATGTGATAATTCTGGACCAGGGTCACGACCAACAAATATCTCAGACGCTCGACCTTTAGTTAGCTGCCTTTAATTGCGAATTCTTAGTTCGCTGAGGCTCCATCGATAGTTGGGTCTTTTTCTGTCTTTCTAATCTAGATTCGAAGACTTCGAACTGTATGTATGACCTGATTCATTTTTCCCGGACAATAAAATAGATACTTATTTATTATCATTATCTAATCGTAGGTAAGTCGTGTGAGTTTTTCTTCCAACAACTGCTTTAATTTTCCTCGATATTGCTGCTCCCTACGTCCTGCCAAAAGTCGCTTCTATTGCAAGGTTTTTGTTTGCCTACAACAAATTGGGTCGAATGGAGCAATCTTTCGATCCATTTTTTGGTAATTTTCTTGTGATTACCATCAGTTTCCGTATTTGTAATTCCTTCATAAATGTGCAATTTTTTATTGAAAAATTTAAGTTATAATTTAAATATTGCCAACCGATTTTCATTTAATAGACTTTGGAAAAAGAAACTAAATTTATTTCCTGTGTAAAAAAAAAGGTAAATATTATAAATTTTACTGATTGGAAGCGAAACGTGCTTTATTGCATTTATCAATGTGTTCAGCTAATATATGCATTTAACTAACAAGGCAGTGTACAAGTCTCTGTACAGGTACCAGTTATCAGTAAGTATGAGCGGCAAAATTTACTTTTCCAAAAGTGTTCTTTTTGGAGCTCCACAATGTCTTTGCTCGATCATTGGCAAAATATTCAAACTTTTGCAAAGGTGCGTTTGTTTTTTTTGAACCCAATATGGTTTTGACGGTGATGAAATTTTATAGAATGCATTTGCAACTGTAACATTAAAAAGGTCATTGGAATTTAGATCAGTTGTCGGCTAGATCTTTCTTTCTTTGATTTGTTTCATTTGATGCAGGCCGTTGTCTTGTTACATTAAAAAATTCTTCTCCAATCTATATTACCTCATGCAATACAGTGCTTGATCGTGTACAACATAGTCTGAATTTATACTGCTGGACTGCATTGGATATCGAATTGTTTTTTTTTTAACTCATATTCCTCCCGAAATCGTCTGCAAGAGATCTGAACCTTTCTTTTATAGAAACAAAGTCCCTCATTTCAACCCTTTCATTATCAAACTCCTCTTTCCATTAATGATAACCTTATCCATATTAAAAACTAATTTTGACCTTAAAAAGGATTTGGATAAGTTTTGGATTAAAACTATTTTCATTTGGCTAGAAATCAGAAAATGCATAAATCTAAAAATCAGTTCAATCCCAAAGTTAAAGTATGCGTTTTAATTTTTATTTTCACAGAACGAAGAGCTATCAGGGTATACTCGAAAAAAGGATAACTCATGGTATTTCTCCAAGAAAGCCGTCGCTTTAATCGAAGACTATTTTAAGAAGTTTCCCGTGGTGATAGATCATCTCACACAAACATCTTCTTTATCCAACTATGAATACTGTTTCGAATCAGATCTCTTTCCCGGTGAAGTATGTATTGATATGAAATACATTTGATTTTTTTTATTAAGCGTCTTTTCCTTGAAGGTTGGAAAGAAGTACGTTGACGAAATCACTACTTGGTTGGCTGAACAAGATTTTAATAAGGCCGAGCGTGTACCGTGCGGAACTAAAAGTGTTGAAAAGGAAGCTGTTGAAAAGGTCATAGAATCAATAGAAAAATTAAAGGTGCGTATTGAATGACAAATAATTTTGCAAGTATTTTTTTTTTTAAGTGTCTTTTCTATATTTCTAGACACTGCCCGTAAAAACAGTAAAGTTACAAGTAAAACCTCACTTACTTATGAAACCTGATGTAAATTTGCCTGAACAATATAAACCTAACAAGCCTATAAGACTGTTCGATCGTGTTGTTGTAGTAAGAAATACCTACTTAGTTCCTGTTGGTTCAAGAGGCACTGTGATCGGCATTTTACCACTTTCTGATCCCAATCCGGTTCGCCTGGAGTGTGTAAAGCAGACGAGTTATTTTCTCGAAGTACTCTTTGATAAGAATATGGCATTTGGCAATTCCATTTATGGAATCGCAGATGGCAGAGTAATGAGGGTACCCGCAACGGCTGTTCTAGTAATATTTGGCAATGGTAAGTGATCAACAAAACGTATCCGTATTTTAACTTGAATTGTCACACAAATAATTGTTTTACGAATAAGGTTAATACACTTAACGACAAAACATTCGCTACACCTACTGACCCGGGCTCTCTAAGTTAAATCTATGTTTTTCGACTTAATATTTGTTTCGAATATTATCTAAGTGCGTACGTTTAATGTATAGGTGTATCCCAAAACACGATGACTTATTGAATTAATTATTATTTTGGTATAGCGCACACTTTTAACGTAGACTTATAAATAAATAAAATTTTGAAACAAAGTATTTAGAGACAAGAAGTTGCGAGTATAATGCTAAATTGAAAGATACGCGGTGTGGTAAATAAGTTCCGGTATTTAGTCGTAACTCGGAAATGGCAATATGGCAATAACACTGTGTGGTTCGCAGTCAGTTTCTGTTAGTTTTAGTCCAAGGCTAATATCGACAATAATTTTGTTTTTTGTTGGTGTTCGGAGACTATTGCATGTCGAATTCGTGCGTTGCCTGAGGAGTTAAATATATACATATATAAACATATATTCCTTCTCTAAGCTATCGTAATTCATTAATAATGTTACAAGAAATATATCGGTTGAAGAATACTTTTAAAACAAATATCTGTAACAGTTGTCTCACGAAATTATTAAAACAGTATAGACACTTAGTAGTTTTCATGACCAACATTGACCGGATAGACATTGAAGTTGGATCTGATGGCTCAATGTTTGATAGTATGTACTACTGTGTCCAAAAAATAAGGTGGCATTGTATTTATTTTGAAAATTCTTTATTTATACTTCCAAATCAATTTCATCCCCTTCAAAGTAATCCCCTCCCGATGCAATGCACTTATGCCAACGGATTTTCCAATCTTTGAAACACTGGTTGTAGTCACTTTCCGGGATGGCCTTCAGTTCCGTCTTCGCTGCGGCTTGAGTCTCCTCTATCGTATCAAAACGGTGTCCCCGAAGCGGTCTTTTGAGCTTGTTGAACAGCCAGAAGTCGCACGGCGCCAGATCAGGTGAATACGGTGGTTGCGGAACGATATGGGTTGAGTTTTTGGCGAAATGATCACGAATTACGAGTGCGGTATGGGATGGTGCATTATCGTGGTGTAAAAACCAAGAATTGTCTTTCCACAATTCCGGCCTTTTTAGGCGGATAGCGTTACGCAAACGACGCATAACGTTCAAATAATATTCCTTGTTGACTGTTTGGCCGGTTGGAAGGAATTCGTAAAGCACAACACCACGATAATCGAAGAAAACAGTCAACATGACCTTGATTTTTGAGCGACTTTGGCGCGGTTTTTTTGGTCTCGGCTCTCCTTTGGCACGGTATTCGCTCGATTGATCGGTTGTTTCGGGGTCGTAAGCATAGATCCAAGTCTCATCGCCAGTTATAATGCGTTTCATGACATCCTGGTAGTCGGAAAGCATTGTTTCACACACTTCAACGCGACGCCTTTTTTCCAAAAAATTCAATGTTTTCGGTACCAGTCGAGATTTGACGCGCTTGAGGCCCAAAGCATCCTTCAAAATGGTATTGACTGAGCCTTTCGATAAGCCAACTTCATCAGCAAGGTCTCTAATCGTTAATCGATGGTTTTTCAACACCAAATCTTTGATTTGTTGGACGCGAGCTTCATCGGTTGAGGTTGATGGTCGCCCAGAACGCTCTTCGTCTTCGACAGGTTCACGGCCGGCTTGGAAATCACTATACCACTTGTAAACATTTTTTTTAGACATAGCCTCATCATCAAAGGCACCATCCTCAACGTATCCGCAGCAGAAAATTGATTCCGCAAACAAAATTTAATGCAAATTCTTTGCTCAATAAATTTCGACATCGCAAAAAACGAAAAACTCACTTTTAGCAGCTCACAAAACGACGCGTATCTCAAACACTATGAATATATTTTGACATGAAATTTCACATAGATGTCACTGACAGTACTACCAACCTAAAAAGAAAGAAAAATTTCCAAATCCTTCGACGCGCGCAGTTTTAATTCATATGTCACCTTATTTTTTGGACACAGTAGTACATTCAAAAAGGAACCATATTTTCTAGCTTTTATAGTTCAACTCTTCAGCTGGGAGATGAATAAAAAAGTGGATGCGATTCGTTTTCCCTTAATTTCTTGTATTTGTCTGTAGATAATAACAATTTATATTTAAATGTGTCTGTTGTTGTGAGATTTCTCTAATTAACTTTTCAGACGGTTCTTATCGGGGTGAAAATATGGAAAAGATATCACAGCCTAGTGAAAATTTGGCTGGTGCAACTGAAGCAGTAATTGAAGTGCCATCCACTCCAGCGCCGTCAACTACAATTCAAAAAACTACGACAAAAGATTTGAGTACCGCAGCTATAGATAATGATTTGCAATATTCAGACGAAAGTACCTCAAAAACCAAATTGGCACCAAAGGAAGACTTTTGGATGCCAACTCCAGACATTAAGAAAAAACACCACACATCTGACACAGGAAAACAAAAAAATCAGACAAATCCAAATCTTATGGAAAATGGGCTTATTTTTGGAATGCCTCCTTTACAAGTTCCCCAAAGCATTGTTTTTAATAATCGAGCGCAAACACTTAGCTCTGAATCGGAAGTTCTAAAAAATATGCTAGGGTTACGGACAAATACCTCCAATGTTGGGAATCCTATACATCAAGCGGTAACATAGTACTAGCTTGTTATACATAAGACTTAAAAAAATAATTTTATTTATCTAAAGCCTTTAGTGAGCGCTTCACAATTCCCTCCTCCACCACCAACGTGGCGAAATAACGCCAGTTTCAACACAAACAATAATGGATTGCTACCAAGCACTGTTGAAGAGAAGAACAAAAACGTTCCATTAGGTTACTACGGCCAATGCCTTCCACATTTTGCGGTACGTATCAACAATAGGTGTGCAAAAGTATTTATATTATTTTGTTATATATTTAGCCACAACAGCAACTCCCGTTTGTGAATGATAACTTTTATAGTCCGGTAAGCCTCAATCAAAAAGGTGCGTTTATTCCTTTGCAAGCATTGAAAAGCAACCCAAATAAGCTGCCACATGGCTCAATCGAATTAGAAAAAATTGAAGAGAAAGTGAGTCGTGTTCATTTTAATTTTCTGCCAATCTTAACTTGTTATCTTATGATTTAAGATAAGAAATTGTGCTATTGATGCAGCGAGCTTGGGTAAAACTAAAGAACAAATTTCAACTCCTTTGCCAAGTGTTTCAGCTGGTACAGTGGATGATGATACTCAGCCAGCTGCTGTAAGATATATATTAATTATTATTAGAACAATATTAAATAGACACTTCTTTGTAGGTAAATATACGAAGAAAGCCACAGAAGACATCTAAGATCGCGGCCAGATTTGATAATTTGTAAATTGATTTAAGCTAAATTTGTTGTATTTTTTTCTAAGTACGGATGCCAATATAAACATAGTCTTTTGTTCCAGGAAAAAAAAATATTTGTCGTGAAAAAAATAAAAAATTAACAAAAAAAAAGAATCTTTACTCAGAAATCAAGTTTTTTTTTATTTTTTACAATTTTTCCTGTGTCGAAGAATATCTATCGCAGATAGGTATAACGTTTTGTTGCATGAAGGACATATGTAAACTGGCCCTCCTCGCTTTGATGTGGCTAGTTTGTCATCAGCTGTTTTACCTTTTTCCACTAATTCTCTTTCTTTGTCCTCCACCACATTGCATCCTAGGAAAACATTGTGCTATTAACCCATTTTTAATAAAACTTATAAACTTACTAGCTTTATGAATACATGTTTTAATGCCGTCCAAAGGAACTTCCAAATTACAATTCGAACATTTCCATTTATGTTCACTCATTTCAGCATCCATTGCTATCGTCCACTGCACTTCTCTGAGACTATAAGTTAAAGCATTGTTAAAACTTTGCAACTTTTAACTAAAAAAAGCACACTTACCAACCGTACACAACATTTTCAGTTACATTCATTCCTCCCTTTTCTCTGTTTGGAACAGCCACAAAATCCTTGATAAAAGGATTGGGTATTAGATCATCCGGATCTTGAAGCTCTTGCTCTGTGTATAGGTTCTAAAGAAAAATAGTAGAACTCTCAACATGGTTGAATGGATTTATTTGAGGAAATATCCATTTTTACTCAGCGAATAAACCTTGATAGGGTTTCCAGCAAAATTTATAAGCCAAGATTAATAAACTCGTCACTAAACTTGGTTCATCGAAGATATAATTCCGGTAGAAAAAAAGGGTAGAAGGGTATCACCCTTGCACTTGCATGACTGGGTTAGCTCCACCGCTTTTTGAATATGCAAAAGCATCGCATTTCAGGTAGGTACAAAAGCAGTTTTTGTAGGCCTTATTGCATGATATATGGGTCTCAGATTCTAGTTAATTATAGACTGAACAAAAAGGTTTATATATAAACAAAAGAGTTAAACAATTGTATTATTAACAGGTTAACGAAAATATTACCACAAGTTGCCGAAGCTCGGAGATATCATCCCCATCCAAAAAAATGCGAAGAAATAAGTCGACAAAAATAATATGAATAGTTGTGAATTCTATTGGTGATTTCGACCTGCAGCAAAAAATGCACATATTTGGATGTAGATTCACCATAAGAGAAATTGGCAAGAAGTCATGAGCTTTAGACACGTTGCACATTTTTAAAGTAGCTATCGGCAATTTAAGCCCAACTTTCGGCAAAGAAATCATGACAACATTTATAGAAAATTCTTCGGGACAATGGACTGACTCGAGTAAGTAGACCATTCAGCTCCTACTAGACACACACATCCCGGGAAATAAAAATCCAGTGATACACAGACTAGGTGATACACACAATTTACCTCACCTAAAGTAGAAAGGTGAATAAAGATCTTCGCTCCATTCAAATCACCAGATCCAGATGATATAAGACCAGTGGAACTACAGCTAACATTCAACTACATCCCAGAACTATGGAGTGGAGCTGAAGTGATATATTAACCAAAAACAACACAAACCACAGCCAACGATTTTAGACCAATCACGCTCTCCTCTTTTGTTTTTAAAACCACGGAGAGACTGTTAGGTCTACATATTAGAGAGAGTACTCATTTCAAATCTCTATCTCCTAACCTGCATGCTTATCGACGGAGACAGCAGGTCAGCACCATTGAAAACTCCCTTGACAACAAGGAAAACGCGATTGTAGTTTTCAAAGACATAGTGGGGGTCTAAATACCGAGAATGGATGGATAAACAACGTCTTAAACAACAGGAAAATTGAATCTCAGTTTTGGCAAATACTGGGCGGAAAGAAGAGGCAATTCACAAGGCGGGGTCCTGTCTCCTCTTCTCTGGATTATAGAAGTTGAGATTAAGCGTGGCTTGTGCAGATGACTTCCCCCTAACTATCATATGTAAATCCCTATCACCATCAAGGACGCGATGAAATCAGCCCTGAAAATATTAGCTAAATGGGCGGTCATCGTCAGACTTGATGTTAAGCCATCTAAGACAGAACGTGTGTTGTTTACAAGGAAATATAAAATTCCAAACCTCACTCCAACTAAGCTAAAAGGGGAGGAATTAACTTTCACTAGCCAAGCTATGCTTAGGTGTTAATGTCGACAGTAAACTAAACTGGAAACAAAACATTCAAGAGCGTATCAGGAAAGCATCGATTGCATAAGAGAATTGTCGGACTGGGGAAAATGGCAAAGAATAACATACGAAGTCCTAGTTTGGTGACCGGCACTAAGGACTAAACATAATCTGACAATACAAAGCGGAATACAAAGATCTGCATGCATCTGTTTTAAGGGTGAGTTTAGATCAACACCCTCGACTGTCCTAGAAATGCGGGAAGCCTACTCCTACGAATGTGCAGGTTCCAGTATATATGCGAGGGTGCCTGAGTTATCTCTAGCCCTGCGTCTGCCGAACCACTGCAGTGTTTTCCAAGCAGAAGTAGCAGACCTTTGGCTATGAATGACCGCGATAGACAGTAGTTCTATTGTTATATACATAGATAGTCAGGCGGCCATACAGGCTCTGGAAACACCATCGGTCAACTACAAGATGGTAAATGTTTCTTAACTATATGCATGTAACACTTTCTTGCCTCACAACCTGTTTACTGATTTTAAGACCACGAAACGAGCTGTATAAACCGAGTACAGTTTTGGCATCCCATCATCCTGGTCCGATTGTGCAGGATGGTTATGGAGAAAGCTATCTGCTCTATAAAATTCTGTAATGATCTCGAGGCATGTGATGAGAAAAGGGTTCTCAAATGCAGAAGCGTTTTCGAATAAATCTTTAAAAAATTCACATGTCAATTCCAGAGAAACCGAGTTTGAGTATTCTTTCCAACTTTATGCATATGCAGCCGCCACAACAAGTGGTGAATGAATTTGTTACATGTATAATTCCGAAGAAGTAGAGCATGATGAATGAATACAAGTATAAAAAACCACAGTCAACATCTACGCATAGGACACAACATCGCAATAGACAGATATAATTTCGTGGTTGTCAAAGAATTTGCCTTCATACACCACAGTAATTTAATTAAATAAATAATGATGGCAGTGCTGAATATAGACAAAAACTTCTCGTGATACCGCTCCGGGCCGAGGAGTCTGCGTTTCTTCACCAGAGGCGCGGTGTAGTAAAAGAAGACCTGAGCTTCTACACAAGTAAAAGGAAACCTCAATCGAAAATGTCAAGATGTTTAGTCCACGATACAAACCGCGGAGCAGGCCTTGACATCGACTTCTCAAGCAGAGTCGTTTACTTATGTATCAGGAAATCCATGAATACCATGGAAATGTGTATGTACATCATTTTAAAAGAACCAACGTGTTAAAAGACAAATAAAATTTCTTTGCTAAGATAATTTAAATAATTTTAGTGATCGATTTTTTGAGTAATTAGGCTTGTTTTCAATATAGTTAATCAGGAGTCTATTTATTTAAAGTAGCATTCTTAGAAGCAATTATATTAAACGGAAGCCTTCAGAAGTAGTAATCTAATCGAAGCAAATTTATTTTAAAGAGCGGGTTCAAAACTCACCTTTATATCGGCAGGAAGAAGTCGTTTAAGCGTAAAAGGTATTTTTATACTCATAAACGCTATCATTTCTTCCCAGAGTTCAAACTGCTCTTCTCTTGAACTCTTCTTATTGTGTTCAGATTCGATTGAATTCGACATCTCTAATTATTTGAAAAATAAAATATTATTATAGAAAATAATTTTTTTAACCAATATTACCGTTCAATTTTTCATACAGCATTTTGGACCATTTGTGTCGCAATTTAATTGCCCGTTTTAGTAATTCCTTTCCAGAGTCTGGGGTAGGAAAATCCAAACAAAGCCACGAATCACAGACGATTCGACTTATAGATAAATTCGTATCGATGGAGAACGAAAAAAGTAACATCGTTTGGGCAGCGGGCATTCGAATCGAGTTCATCAGATAGGGCTTTGCTGTTTCCAGAAGATTTCTAAAAATATCAAAATTTAAATGTGAACAAACTTGTGGCATCTATTGAAATGCTCACTGGTAGCACAGGACTTGATGTTCTGTACTAAAGACTTGTTTTGGTGTATAATAGTTCGGCTTGTCAAGAATGTCACTGTCGTCAAGTTTAAGGATTTCAAAATTTTTCGCAAATTGCGAATTCGGATGAATGGAGATGAAGGATTTCAAAAAGGTGTGGAAAAACTGTTGACTGCCACCCTAGAATAAAAAGAGTTATGATTGAGGCAAACTTCCTTTAACGTCTCTCCTTACCTTGCAATAGTTGTAGTCATCTGGAACAGCTATTTGCGGATAAAACCCACTTACAATTATCAGCTTTAATAATACAACGTCTTTATGTCTTTGAACGTCCGAAGAACCAAGTAAAACCTTAAATGACCAGAAGTTTGAAAAGTGTGTTTGGGAGATTGAAAAGTACCTCAATTTTTTTAGAATCGTGTGTCAATCTAAAATCAACGTCACGAATATCATCTGTATTCTCGCCGAAATCCTCCTCGGTATCATTATTGCGTTTGAGGATTTTTCTTTTTTTTGGTTCTTGATATTTTTGTTTACGTTTTATAGCTCTGAGCATTCGGACCTCACCGTATCGACGAGAACGATCTGAGCTGGTTAAAGAATCCGTATTTTTCTCAGATAGCAGGTTATTCGTTTCGAGAATATTTTGAAATTGATTTCTCAGCTTGGCTATCTCATAGAATCTGAAAGAAGATATCGTTGATGAAAAATGTACGTGCAATACGAAAGTATTTGGATAACCTAATTGAAATAAACAAGCTTAAAACTCTAAAAACATTTTTATAATTAAATATAGCTGCTTCGAAAGTCATCCTGATTGTCGAAACTCAGGTGTTTGGATCATGAAAGCATTTTTAGAAAAGTTTAACCAAGTAAACTTGTTTTCAGACAAGAAATTTAGCGTGGTCATTATATCTTTCTTTTATTTGCATTTTATGTCTCATTTTTTATGTTTATGTTTTACGTTCCAATCATTTTGTTATAATTATTTTGAAAACCCATCATACTAAACTTTACCTTTGTTCTTCAACTTTACCTTTGTTCTTCAAGTCCCATTTTATGACACCACTTTCGAGTGTTCTCGGATCTATCCCATTTCAAACTAAGCCATTCGTGATATGCCTTAAGTAGAGTGAATATATCGCCTTGATCCGATTCGAGTTCCATTCGCTCTTGCTAATGAGTCTTTGTTAATCTTTGTAAATCTTTCCACACAAGTATTTCTGGAACTTACCTCGCACTTTGTATCATTGTAAGCTCGATTGGTAAATGGATTTTGAACGCTTAGCACTGCAGCGAGGGTAAGGATTTTTTCAACATCTGTAAACACACAACCCATCAAAAGCATCTTTCCAATTGTTATTTCTACGGGTAAATTTGACAAGGCGCGTCCCAAAGGTGTTATCCTTTCGTCAACTGCTAAAGCATTCTGTTCATGAGGAAAGACATAAATTGAAATTATGGCATCAGTTGGCGGCTTTAAATGTTTGGTCCCCTTTTATCGTTCACGATTCGTATTTCAAACACCGATAAGTTAAACACGAAAAGAGGCAATAACAATAACGCCTCGGACATCAAAATGCTCGTTCAGTAGCGATTCAATTATTGCCGATATTTTATTCGACATTCGACTTAAAATTAGTCGAAGACGACTTTTATCTTTCGACTATCATATTAGTTTGTGATCGCAACCGACAACAGGGGCTTAAATAAAATTATAGACATAACATACATGTTGTTTGAGACCCAATATCGTTTGTTCGATATTTTCTTCCGTTGGCGCTTCGATAAAAGGAAATATTCTTACATTTGGAAGACCCATAGAGATCATTTGAAGAAGTATTGTTTCCAAAGGAACTCTGAATATTTCTGGCGTTGGGTACGATTCAAATGTCTCGAATTGTTTTTCAGAAAATATTCTATAACAGACCTGAAAAATGTCTAAAAATTATTTATTCAATTTATTTTACATTCAGCTTTACTGCACCCCAGGTCCTGTTCGACCAGCTCGACCTTTTCGTTGCTCAGCAGATGACTTTGATACCCAAAATTCCTTTAGTCTCTGCCCTTTACTAGAAGTATCATAACTCATTTCCTTCACCTATTTTCAAGTGTTAAGCTAGAAAATTGTCAATAATTCATAAACCAAAATAATTACCTTCCCAGAATCAATAACGAAGCGTATTCCATCCACAGTAAGTGAAGTCTCTGCTATGTTTGTTGATACAATGCATTTGCGCATACCTTCTGGAGCATAGTCAAAAACCTAAGGGGAGAAAATAATTCATTCCAGTTAGGCAAAAAGAATGTCTTTGTCGAGTACCTTATCTTGCTCGGCCAGCGCAAGTCCACTATGCAGTGGTAATATTATCCAATGGTTATTTTTTTCGGAGTATTCCTTTACAGCGTCACAAATCGTTGTTATTTCATTAACGCCACTTGCAAATATAAGAACATCACCTCTTTCGCTTACTAAAAATATTATAACTTTAAGTTTAAATTAAAAAAAAATAATTCAAAGACATACATGGATACTTCTGATCAATAATATTCAAAACCTGAACAAATGGCGCAGGGTCTAGTCTATTCGATGCGGTTGTTCGTGATGCATTTCGTTTTAATTCTAATGCTGGAGGAGGCAAGTAGATAGTTTTAATAGGAAACAATCGGCCCGGAACCTCAATGAGTTTTGCATTCTCCTCATTGAAATAATTTTTGAATAGTTCAACATTTATAGTTGCTGACATAAGGACTAGTTTCATATCCTTTTTTGCTCGAAGTAAGCATTTCGTAACTCCAAGTAGAAAATCCCCAAACAGATTCCTCTCATGAATTTCATCCAAGATAAGTACATCATATTGATCAAGATTAGAATCAAGCGCCAGCTAAAGGGATGTTTTAAACAAATAAAAAATAAATTATGTATGAAATTTTCCAACAATTCAAAGTTGCACGTAATGCGGTCGCACTGCTCTTATTCGGAAAAATAAGCGAACTTAGTATGAAAACACCTTCGATAATAGTGGCTCAAGCACTAAGTTCTGGGAACATTTTCGCAAAGTCGGTATTTGTTCAAAAAATCCTGATATTCATAGATTAAGATTTTAATGAATTTAACACAGATTCATCTAGCCTTCATTAAAAAAATGTATTCCCCATTCTATCCTTCCTGACGGAAAATCAGACCGATACGTTTTCTTTTTTCCTGTGTCGATAAAACACGTATAGGGGAAACCATAATGAAAATAAAATCGACTAGTGTAGGTTCGGATAATTTTCATCCAGATTAAATTAACAAACTTCTTCCCTGTATCCTTCTCCATGTCTTATATCATCAAAACCATTAATAAAACTTCTTCATTACATTGTAAAGTTACAAAGATTCTTTCAATACAGAAAATATCGTCACGAAATGAACCTGAGTATCCCCCAATTGCAATTCAGCAAAGAAACCTTTCATCAGCGCGATCAATAAAAAAAGCGGCTGGATTTTGCGAAGCCCCACATGCATTGGACGAGCGACCAATGGACTAAAGTCTTATGGAGAGACGAGAGCAAGTTTAACATCTTCCCGTCAGACGGTATTCGCTTTGTTCGAAGACCTCCGGGGCAAAGATATTGTCCCAGATATCAAGTTCCAACCATCAAACATGGGGGAGGATCTGTAATGGTGTGGGGTAAGCAATCTAAACGGTTCTTCAAATCACGTTTCTAGTAAAACTTGATTTAAGGTTCATTCTCTCGTCAAGGAGTTGGTCAGTTGGTTGAAATAGGCTTATTTCAACATGACAATGACCCAAAACACATTAGTCGGTTGGTCCGAGGGTTTTTGGAGAGCGAAAATGTTAATGTTTTTGCATGGCCGCCGCAATCTCCTGATCTCAATCCCATAGAAAATTTATGGGACATCGTAGATCGTGAGATAAGGAAGGGGAAGACGACCAATCGCATTGAGCTATTGGAAAGAATAAAGTCCGAATGGGAAAAAATCTCACCGGACCTACTAATTTCCTTGGTAGACTCAATGCCCTCAACATTGAGAGCCGTTATTGCCAATAAAGGTTAAGCGACTAAGTATTAATCCTTTTATATTATTTTAGTTATTTATTATGTTAAGAACAATGAATAAATTGGTTAATTTTGTCTTTTTTAAGCATTTGCATTTTTTTTCCTCGCTCTCAAACTTACATTTTTAAACATATTAGCACAATAAATTTTGTCTAATTAGACTTGGAAAATTACAACTTTGTGTAGTAAATCAAATACAATTTTCGAGATTCGGTGCAAAATTTCAATTTCAAGCATCACACTTTTTTGTTTGCATTTTTTTTGCATATGCAGATAATGTTCAAATTTACATGCTATTTTCTAAAATGCGTTTTATTTAGGTCATAAGAAGTTTCAATACTGAACTTAACCGTATTTTCAATGAGTCGATGAAAAACCAGCTGAAATTAAATCCAACAAAAATCAAAGCCTTGATCTTAAGAAAAGCAGAAACACATTACAAGTACCAACGCACTATCAGAACCAATGCCCAATTGAATACATATGTGGAAATGCGTTATCTCGAAAGTGTTTGGAGCTCTTGGAGGACTTAGCCCATCTTCCGTCAAAGGTAAACTTGTTGTGTCTTTTATTTTGCGTATCATAATTTACGCCTGTGAATTATACTCAAATATTAACTATAAATAGAATAGAAAACTAACTATAGCCTATAACAGTTGAGCGATATACTTATAGTATAAGTAGACGTGAACACATCTGGTGGATGTTCCTCGACAGCGCTGCTCAAATTTCGAACTCTGCTTAAGCTACAAAAAATCATACCCTTAAGGGAGCTAGAATATTTTTTGGAAAACTAAAGTTCGGTTAAACTATAAGTACTGTACAACTATTCAAACCCAGGCATAAATACATTGCAACCACTCGACAATTTTTGTTAATACAGTTCATCTTTGGAACTTGAATACAATTATCTTAACATAGTTATTCTTATTTTGATTTTTTTATTTTCTTTTAATTTTTAAGATTAATTAATTATTAAGATTAAAATAAGCAATTAATTAAGTCAAACCGACTGCTTATACAACCGAGCCCATCAGTCCCTTATAATTTCTCCAAAAATCGTTAGAAACATTACTGAATCTACAAATTAAGAAACGACCAAACCAGGGAATATTTGTACTGCTCAACATGTAAACGGGACCGGCAAATTTGAACAGGAAAGGCACATTTTTCACGGCTCCACATCTTTTGAGTGACTGACAATCACTCCGATGAGCAAAAACTGTCAAGAAAAGACTCCGAAGCCATTTGGAGACGGAATAAACTGTAGGTCCAACCCCCGCCACTTGCGAAGAAGGTAAGACCCACAAACAAATTGTGAAGCTAGGCGATGGCCCTCAAAGGAGCTGTCGTCCTTTGTTTAAATAATCGATTATCAAGTTAAATAATTTAGAGAAACAATAACAGAGATCACAGCGCTTACTGCCAGGCATTTCGGCTTCCTATTCTAAAGGAAGAATGTGGTTCTGCATAGAGATACGTATATGACGGCGCTAATATTTTAAATTTTAAGCAATTTAGAGGGATCTATTAATTTTTTTTCGGTTGGAATCATCAAGAGCTCTCTTGTGTCCTTAATCTTCTGGCATTCCATAAGGTGATTGATTGATTGATGGTATTTGACCATCAAGTGTGACTAGAGCAGCATGTTACAGGTTGATTGTTGTGTTCTGTTGAGTAGGTAGGAGTTAGTGAGGGATGTATGACTCATTCGGAGGCGAACGAAACATTTAAGCATTCATTCATTGCTTATTATGTCCAATAATTTTTTTTATTCTCCATCTGTTATTGGGATTAAACATCATGAATGGGTTGTTTGTTGCAGATCTGGAACAGCTTTATCAGTCGCTTCATTAACTTTTATGCCCGCGTGGCCAAGAATCCAGATCAGCTTATTCGACCACTATTTTTTATTAACTGATCTCGCATGTCTTCAATGGTACGAGTGTTCTTGTAGATGCTAGTTATTGCATTGACTGTGGACTGTGTTTTAGTGCCTTCAAGGATTGCTGTAGTTTCTGCCGAGAAAACTGATGAGAAGTGTGGTAGAAAAACTTTGGGAAATACTTAGTCTTTTTAGCCCAATATAGCGAATCAAATGCAGTTCTTTGTTTTGGATCCGTCGGTGAAAATCAGCTTGATATTTTCTTGAATATCGATTTGTGTATTTGGCTTTTTGTGGAAGTTTTTCTTGGAAAGAACGAAAGTCAGTAAATGTCGAAGCCTTGCCGGAAATGTTGCGGTTTTACGCGAATGCAGATCAAGAGGAATGTCCAAATTGTTGGCGGGATTGGATCTTCCTCGCATCTGTTAAAATGGGGGGAGATTAGATTCGTTGTCAGATATTCAAACCTCTGTTCAATCGATGGCAGTTCGGTTAGTACTAATGGCGTTGTTCTGAAGAATCCGATCACACTTCTTGCCGCTGCATGATAATTAGGTTTTATCATCTGTCGTGATCGATTGCCGCGCTTTCCGTAAACCACTAGGCCCTTTCGATCTTTGAAAGTCTTATTGATTCTTCTATTTTGATTGTTGCACTAACATGTGATCTACAGTTTTTGACGATAATGGTCATGATTACCCTGGTAGCTAAGCTCTTATTTAAATTTACACCATGTTATTAGAAATTAAATTTTCTATCAAAAGTTCCCTCGTATATGTTTAAATTCTTAAAATTTTGTATGTTATGATTGTTAAGGTTTCGAGTAATGATTTTTGAGCAACTGGTCTTTCTACAGATGTGGAGTAATTTCATTTTGCAAACATGAAGTTTCGAACCGGGATGTTTACACCAATTCTCTATATCTGCTGAGATACTCGAGAAGGTATTTGTATCGTCTGTATGAATAGAGTATAAAATTATGCTGTATTCTTTTGATAATTTCATAAAGTTCATAGAAAGCGACTATGAAAATGATTGCTGAGAGTGGTGATCCCAGTGGTATGCCGTTCTCGAATCTATAAGTATTTGAATATAAGTTGTTTTCTTACGCGAAACTTTCTGTTTGTAAGAAAAAACTTTACATTTGTTACTGAAGCAAACAAGAAAGGATGCAAAGTTCAACGACCTAAACGTGGTTGAATTAGTACTTTTGCTTTGTGCTCGCACATTATTGAAATTGATGAATTGTTTTTATTTCCCATCTTTGCGGATTTATATGTTCTAAGAAGTGTCTTTTTTGTTTTATTATAAGCCATTTGGGATAAATGTTTTTAAGGCATATGGACAAAGATTAGAGATAAAAGTGTTTTTTTTAAGTTTGATTCATTTTTTTGATGTTCTTTGGATTGCTAATATCACATTTAACACTATTTTTTTGCTATTAAATATTATACAAACAATTGATTCGATTGTGGTAGCAAGAGAGCAATGTAAAATAGCATTCATTTACTATCCCTGTTTAAATCATCTGCACATAATTATTCTAGATCGAACACAAGCCGAAAAAAATAAAACGGTCGGCAAACGATGTATGGAAGACGTTTGTGTTTTATGCAATACGTCTGCCAAAAAGGTAACCTATTCTCGATGTAACACAACTTCCTAAAAAGCGAGGAACAATTTTTGATTGGGGATTTCTAGAATAAGAGAAAGCTAGCGAGCTTTGATATTGTTAAAAAGGAGGTATCATTGTGTGCAGAATCGATTACGCTTTGCGAAATGAAAAGTGAAAGTAAAATAAGAGGAAGATACCTGACGAAGTAGTAATCCTTCAGTTATAAACACTATATTCGTGTTAGATGTTTTATTCTTTTCGAATCTGATCTGAAATCCAACTTTTGTCCCATAGTCGTCAAGCATTTCGTGGGCCACTCGTTTCGAGAGAGAAACGCAGGCAAGTCTTCTAGGCTGAGTGCAAGCTGTAATGAGATTAATATTAAAAGTTTTTTTATTTTAGTTTCTTATCATTAAATTGATCGAGATTGTATTTTCAACAATATCAATATCAACTAGAGTTGATCAAAAAATCACAAACAGCTAGTTATTAACTGCTACCGAAAATAACAACCTGTTAACGACTAACAAATAAACTGCGAATAGTTAAAGTGCTAATCAGAACATACCACCCTGAAATTCAGGATTTCGAACATACACACATAAGCAAATCGGTATAAAACTAAACAACGTGGAGAACAATGACGTGTGAATCTAACCACATGTCTCAAACAAAAAACGTCATCTAGGGAACCGCTCCTTTCAATTTCTTACGAACATGTGCGATTATGCCTGTGCAACTTAATGCGCCACCAAGTACAAGGTTGCCTATCACAATCAGCGGTATGAAAGTCAGGTTGGCACAAAGCAAAGCATATCCAGAAGCAGGCTAACTTTTGAATGGGAAACTCCTATCTGCAAAGTGTGATCGCTGGGATTGTGCGCTACATAACAAAATAAAAAGTTTGGTTGGTAATTTGTTAAATGTGTCAGGATCTGCGTTTCTTCGGGTATAAATAAAATACGAAATATCCTAAGATGCCACAAAAGAACAATCGAAGTAAGTTTTATATGAATTTTTTTTACTGAAGTGGACGAAAGTTTCGCGCAATTATCCTAAAGATCCAGCACTATGAATTTGAAGAAGCATATTGAAACTGAGCATTCTACTGTGTCTTTAGTTCAAGATCCTGCGAGTTCTTCGGAGCCTGATGGGCAAGTTAGTTATTTAAATTAAAGAATATACATATGCTATGTTTGTATCTAGGTATACGCGTACTAGAATCTATTGGCAGCATGGCGAATTCACGGTTAACATTCACAGTTTCCATTGTAAGTGAATAAAAAATCGCATTCATAGTTATAACTGCGAACGTAACTTCACGACTTAGCCCATCTCTAATATCAACAATGTTGCTTGTATTTCTTATAGAAAGAATTATCGAATGTCTCAAAGTTTGCAACGACTCGGGGGTCAAGTTCATGTTAATTGAATGTTAACCAACATCACGGATCGGCGTTGTCGAATCTTCGCCAAAGGCACAGCGCGGTAGGTAATGACCTAACCGTCGATCACACTCATGTCAACTAACAAGACTGTAAGACAGCAACTGGAGACTCGACATACCTGGAGAAACCTATTGGTTGAATCCCAGTAAGTAAGTAACAGTTTGAATGTTGAATTTATTAAACTTAAAGTGTGTGACGACAGTGTTTGCAGACATGTGGTCTATGCCTTTCGAGTAAATATCAAATAAAACACTTTGGGCGCGTGCATAAAACCAATTTTTTTGGTACTCACCAATGTTTTTGAAACCAAATTCGAAGAGGTATTGCGGAATCTGTGTCGATTTACCACAACCAGTGTCACCAGCAACTATAAGCACTTGACTTTCATTCAAAGTGCGCTGGATTTGATCTTTAAACTTAGCTATTGGTAAATTCTTTTGAGACTTGCGAAGTTTTTTGATCTTTGAAAATTTCTCTTTTTGCTTAAAATCCATGTAAATCAAGGCAATTTCTATAAACTGATGAATTTTCAGTTTGCTTAGTTCTTTGCTCTCCATATGCCGCCCCGCAGAACATTTCTTCGGGTCATACGATAGATCCAATGGAATGAAGTTCCGTTTGTGGAAATCTATGAATTTATTATTCTCCGCCTTTGTTGATAATGAAAGCGGTTCAGCTAAAATTGGCTGACCAGCACTTCGCAGCATACTTTCATATTTGTTGACAAATTTCCAGAAATCACGGATATCTTCAACAATGAGTTCTTGATTTGTAGGCATAGTTAGAAAGCGCTCGAATGAAGACTTATGGTCGCAAAATGAAAAGTCTACCAAGTTGGTTTGGTCACCTGTTCGGTGTGATTTTTTTTGCGACATTTTTGTCGCCGTTTAAATAATAAATTAATTGTTTCTTGCAAAAAAGTATGTTTAAGAAATGTTTTTGTTTACTTTGTATTGACAGTTGGTTGTAACTTATCAGCTGAACATTATACATAGACACCTGTCAGGTTAGATTAAAACTAAACATAAATTCAGTAATAGATCTTTCGCAAATAAATTGACGGAGGCCTTATACCAACGTGGGCTATTTTACAGTAAACATATACAGCATACTTTCATACAACAATTAATTTATCATGGTACGTTTTGATAGGATATAAAAAATCAAATCGCCGTTTGTTAGCTTATATTCAAAGGTTCATTCTACTTCCTCAGGACTGTTTACTTCGTCTGTCTCTAGCGAAAAAACGAGAGTCGTAGTGGCTTTTTAAATTTGTTCTTGAACGACTTTTCCTGAACAAAATCAATGCTATATATCACTAAATTTGAAAGTGCAGTGTATAAACTTCGACAACGCAGCAAGTAATACAACGCACAGTAGCAACAACAGCAAATTTAACAGTGCCTTGTGTTTGGAGTGGAAACCAGAGATGATCATTTTCATAAGCTTCAAAATGCTGAAAGGATTACGGTACTTGTTTCAATAAAGGCGAGAATTGCCGAGAGAGCCGTTTGACACAAGTGTTTTAAGGGTGCGAAGTGTCAGGTAAAATTACGACGACAGATGTCCCATAATTCAGAGATAAATAGTGATTGATGTAAATGATTGGAAACAGGAAAGATGCTATAATGTACGCATACTTCCTTACTTCAAGGAAAAACTATCCTCATTCATTCAAAACTTTGGTTAAAAATAAAAAGAAGTGTCCTAGCGAGGCTCATAATCAAATAGATAAAAGAAAAAAAAAATGATGCGGAGTCATCCTTTTAAAGCTTAAACTATAAAATGTCACTTGGCATCACCGTTCAATTTCTTCTTGAAGTCAACATTACTCATAGCCTTTTTGTAATTTTTGGGCCTTTTAGTTTTCTTGTAATTAAATCATAAAGATTTAAAACCTGTTGCCCTTTTTCATCTAAATACTAAACATACCTGAAGATTATATTAAATGTATTCAGGAAATTATTTATTAAACGTTATATTATTCAAGTTCTATGAACTAAGAGTTTTTTTTGCAACATTTTATTGTGTCAGTGCGAAATCATAAATATTTGTGATACAGATGATCTAATAAGTAATATACAATCTAATTTTCCCTGAACGGAGTCGCTAAATCAGTTAACTAATGTTCGACTGAATGCAGCCTTCCATAATGGCAACATGTTGATTGAAAAACAATAATAAATATGTAACAAAATATTATTTCAAATGTTTGTAATAATAAAGTTTGTTCAGCTTATTTTGCACTTTGGTATTAAAACCACATGACTTAATGTTATTTTATGCAGCAAGCTTGAAAGCTATTAGAATGTGTACTTGTGTAGAAGGAAAACTAACATTTCCCAGAGATCAATTAAATTTAGATCTCACGCTCCTAGGCGGCCAAAGCTTTAGGTAAACATTTTAAGTAAGCCAATTAAATTTATTCAAAATAATTTTGTCTTTTAAAGATGGAAAAAGCAGACAATAAATGAAAGTGATCATAAGTGGCGGGGCGTAGCCTTAAGCTGCTTCTGGGACCTAAATCAAACGAACAACTCTATATCGTACAAAGTGTTTTGTAGTACAAGCCACACTGAAGATTATTTTAACGAATTACTTAAGAAGTATTTTCGTTTGAATTTCGATTTGAAAAGCAGCTGTAAGAGTTGGAAGAGTGCTCATTCACACTTTGCAGATACTTCAGAGAAACTAAATGCAGTAAGAGTACTTGACCAGGATCCATTGGAGACAATAATTGCATTCATCTGTAGCCAAAATAACAATATCAAAAGGAAAGTATCTAATTAATAACTACATTGAGAATAAGTATCGAAATGTAAGAATATTAAGTGGCCGATTTTTTATTGAAGAATCAAGAAGTTTATCTACAGCGAATTAATTCATTTTGTGTTTGGTGAAGCATTGGTCTAAACTTCAAACAGAATGAAATTATTGGTAGAACCCAACGTGAAGAAAAGAAAATTGCGAGTTTATATTTTACTGATTAGAAAGTCCCCAATGACTGGTTGCTCTTGGGTTCTGTGGTAGGCGAAGCTTGAAAAAGCTGTCAACACTCAATTTTCAAACATACTTCACAAACATACTTCATTCCTTCATTGAGACCAATGATTTGAATAGTTTATTGATTGAACTGAATTTTGTAAGTGCTGTGATTAGGTTTTTTGCTAAACACACATTTCACTGATAACGATGTATTTTTTTGGAAATTTAAAAAATATGGAAAGGCCATTCCTTCGTTAATCCTATAATACGTTTATTTGAACTTGGTTCTTGCCGTGTTTTTTAGCAAGAAGTATTCAGTATTAACTGGAACAGGCTCTCAAACTATAAGTCTCTCAAGTCAAGACGATTTTGTAGCTATCTGCAAAAGTGTGTTTATTTCTCAATAGCTTCTCTTTTCTCTTTTGCTCTGGACACATTTCAGCAGCGATGTTCAATTCTCGTGTAAAGTGATAGACCCATTTGACATGCACTGTTAAAGGCGGATAGACGTTAAAACTTGGTTTTAATCATATGCAGCTTTGCCAAACTCTTGTTTCAAAATTCTACACATCGCAGTTTTTGTGTAAAATGTTCATGTATACGAATCTTTTCATTCGTTTTCCAATGGTTTCAATGGTTTTTGAAAGCTGGCCTGGTGTGCTTAATCTATTCTATTAATATTCGGTTGCAGAACAAAATTATTTTGAATGATGTCTGTATGTTTTCTTGCGAATGATTAAGTTATGGTTGAGCGAACTAAAACGAAAAAGGCTTGAAGACTGATGTCTTGAGTGGATGGTTTTGTAGTAGATGTTACGACCCGTTCTATGTCAAAAGTAAATTGGAATGATTCTTTATTAAAAAATATGAATAAATGAATGACACCTACACCTACTAGTCATCAACTAAATTGTGATTGCAAGAAAATTAAAAGGTAACATTACGCGAGTGTTTTTTAAGTTTGCTCATCGCCATCAGGTCGGCGCAGTGAGTGGTGGTCCTATGATTGCAATTGTCAAACATGCCAAGAATACGGCTCAAAAAGATTACGATTGACCCCAGTTCTTCGAAGTCATTTTAAAGACGTGCAATGTTTCATAAGAACTATAAAATCTACAATTTACTCTTAGAATTTCTTCCATGGTGGAGTGGTTGTGTACCAAATATGGGGATAAAATATGCACATATGAGAATGAAGATTATTTCACATTTCCGAGTTTGAAGTCTTTGCATGACCATCAAAATGAGGTTTGTAGACTTGTATTATTTCATAACTTAACAAAGAGTATATGCACAGGTTTATTTTAAAAATTTCATAATAAATATTTCGGTAGCTGGAATCTGTTTTGAGAACAGCAAAATTTGGGTATCGAGCCAAATTTATATCTGGTTGTGTGACAAAAATCAATGAATTCGGCGGAATCGATTGGTTCAATAAAGTTAGAGAGATGCCATACAAGAAAGCAAGACTGGAACTTACGTCTCTTCCCGGCATTGGTTTTAAAGTTGCAGACTGTATATGTCTTATGGCCTTTGATCACTTAGAATCTGTGCCTATCGATACCCATATTTACAAGATTGCACAGAATTTCTATTTACCTGACCTGGCTAGTGTTAAAACTCTAACGCCAAAGGTATACGAAAGTATTGCTGATCATTTTCGTGAAGTTTACGGCGAATATGCTGGTTGGGCCCAAGCGGTAAGTTTCCTCTTTTGTGTGCCTCAACATCTTTCATATTGTATATGCACTGTTTACTCTTGCAGGTGCTGTTTTGTTCAAGTCTTCAGAAGTTTCAGAACACCGAAAAATCATCTGTTCCACGTAAAAAGAAGAAAAAGTAAAGCCCGACGTATACCTGAAGCTTTCATGTGCCAAATTATTGGATCCTATAAACATTACCTTGTATATAAGTGAAATGTTTATATTTCAAAATTATGTATTCATTTTGTCTTACAATCAAACAAAAAATAAAACAATAAAAAAGCCGGGAGTTTTGAAAACTCATTCGAATTAGTCCAGATTCCCTTTTCACAGCTTTCAACCCTGGTTTAGTCAATTAATCGCTTATGAAATATTTTTTTAATTTCATCCTTAGCGGAGCGCGGCGGTCTCTTGACTTCGAATATTTGTGGCAGTGAATGGATACTGGTCGAGGGTTTTTTTTCATGCTTAAAGGGTATAGTTTACACAAAATTTTGTTGTCCTTTCGATTATTTTTTATTTAAAACAAAATGTGGCGCTCGCGCGGCCGCGCATTTTACTGGGTTTCTCCCAACTTACGAGAAACTTTGTCACAACGCACGACCTCAAAAGTTGTAACACACAATGTGGCTTCATGACGGTCGCGCGTTGAGAATGTACAAATATGACCGTTTAATGTTCTGTTCCCTCAAATTCGTAGGCCACGATTTCGCAGTTATAGTAAGAGTAGAAATGTTCTCTTTTTAGTTGATTGGTAAGATTAGGAAACACAAATATAATGTGGATTCTTGTTCTGATTTTTCAAAACAGTAGATAAATGCCAATTTACGTGTTTTTTAGTACCCTTTTTGAAGTGAATTTAAGGCAAAAAACATACAGAGAGATTTGAGAAATAATACATTAATAAAAATATTGGACTCTTCCAGTTTGGAGTGGCATGCGCTCCTTTGAGATTTTTTTGAAATCTTGAGTTTATTTCGATAGCTGAAGGACCCACCAAGACCTAATTAGCGATTGGCCAATGGGAGACATCACCGATTGGATATGATTTTCAAAGGGGTAAGATGTACATAATCTTCAAAGGTGATGGGTGCATGAAATTTCAAAATTCGGAAAGGAAAATATTCGAAATTGCAACGGGATCAGTTTATGGTGATCTAAATATTTTTCAGAGTTCAAAATATGTAGAAGCAAGAAAAATTTCATTCCAATGTATTAGTTCGCGAGCTGTGCCGGTAAAAAAATTGATAGAGACATCGGAGCTATTTTGATATACTTTCTTTAAGCAAATCCACAGCAAGTCCATTTTACATTATTTTACAGCGCACAAAAACAAAACAAGAGAAAACCATCGAAATTGTTATTGCCAAATCGTCTGAATAAGTAAACGATAGACGGCACGATAGTGATGTGGTTACATGAAGCAAACAACCGACGAAAGCCTTTAATGCTGTCGTGTTGACGACGATCGTCTCAAAAGTTATGTGATGAGTGTCCTGCTAGTGAGCTGTCAAACGCGCCACCAGAGTAGAGAGTTGCTCTACTTCGACGTTGAGGTCGGGCTTACTATATTTACGATCAAACGCCAACCTAACGCGTGAGGTCACATTGCGTGTAACCACATAAGAAATCATTGTTTCTACTCAATCTGCATAAACGCGAGCGCGCGAGCACCGTAATGTGTACTTTAAAGGGTCATAGCGACTTTGGACAGGTAGTAGAATGTGAAGGGGGAGAACGGCTACGGCAGCTGCTCTACAACCGGACGCAATTTTTCTAGCTTTTTTTAAGTTTTAAATGAATCGTATTCTGCGCATGCCCATTAAAGGGTCGCCATAATTGTCCTACCGAGAGGACTATTCGCAGTGTGATGGATAAATTTTAGTCCACTGGTTCAGTAAACGGTCAATCGCGAGAGCGTGCATCAGAATCAGAGGCAATCGATTTCGCTACGCTCACAAGAACTCGACGTTTCGCGGACGACAACTGTGCGAATATTGCGTCGTAATTTGAACCTGCACCCGAACAAAATTCAACTGACCCAGGAGCTGAAGGCAAGCGACCAAGGATAACGACTTGTGCTAGTTCTATAGCAGTTGGAAACTGCAAAATTGTAGAATTTGGGACGATACCAATCTACATGAGATCCAAGAGCGTCCAATGTATCCCGAAAAGTCACTGTTTGGTGTAGACTTGGGACCGGCGGCGTCGTTGGTCTATATTTCTTTGAGAACGACGTTGACTGGGCCATCACCGTCAACGACGACCGCTAAATGTCGATGATTAGCAACTTCTTTTGGCCTGTATTGGATCATATGGACACATGTGGTTTCAAAAGGATGGGGCTACATGCCACACAGCTTACGAAATTCTATACAAGCGATTCGAGGGCATGGTCATTTCAGATGGAGGTGAAGTGAACTGACCACCCTCGCTCGTGAGATTTGACCCCGTTAGACTCTTTCTTTTGGAGTTTACTGAAGTCGCAGGTCTATGCGAATAAGCCACAAACCAGAGTGGCCCTCAAAGCCAACATAACCCTTGTCATCGGTCAAATTCAGCCTTTTTTATACGCCAGAGTCATAGAAAATAGGACATTTCGAAGGCGCGCCACCCAGAGAAGCTACGGCGGACATTTGAACGACGTTATATTCCATACGTTATGGCATCGAACGGCGTTTCAAACGAATAAAAAATGTCGATGATATCTTACACACAATTTGTTTTATTTGAATTTAAAAGTATGAATCGCTTATCCTTTACTTAAGGTTCCACTTTGGATTATTACATTTCATTCCCCGTAAGTGAAATCCGAGTTTTTCATGTTTTTAACGCCGCTGCAGGCTTCGGCTTGAGGTTTGAAACCCTGAGATAATTGTTGGTTGGCAGAGTTTTCGAACAATTTTCTTGTTTTCTTCAGTATTCTACTCATGCTCTTCCATAGACGCTGTGACGATTTGCACGGCTTGAGAATGTTGTACGGGAGATTGAAACATATGTGACCTCGTTTTATGAAATTGCGTTTTTGGGTTGCAAAAGCATTTTGGATAAAACACGAGCTCTTTCTTGTCGAGTTTCACGTTGAAGCTGGATGGCTGTCCATTAGCTTACATTAGCCGACTTAAAGAAAGCTTTTCCTGCTGTTTACAACAAAAATATAGGACCAACGACCCAAAATCTTAGTCAGTCTTTTGTAGGCACATAGTATCACGTGGCCATCCCTCCAAGAGTATCCAACTCTACGTGAGGATAAGATCTTTCAATAGAGTTGCGAAAATTGATTCCATTACAACAACTTTAACATCGGACGCTTTTGGCAGTTGTTTTTCAACTTCATCAAAAAAGTGCTTAAACTCGTTACGGTCAGGCAGGCAGAATTGAGAAATAATATCTAGGAAAGTTTCAAGAGTATTACATTTTGCAAAGAACTTACTCTGTTTACAGGGCTTCATCTTTTAAAAGTTTTGGGACCAGTTGCATGGTGTGAAGGACCGCTTATGCCAAATCCTTGTCTTATGTTTTTTTTTTTCCATATTTCGATCTTAATTTCATAAAATTTTTTAGATTCCTTTTCTTTGAAAGAAATTTACCATTGATCGAAATATTAAAGCATGATTTATGTCCTTTTAGAGACCGTTTAAAAGTATATGAATTCAATCGAGCGATTTCTACCACCTCTGGGGTAGAGTTCAACATAGGATCTTTTTCTTACTGCTAAATAAATGGCTTTAAGGAGATCACATTCAGTCCTGTTTTCTTTGAAGATTTTGATTGCTGTTTCCAGGTTGTTTTCCTTTTTTAGAACACAAAATGACTAATCAAAAAGGAATCACTGGTTAAGACATAGCCTGTATTTTGCAACAGGATCGAGATAATTCGGATGATGGTATGCTGGAAAAAGATGACGAAGATATTTTGGATAACTTTCTCACTTGGAAGCGTGATAAAGTCAGTCACTGCAACGAGAGGTTGTCCCCACGGAGGTGTTCTGTCACCTTTCCTCTGGTCATTGGTCAAAGACAACCTCCTGGTGAACCTAAATGAGATTGGCTATGTTACAAAAGGCCATGCTGATGATCTGCTTATTGTCATTAGAGGCAAATATGACACTACAATCACCAGCGTTATTCATTCAGCATAAATGAATGTCTCAGAATGGTGAAAGGACTCTCTGTGAATCCAAGCAAAACAGTTCTGGTCCCCTTCACAATGAGGAGACAACTGACTCTGTCTGCAATTGTAATTGAGGGAACCTCTCTGGTATACTCCAGTGAAGTCAAGTATCTCGGTGTTATCTTGGATAAGAAACTGTTCTGCGGTAGAACTTGGGGTCGCAAACCTAAGATGCTTTACTGGCTTTACACTATGAGGGTTAGACCTATTATAACCTACGCAGCCAGTATTTTGTGGCCCAAAACTTTAGAGGTAACAACTGCTAAAAAGCTGGAAAAAATCCAACGTTTAGCTTGTTTGGGCATCACCGATGCTATGAGCACCTGCCTACGGCAGCACTGGAAGCTGTCATTGGGCTGTCTCCTCTTCACATTTGCATAAGGAAAATAGCCGCCAGAGATGCCCTTAAGATGCAACTGGCAATGAAATGTAAACCAGGTGACCAAACTGGACACTTGAAAATAATCAATTTCATCACGGATAAAGACATGTTCTGCTTGATCCCAGATTGGATGAAGGCAACATACTGCTTTGGGCGTCTCTTTGAGGTAGACATTTCTAACCGTGATCAATGGTCGAGCAACACACTTGCCCCCGAACGCAGAAACTTAATCTGGTTTCTGTATGACTTAAAAATGGCAAATGGAGTAGGTGCCGGTGTCTATGGACCCTTGCAAAAGGCCATAAAGGGGCCTGAATTCTTATGTATTCGGACAGTCAAGCAGCGCTCAAGGAACTGTCATCCAATCTAGTGGAATCCAAATGAGTTAAAAGCTTCTACGACGCCTTACAAGCTCAAGCCCGGCGCAGCAAAATTAGGTTAGGATGGGTTTCAGGTCATCATGGAATCGCAGGCAATGAAATTGCGGACGAACTAGCCAGGGCTGGTTTTAAAACCGCGTTCACTGGTTCAGAATCGTTCTATGGCGTAAGCTGGACTACGGCCACAGGTCTGACCAATAAGTGGGAAAACAAGCTACGTATTGCCCGCTGGAGAAATCTACCGGGACTCAGATAATCTAAACTACTAATAAATCTGTTCTCTTGCAGAGAATTCCTTAATCTCAACGAGGAGAACATTAGAAAGCTCGTGAGCTTCCTCTCAGGCCACTGCCGCTTGAGATCACATCTAACCAAACTAGGACTCAGTACAACCACCGAATGCTGACTATGTTTGGAAGGCGACGAAGGGGCTGTACACATTCTTTGTGAATGCCCAGCTCTAATTTGGTTAATAAGGCGTATCTTCCTCAAAGAGATATGCTCCTCATTGGACATTAGACAATCCAATGCCAAAGACATTCTGACTTTCATCAGGAAGATGTAATGTCTGTTAGCCTAAAGGCTCCGTCAAACAGAGAGCGTTTTTAACGCCGCGGTGGGATCATTTTACGCGGCGGTTTGATTATTTTGACGTGTCGTTCTTAACGCCGCGGTTAAGAGCGTCAAACAGAGACCGGTCAAAAATAATTGATTTTAGTTTCAAAAAAATGTCAAGCAGCTCGGATGAAGAATTATTATTATTTGCCATGCTACGTTCTCGAAAAAGAAAAAGAATTGGGGTTCACGACATTAATAAAAAAAGAAATGATGTCGGAGAATACCACCGGTTGTGCCGAGAATTAGAATCAGATGAAGACCGCTTCTTTTCGTATTTCCGTATTTCACAAAATGCTTTTGAAAATCTTCATGATTTGCTTCGCCCTAAAATTGAATGAAAAAAATTAACAAATTGGAGGAAACCCATTTCAACAGGAGAAAGACTAGCAATTTGTTTAAGGTAAGATATATTTTATATTTAAAGCTTTGAAATGCAAGCTATAAAAGATATTCAGTTGATTAACATATCGTTTCGAAATTTATATTAGATGTCGGAGATACAACTTGAATAAATCTATCTGTTGTTCTGATGCAATCCGATATTTTGAACATCTAGGAGACATAGTGTTTTGAGAGTCCGAGCTTCGACGGAACATGTTGATTGCGTATATCGGCTGAACAGTATCTGCAAACAATTTTGCCAACTCTTCTTTGAGCCTTATTTTATTTCTTTCCGAAAACTTTTTAAATGTTTCAGCGTAGCTTTGGAAGAGATCATCGATGGCATCAAATTTAGACTTTTGTTTTGTCTTCAAATTATCTATGATTTTATCCACATCATCCGGATCATGACGTTTTTTCCGCTTTACTCTTGGTGTAAGCACTGGCCATGAAGGCAATGTTGATGTAAACGCTGTAGGTTGCGTCGATACTTGCGAATTCCCTGGTGATGACAATGGTGGTGTAGGCGAGAGAGTTGAAACTATTGTATGAAAAGGTCTTGGGTCTAATGTTGTTGACACATTAGAAGAAGATGCACGTGGAGCTAAAGTTATGTCCAAAAATTGTAGCTGATTATACCAAGGCCATTTGTGTTTCTTCGTAGATTGTCATGTGCTGCCTTTTAATTGTTTCTTATGTCGGACATAGTTATCCCTCAAGTTTTTCCATTTTGTTTTTAAAGTTGAAGCACGTTGCCGTAAAATGACCTCCCAATAGTGGATCAAATTACTTCTGCTTCAAGAATTTTTTTTCCCATTGTGTTACTGGCTATTGTTGATCCTTTTTATAAATTTACTTTTGTAGATATTGGTATCTATGGACGCCAAAATGATAATGGGATATTTGAGAACTCAAATTTTTTTGGGAAATATTTAGACGGCAAGACACTTTTGCCCTCAAAACCACTACCGGGAACCAATAATCCGGTGCCTCACGTTCTTATAGGTGGCGAAGGGTTTGGTTTACAAACCTATTTGATGCCAGTTTGAACGATCTCTATTTGCAAAATTAAAAAAAATATGTACTTACCATTTTCATTCAACTCTTTTCCAATTGTTTCCCAGATCTCAGCCTTAAAAATTATATTTGTGTAGTATTCATCACTCAATTGTTCCATTTTAATGACACAAAAATCAAAACCGCGTTTCACCGTCGCGTTGCAAGGCCGCGTTAAATTTAACGCAACGTTCAAACGCGCTCTGTGACCGGGGCTATGTGTTTTAGTATAATACAACGCGGCGGTGAAACGCGTTGTTAAAATGCGCTCTGTTTGACGGAGCCTTAAAAAAAATCTCCAAGATACAAAAGGTCTTTTCCTCCAGACCGCAGTTTCCGCCACTTGGGCATGGGCAGATATTCAAAAACAAAATATCTCTTAACTAAAATAATAAAGGTTGGCTACAAAATTAAGGTAACATACATACTCACCCTTTATACTCATAGCAAAAGAAGAATGCTAAATGTAAGACTTTTTACGGTGTGCAAAAATGAAACAAAAACCAATTTTGTTATTAGATATTTAACTTTATTTTTTATTTTCAAACAAACTTTTTTTTTAAATTCTCAAGTCAAGCCCTATTTAGTTTAGACTGTGTGTGTGTTTATTTCATTTAAAGTGTGTGTTTCTGAAATATTTAAATTTTTTTTTCTGTTGATGATTGAAGTAAATACTTAGTCTAGCTATATTAATATTTTTTTTTATTTGAGTTCTATAAACAAAAAAGTTTTTAACCGCAAGGTGACAATTTTTACAAGTACATTGCAGGTCAGTTTCAGTACACTGACATTTTTCATGAACCGGATATTGATTTCTATAAGTTTTTTATGATGACCTTTGGCTTTGCATTCTCAAAATTTGGCAACCTGGATTGAAAGTGTTTTACACAACGGCCATATTTTGAAGGCATAACAATTTACGTGAGATTCTTCACGTCTTATGGGTAACAAGGTGCTATGCTCAATGTGTCGTTGAATCACACGCTCAAGCTGGATGTCTTGAGGAAATATCAAGGGCTACAAGTGAACAGGAGGATGGCATAGCATTCAGAACAAGCCGCATCTGAAGTATGCGACGAAGTAAATCAAACACAATCAATTTTGAAATCCAGGTGAGCCTAGTGACACACCCAACTTCTCAAAACCTTACCCAAATGGCAACGTGCCTTTTGAAAAGTTGACTGAAGCGACGAAGAGACTTCGGTGAAAACTCAGGATTTATAGTGAAGACCTCTTAGGTATTTTTATTCCATGGCTATGCTTCTCAAGATCCATTCCCTGAAACACTGAAAAAGTACAGACGAAAAAGTAGTTCGGACAAATACTCAAAAAAAGGAAAAGCGAATGGGCTAGACGAGATGCATGATTCTTGTCTCCAAATTTATGATTCCTATCTTCAAACGCCAAATCAGTAGGTCCTTCATGGCACTCGAAACTGTGCTAACTGGCACGCTGTAAGGGACTGATAAGCAGCTGGTGATCACCCAATCAAGGTTCCTTAAAGGATTTAGAAGTGTTGGTTGATAAGATAAGAGTAAGATACCTGGTGTCCCGGGTGTACACCACGGGACTGTCAAAGTCGTTTGCAGTTCATTGTTGTTCTTTATAATCAGCTTGAAGTAAAAGTGACGAGCCCCAGAGTGCTTAGTTTTTCTTTGCTGACGGTGGAGCTATCATAACCTAGACTCATTATCAGATTTCTCGGATAAGAGCACTTGGTTTTTGAAAGGTTGTTTTGGAGCTGAATGCCTCTCGCCAGTAGTCCAATAAACATTGGGGTGTTTTATCAATTGTCAAGCAAATTGTGATGATGACATAAGTCACCGAAAAAGCGAAGAGGCCTAGGTGATCGGAAAATGCCCCTAAGACTCTAAATTGTAGTTGCACGTCCGGTGCTCATTTAAGGCTGAAAATGTTCGATGATGTACAAGTAGTATTATTACTAACCTGCACAAAAGGGGAAATGACTACCCTTAAAATGATTGAACTAGTAAAGAAAATCAGACAGGTTATGGAAAGTAGTTATGCCTGAACATGGTAAAAAACTGATGAGAATTCGCGAGTATTACGGTTGAATTGTTTAAGGGGAAGAAAGCAGCAGTCTGAGATATTGGTGGTATAAATTGTGATGGTAAAGGGAGAGGCAGGATACATTTCAACGATGACGATTGACAGAAGTTGAAATTAGTAGGAGAAAGAAAGCTTGTTCGAGTAAAAAGTTCAAAAATTTGATGGACATGGACCCTTGCCAAACAACCCATCTCGATAAAGATGGAGCGTGGTGGACTTGGTACTGCCATATTAAAAAGAGACATTCTTCGAATTGTAATTGTCAATCTTTTAATTTCATATTCTGACAATACTTGTACTCGATCTTGTCAACAGAAGAACGAGCTGTCACTTGTCAGAAGCAATTGCTTATAAATATAATTTTTTTTTCAAAACTTTCTTCTATTAGTTTACTTTTGCTTATAGAACTCATGTTTTCAAAATTACTTTAAGGGCGCAGAATTATTTATATATTTACAATAAATATTAGATATCTCTTTTTTACGTATTTGAATGTTTTTTTTTTTCGTTTTTTAATTTTCAATGCAAACTGGTGTTTTGACAAAGTTTTTTTTTTTTTTTAATAAGATTGAAAATACAAAGCTTTTCTTAATTAATTATAAATTTTCTATGTACAATTGACGAATCGTGCTAAATTTCCGTAGAAATTTCATAAAACTTTTTCCATCGGTATACGATTTAACATTTTCATAAGATGAAGAAATCAATTTTCAATATTTAACAAGTCATAAAATTTTATTTAAAGCAAACAATTTTCACAGCCGTTATTATTATGTATCAATTTTTTGTTTATACTTTTGTTTCTTTAATTTTTTATTGAAAATTTAATGTATTAATGTATATGTTGTAAATATATTTCATTTCTATTTAAATTATTTACTATACAATTACTGATGCGTACTGGTCCATGAGAGAAATTTTTGTTCTAAAGTTTCTAGATAACAATTTAAATTGGATTGTACAAAAATGTGTATTGTTTTGAATAAAATTAGTAGTGCTGTATTTACTAAATGGAAAAATTCATTTAATTTAATTCATTTAATATTCGCTCTACAACCTTTGGTTGCTAGTTTATACAATTTATTTAAATTTCAAAAATGTGAATTATTTGAATTTATTTTTAAGTTAAAAAAACTGATTGTTTTCGAAGTTAAGCAAGTTTGACGCAAGCTTTTTAATTTTTTTTAGGAAGAAAAGATTGAAGCATGGGTGATAACATTTTAAGGCCGTTGCTGAGTAGTACAAATATTTTTAAAAGCAAGTAGAAAATTAAAGTTTACGGAAGCAGAGGTTTTTATAGTTTGATTTTACTAATTTTTGCGAGTATGAAATAATTTGAGGATAGGTCGCAAAAAGCGATGATTGACCATAGATTTACTTTAAAGCAGGTAGTACGAAGGAGTTTACTGGACCATTAAATTTGTTGTAGATTTTGAAGGAAAAGAAGAAGTACGCTCACTCCAGGACAGATGCCGCAAAGGCGTGTGACATATGCAAAATGGTTCCCTCCAAAGGAAAACATATAAGGCGGTGTCTCGTGGAATCACAGTGGATTCTATTAGAGGTATGGTCTTTCAGAACCCCTGCAAGGGAATAATCTCGGTCAATCCACAAATATAAACAAAATCTGCAACCAGGAACCATTAAACAAGAAAATTGCGGCCATGTCGTGAAGAGCTGATGTGATTTAGAAGATCTGATCGCAGAACGAAGTCGAAATTCACGATCACATCGTGAAAAGCTACCTCTGATTCGGTAGATGTTAGTTAAATGAAGCAGTGTTAAATCAAACCTTTGCAATCAAAGACATACAGTTTTGCAACCAAAGCACACAATACTGACGTTGAATTAGCCTTTAAGGTATTTAGATCTCGGAGGTTTTGCTTAAAGGAGAAAAATTACTTTCAGGAGAATAACTATCTATAGTAGCAATTTGGACATAAAACGCATCTTGATGGTTCTTACAAAAAAGGAAGTTGTGTCTAAGAGTGCAAGTACTCCAACGTCTGCCCTGAATCTTAGAAAGAGTAGCTTTTATACCTCAATCATAAATATTTGTCAAGATTATGGTACTCGTTATATAGTTTTAATTGACCATAATGGAAGCAACATGATAACCTTTCTGTATTAAAAGTTGTTAGCTTTATTTATGTATTTATTGGAAGTGTAACTACTCTATACAAAATGAGAGACCCAGATTCTCGTGCACGATGTCTCGCGTTGTGGACATGCGCTGATAAAATCTTAGACCAAAAGTAAATTTTTTCATGAGCGCTGATTCCATCTCCGGCCCTTTACTGTGTAACACTCTGGGTCCCTTCACAGCTAAGACAGCTTTCGGCCTGGCACTTATGCCCGAGGAAGATCCTTACTGAATGAACAGTAGTCAAAAGTGGGGATGTACTCGCAACTTTTAGCTTGGTTTCCTAGATTGGTCCTTTTGAAAATTTGTATTGGACAAGGCACCAGGAGAGTGAATCCATTTTTAAACGGATGAAACTTTGTTTTTTTCCAACCTGCTCAACTTTTGCATCTTGTACCAAATTGAAATCAAGGATGTGCTTTTATCCGTTAAAAAATGGACTGTCTCTCTTTGCCCTGCAGCTTATATCTCGTTAAGAAAGCAGAAAAAATTAATATTTTACAATGTTGCATGTCTTGACAATTGACAATATTGCACGCATTTGTTTATATTCAATGGTTACCACTTAAAATTTGCAACTATATTGATAGAATTCATAAAAGTTTTTTGGGTAGCGTTGTGTTGTTGTGGACTGCAACAAACAAGCAGTATTATCTTAGCTTACAAAAATTCTAGACGTATCGGCAAACTTTCCAAGTCACTGGGTTTATGCTACATACATTTTTCGCATACCGTTTGGACAATACTTAAGCGGAAAGATTAACTATCTGTGAGTATGAAAGTAAAGAAATAAGAGTTACCGGGAAAATCTGTTGGTACCTCCCAACTTCTTTCAATAAAGCGTTCAAATATAAACCCCAGAACTGAGGCCTTCTTTTATTTATTGAACTACGGAACTACATTTTTTTTACGTTTTCGTCTTAACTATTGAAATTTGCGTTCAATGCGGTTTTTAGAAAATCAAGCCGAAACGTTTCTGGTGGTGTTCAAGTCCAGCTGAATCCAAGCTCGAGTCGAGCTCGAATTCTACATAGGAGCGTTGCACTATTGAATAAATAATAAAAACATGTATTTTTATCCTAAAAATGGCCATCTAAGTCATACTTCTATTTTTATTTTTTCAATGAAGTAGAAAGAATCTCCAATTTGATTTTTTTCGAATCCGATTTCTCAATAAATAAGGAATTTTTCTTTGGGACCGTTTTTCACCTGGAAAGACAATCAACTTCGGTAGCGACTTCTGGCGAATTTTTGGAGCTGGTGCAATTTCGTCCCAAGAATTGCATCCGTCTGGGCTAAGTAATGCGGGTTAAGCCTTTTTGTGGCATAATTTTACACTCTGAGAATAAAAGTTTGTGAAAAGCCGCAAATAAGCAGCTTCCTCGAGTTCATAGACTTAGTTTTATTCAGTCTGCTTAATTTTTCTGGGCCAGAGGAATCAGTGCCTACAAAGCAGTTCCAACATGTGTTCTTTTCAAAAACTATTGCAAAATAGTGGCTTCAATCAAATGATTTTCAGTGTACAACTTAGCATACAAAAAATCTATTAGTTTGTTAGTTTCTAGAATACCAAGGTTTTTTTTTCAAAATATTGGTTTGTTTGAATACTTAACCAATGTGTTGCTACATTTTAAGTTTAAAAAAAAAATAGAGGAACATCACGGGACTGAAGGTGATCCCCCTGCTTTAACAATTGTTAATATGTCAGTCGGAAAAATAGATTGGCAAGTAGTAGTAATAGATTCAATAGTTAACATAACTAAGTATTGGTCTCTCTTAAAGATAGTTATTTTTGTAGTACTTATATTTAGCTATGTTAGATACGTAATTATAAAAATAGTTTACCTAATGTCTTAATATGAGAAACCTTAATGGTTTTTGTTCTTTGGGAAGTTTGTAGTACAATATAAATAGATTCATATTTAGTGATATTAATCTGCGATACATTGAGAAAATCATTCGAGATTTGATCAATTTACGATTAAGGTAGAAATTTATTTGGTTTGGCATTTACTAAAGAAGCTGAGAAGTTTGTTAAAATCACGCAGAAAATATTTTCTGCTACAGAGTATTTCAAAAAAATATTTTCGTATGATTAAAATGTAAAGTTGTGTTTTTATATAATAGTGAATAGTTTTTTTCTTGAAAATAACAAAACGCCTTCAATGAACTTTTTTTTACAAATTTTTTATGATAAAAGAGGCACTGGAAAATAACTTTGATCAAAAAGGTAGAGGAATAATCACCGCCCGTACTTTTAGCGTTATGATTTGATTTTTACGATTTTTTTTCAGTGGACTCATTTTGCAACAACGATGCTACATTTCAGTTTGTTTCTTAAATGCGGATCGACATGGTAGACATTATTTCAATGGCTAATTTCGAATTAACGGTAAGACGTGGGATTATAACTTAAAAGAACAATCTGTGCACAAGGAGAGTAAATTGTGCGCACCGAATGAGGCATTACTGAAAAAATACGTAATTTTTGATCGAAGAAGGAGGCCATGCTCACGGTTTTCATGGATAACAATTGGTGATCAGACCAACGTTAATTATTTGGGCGTTTAGAGACGTTTGCTTGTAGCAAGTGACCGCACAAGACAAGATTTGTGGGTTGACAACTAGAGTCTTTGCGCAATACCATACCAAGGCTCTTTTTCCACTTAACCCAGTTCCGACCGGACGGCGAAAACCCGAACTTCGAAAGTCCAAATTGGCAACATGTTTCCACTTTGCGATTTATGCACAGCTTCTTACCGTTCCAAGCTCAGTTTGTGGTTGCACCGTAACAGTGCCGCGGAAAAATTCAAAAGCTTGGCATAAAGGTGATAAAACTCTGGATGAAGTGTTACGCAATTTCATGCCAGGCATCTTTCGTAGGATGTTATCCCAGACGTTGTCAAGAAATTTGTCCCACGGCGCAGGTCTGACTTCCAAAAATTACTCAAAACATCCGCAACGATGTCTTCCATTATTTAAAGGACTAAAAAATAACTAACGTACAATTAAATTATAGTGGCTCGAGGATAACTAATCGTTCGATTTAAAACCATCTAATGTGAATCCGCCGCCGGAGTGGCAGTCGACGGCAGCTAAACGGCAAAATGCCGTGACCATCTTATGACAAAAAAAGGGGCAATGCTCTCCTTCACGACACTTAAAAGAATTCCGTTTTTCGATTTTATTTTCGTTCTGTCGAAACTGGGTAGTTTGAAAAGATCCTTTCTCGTGAGTTTTTGACCAACTAACTTACAGGACGGATTTGGCCCTCTAAAATTTCTTCCCATTCGATCGAACCAGAAACACCGATCCAGTGATCGTGTCTCAGCAACCGAGAGGATATAATAGAACGGAGGGTCGAGCAGATTTAAATTTTCCATATAAATTCCTGATTGATCAAGGTTGTATATTTAAGCTTTTCGATGTTATTTCCGTAATGTCGAAACTGGATAATATGAAAAGATCCTTTATCGTGAGCTTTTGACCAATTAACTTACAGTACGGATACCATCCATCGGTCGCTGGATTTGGAACTCTGCAATTTCTTCCCCTTCGATCGATCCAGGAAAACCGATCCAGTGATCTTGTCCAAGCAACCGAGAGGGTCGAGAAGATTTCACTCTTCCATATAAATTCCTGATTGATCAAGGTTGTATATTTAAGTTTGTTTTTTTCACTAAGATTTTACTAAACAAGTCCGATTAAATTCAGATCAACAAAAAAAGGTCCACCTATCTAATCACTGTTCATATAAAAACATTAAAATTTAAAACATTAAAACATACGTAAGGATATTCTTGCAACAAAAAAAGCAAAGAATTTTCATTGCGAGTACTTGAAGATTTTTGTTTGTACATATATCTATTGCATTGTGATAATTGTTATTCAAAAATAAGATTCTCAAATGTATCTGCGGGTGTTTTTGTTTATTTTTATCTTATTTATTGAAATATTAAAATTGATTCTAGTTAATTGAGATAAAAGAATAATGTCCAAATATTTCTAAGCATTTTCAAGCACCACATCATCGTTAAAGGACTATCACAATTCATTGACTACTTCATTCGACCCAACAATTTTAACATCGCATGTCGCGACTTTGTAAAAATAGTTTGGTATTTTTTTTTATTATTATTATTGTAATGACATGCGTTTGTCATGACATTTTTTGAGTGCCATGACCTTTTGCGAAATAAAATTATTATTGTTTTGCTTATTCTAATGGTATTTCTAGGGAGTTGTTTATTCTTTTTGTATTATTATTTAAATGTATAAAATGTGCTTATTTGTAAATAAAATGATAAAGAAAATATTGTTCTTGTAATCGAATGTAATTTTAGCCGAGTAAAATATTTATTGAAGTTATAACATAAGCATTGTGTTACCCAACATGGTAAGCACAATGGTAGACATCGTTAAGGGTGATATGGTTGTTGCGGTACTATTTCCCGCCAATATTTCGGCTCGTTTTCTCATTCGCTCCTGAAAAGAAGAATAAAACATTTACAAATTGAAAATAAAGAAAAGATTAAAAAAATACAAATGAAACAAATATTATTAATGGTGTAAATAAAGGATAGATGTCATGGAAGTCAACAAATTAGAAATTTAACTCGAATTATAACAAACGCTTTCTTAATGGGGATATTTTTTTTATATATTTTCAAAGTTTAACTATTGAAGAAGATAAGATCAAGAATTTAACCGATCGTGAAAGTGACTGCAGCGAGAACAAAAAGGAAGTCGCACGTAGACCAAAACTGCCAAGAGCATGCAAGAACAAGGGCGCAAGCTCATCAAGCGAAGAGGTAATTTTTTCATATAATACCATAACTAACGATCTCCTATCATTCGAAAAAACACTGGTAAGTAAATACCGACTTAAGTGGATAGAGGCGATGAGCTCTGAGTTAGCGGCACATCAGAAAAACCACACGTGGGAGTTAGTTGATCGGCCCATCGAAAGGAAAGTTTTGTCAAACAAATGGGTTTTTGCGTGAAAAAGAGGGATGACAGCAGTATTGAACGCTATATGGCAAGAATAGTGGCCAGAGGATGTGAGCAGACAGAAGGTGTCGACTTTGACGAAATCTTCGCTCCGGTAGCTCGTTACGAAACTATTCGGATGTTATTTGCAATATGCGCTGAAAACAATATGCACTTGCACCAAATGGATGTAACGACTGCATATGTTCAAGGCGAATTACACGATGACGTATATTTGGAGCAGCCAAAGTATCCTGGTACCAAGGGGCAATACAATAAAGTATGCAAACTTGAGAGACCATTATATGGCCTTAAACAATCGGGTCGTCAATGGCATCTGAAACTAGATGCATATTCTAACCAGATGGGCATGAAGCCATCGATGACTGATGTTTGCCTCTATGTAAAGGTCCAAAACAAAAGTAAGGTAATTGTAGTTGTATATCTAGATGACGTGCTTGTAGCCTCTGATGATTTATCATTGTTAAAGAAAACAAAAACCTCTTTATCCAAAAATTTTGAAATGAAAGACCTAGGGCAAGTCAATAATATTCTGGGGATACAAGTTGCTAGAGAAAATCCTACAGGAAATTTATGCATACTACCGTGTCCAAAAAATAAGGTGACATATGAATTTGAACTGCGCGCGTCGAAGGATTTGAAAATTTTTCTTTCTTTTTAGGTTGGTAGTACTGTCAGTGACATCTATGTGAAATTTCATGTCAAAATATATTCATAGTGTTTGAGATACGCGTCGTTTTGTGAGCTGCTAAAAGTGAGTTTTTCGTTTTTTGCGATGTCGAAATTTATTGAGCAAACAATTTGCATTAAATTTTGTTTGCGGAATCAATTTTCTGCTGCGGATACGTTGAGGATGGTGCAGAAAGCCTTTGATGATGAGGCTATGTCTAAAAAAAATGTTTACAAGTGGTATAGTGATTTCCAAGCCGGCCGTGAACGTGTCGAAGACGAAGAGCGTTCTGGGCGACCCTCAACCTCAACCGATGAAGCTCACGTCCAACAAATCAAAGATTTGGTGTTGAAAAACCATCGATTAACGATTAGAGACCTTGCTGATGAAGTTGGCTTATCGAAAGGCTAAGTCAATACCATTTTGAAGGATGCTTTGGGCCTCAAGCGCGTCAAATCTCGACTGTACCGAAAACATTGAAATTTTTGGAAAAAAGGCGTCGCGTTGAAGTGTGTGAAACAATGCTTTCCGACTACCAGGATGTCATAAAACGCATGGATGAGACTTGGATCTATGCTTACGACCCCGAAACAACCGATCAATCGAGCGAATATCGTGCCAAAGGAGAGCCGAGACCAAAAAAACCGCGCCAAAGTCGATCAAAAATCAAGGTCATGTTGTCTGTTTTCTTCGATTATCGTGGTGTTGTGCTTTATGAATTCCTTCCAACCGGCCAAACAGTCAACAAGGAATATTATTTGAACGTTATGCGTCGTTTGCGTAACGCTATCCGCCTAAAAAGGCCGGAATTGTGGAAAGACAATTCTTGGTTTTCACACCACGATAATGCACCATCCCATACCGCACTCGTAATTCGTGATCATTTCGCCAAAAACTCAACCCATATCGTTCCGCAACCACCGTATTCACCTGATCTAGCGCCGTGCGACTTCTGGCTGTTCAACAAGCTCAAAAGACCGCTCTGGGGACACCGTTTTGATACGATAGAGGAGATTCAAGCCGCAGCGAAGACGGAACTGAAGGCCATCCCGCAAAGTGACTACAACCAGTGTTTCAAAGATTGGAAAATCCGTTGGCATAAGTGCATTGCATTGGGACGGGATTACTTTGAAGGGATTGAAATTGATTTGGAAGAATAAATAAAGAATTTTCAAAATAAATACAATGTCACCTTATTTTTTGGACACAGTAGTACATCAGAAATATCATATCGAAAAGCTAATACGAAAATTTGGAATGGATAAAGCGAACCCATCTGCTACACCGATTGATGCAAGCAACCCGCTGACTAAAGAATCCTGCCCAAAGTCTCGTGAAGAGACAGCGGAAATGGACAAATACCCATATCGGGAATTAATTGGGAGCATTCTCTATATAGGCAATGCATCGAGGCCAGATATAGCATTTGCTGCTAGTATGCTTCGTTAATTTTGTTCAAATCCGGGAAAAGACCATTGGACAGCGGCTAAACGAGTTGTTAGATATCTCTTCATGCGTACGTAGACTCTGACTGGGGAAGCGACCGCGATGATCGAAAGTCTTGTACTGGGTATGTGACCATATTGGCAAATGGCCCTGTAAGCTGGAAGTCAAGAAAGCAAAAATCCGTCGCTCTTTCTACAATGGAGGTCGAATACATGGCCCTTTCAGAGGTAACCAAGGAAATCATTTATCAGAGACAGATGCTTATGGAAATAGGAGCTGAACATTTCATACATGGTGATACATCAGTAAACTGCGATAACCAGAGCGCAATAAGGTTGTCTAAGGATTCTGTTCACCACGAGAGGTCAAAGCATATAGATATAAGATACCACTACGCTCGGGATATGCAGAAGGAAGGAAGAATTAAAGTTAAATACTTACCTACCAGCGAAATGGCTGCAGATATATTAACAAAGGGGTTAACGAAAATAAAACATGATCATTGCGTAAACATTTTAAAACTATAATAATTTGTAATTTTGTATATCACGTTGATAGGGGGAGTGTTGAATTTTAAGGTCCCTTTGTGATCAAAGTGTTACACAAATACGTTAACAAACAGATCTTATACCATATAACATGCATTCTTAATGTACAATAGAAAATAGAGATTAAAGAGTTAGTTGATACTGAAATCTAAAATAAAGTGGACTTATTCTAAAGGGCTCTGTGTTTGCTTTTTCGTACTCTGTTTTTTTTGGTTCGCTCAATTTCAACAACATCTTTACATTTTTTTATAAAATAAACACATGTAAAAGGATCAGGGTCCTAATAAAGACATTTTAGATAATGATTATATCCTTGAAAAATATTCCGTATCATTTAAGTTTTTATATATTTTAATACATGTTAAACTTAAATTTAAGATAAATCCATCTTTGGTGCTCTGTCCAAATGTTTTATCACCGGATTTATACAAGCACGAGTATGTTAAGTTTCTTTCTATTTCCTGTAGCCATATGGGTACGCAAAATTGGTTTAAGTCACTTTTGGAGTCTTAACATCTGTCATATCGGTTCATGAAAACTAAATCTGTAACTGCGAACTGAGTAAATACTATCCCGACTTTATTGGTAACATAACAGATCGAATTTATTTTCATTGCATGCAGACATGATTTTGAAAAATAGCTTACCTGGTAAAGATTGTCCTCTCCCGGTGGATCTAGACACTCAAACTCACAGCATCGTTCGCCAACCCTGAAGTTCTTGCAAAACTAAAAACCACAGAAAGGATGAAAGGATAAGTAAAACCAAATGTATTCCAGTGGACTAATGAAATGTATTTCATACTCACATAGGGAGGATCACAGTAGATAGCTTTACACCACAGTGGCTCGGAATGGTAGCAAACACAAAGACTGCATACACCGGGACCAGGTACATACAGCATGCCATGATTGACGGAATTGCCTTGAAAATCGATGCAATCCTCCTCCAGGCATCCTGAAAATTGAAAGATACACGTTGAGTGCTTAACAGAGGCTGGGTAAATTGAATGTGGATGCAGTTGAATTTATTTCCTTTTTTTTGTTTTTTTGTTTCTTTGGTAAACGCCTAGGAGAATTTTGGCAACTGACCAACAATTTTATACAAGGTGTGTATTGTTGATTTGTATAACGTGTGTTGGCATTTGTATTTTAGACAAAATTGGATAATAAGGCTGCTGCATTAACTGCTATACACCAGAAGAATATACAAATGCGATTATGCAGAGGAAATCTAAAGTGTAAAGAAGGACTGCATTGTAAAGGAAAGAATGCCTTCGTGGATTGGTTTGGAAACCCCAAGCATGATATATTTGTTTTTTCTTTTATTATTCAGTTTTTGTTTTATCTCCTTCTTTTAATTCAATAAAATTAAATAAGTAGTCTTAAAACAAATCTTTTTAAATTGTTCATCAACATTCATTTGGTTTCAATTAATACTGTATGAATTTTGCACTTCAAATTATTTTATGACTTATCCAATTAATAATGGCTTGGAAAATTAAAAGAACAAAAATAGATATTTTCCTCGTGATTTTTGTGAAACAAACTTGAGGCTACTTTATAAAGGTTTACGTTTCCAAATTTGGGGCTTAAACACATTTATAAAGTTGTTGCAAAAAGAAGCTTGCTACCTTCTTGCCTTTCCCCAGAAAATCTATTGTGCGCTTTAAACTTGGATAAAGAGAAGACATCTTGATGAATATGAACCTAATTTCTAAATAACGAACAAAGAAAATGTAAAAATAGTTGATACCGAAATCACTAAAAACGTACAGCACTTTAAGAACATTAAACAAGAATAAAAAGTGTTTAATAACATCAATTATTTGAACAAAATCAAGTAAAATACATAAAAATTAAAACGTTTATAAAAGCTTTTGCATAAAGCGTTTCTTTTCTTTAAATTTAAATAAAACAAACACGAGCGATTTCCGGAAAACCATGCTCGTGTGGCACGGAGTGTGTGGCACGCAGCTCCGCTGACCTGTTGAAACGACATGTCATCGGTGTCCATATCATCCTCGTCTCTGAATATGGTTTTTCGACCGAAATTTTGGTCAACTTCCAACTATTCGGGAGGCCAGTTAGCGGACACACGTCGTTGTCTTTGATCGTTAACTCTAAGCTCTTGGGTCAGCTGAAGTTTGTTCGGGTAAAAGCAGAAGTCATGACGCATGCGAAATTGAAGGCGCGGAATTGACTGTCTTGGATTCTCCTGAACCTTCTCATAGACAGCGGCAGCATTTTCGCCGAAATTATCCATCACATTGCGAATAGTTCTCTCGGAATGACGATTCTGCCGACCGTAAAATGAGCGAAGGGCGCGAAATATTATTCCAACAGAAAACCAAATTTTATTAAAAAATTTAATCATTCGCACATTCTGCCGAAAGCTATAATACTTCAAATTGATTTGGCAAAACAGACTTTATTAATGGCAGCCAAATTGACAGATGTAACTTCAACAATATGGCCGCAATCACCTGATCAAGTTCGGAAATCCCTTTCAGTAAACCTTTAAAATATATCAGCATATATAACGTATATAACGCCGCATGGCGTGATCATGGCCTGATGCGAATCATACATATGTATGTACAGTAGGCGTTTTTCTCCTCTCAATATCCGTTCTTACTCATTGACAAGCTATTCTCCCCACATTGATGCCCTCGCATACTTCTTGAGACCAAACCGGTAAGAAAAAAGAACGACCACAACACCGGCTGGTGAACGCCCCCCTTCGCCAAGCCCCACACTTGGGGACTATGCTTCAGCAATGAAGGGCAAGAACGGGTGTGGGAAACGAAAAGAAAAACAAAAACAACAGCGAAATCACAGACGAAAAGTCCCTAAAGTCCCTCCAGAACTTAGAATTTTTTCTTTATGCTTGAAAAATTCGCTTTCAACCTAAAGAATATATTTTAAATATTTTAGGCTGAGTAGAAAGTCTTAAAAGTCCTTAAAAAAACGGTGAAGTAAAGAGCGTCGATTGTAGGTTAGGTCGTCAGACCGCATCTTACAGGGATTTCTTAATTTTTGTTCTCCTGTCTCTTATCTATTCTGTTGGCGCATTGAAGCTCGATCATAATTTAAGCGTGGCTTAAACAGAACCCTCGAGATGAATGAAGCATTTTTTTTTACAATGTTGGAAACGAGGTTATGAACCTTACTCAAGTGATTGTAATCCTTTCGACAAGTCTCTCGATTTCAGACCTCCATCACTGACAAAGCCGAATCAAATGTACGTTGCCTTAGGCATGCCTCTTTTATGCAATCGCTCTTCTTTTACCGAAATGGGTTTTTTGACGCGCATGTTTCCTCCAAATCTTTGAAGCTTTTGCCACGTTCATATTCTTCATTTCAATTTAAGTTCGTTAAGCGGGCTGGACGCACAGTTATTGTGTTTAGCCTTCGTCTCAGCTAAGGAATCACTTTTCGGTCAAAAAAGATAGCGGAGTTTTCCCGGCATTGCATACATCCTACTTATGACATTACATGACTTATTTTCATGTAAAGGGTGATTTTTTAAAAGCTATAGGAAAGTTTTTCAAAAAAAAAACACATAAAATTCAGAAAAATGCATGAAATCTTTATTTGAATCGATAGTACAGTCCATATAATTTAATTTTTGAAGATTATTTCATGCAAATGTTGACCTTGACTGCGCCTCAAATGGTCCATCCGCTTAGTCCAATTTTGGCAAACTCTTTCCAATATTTCGGCCGGTATCTCACGAATAAATGCTTCAATGTTGTCTTCGAATGCGTCAATTGAAGCGGGCTTGTCTGTGTAGACATGAGCTTTAACATAGCCTCACAAAAAATAGTCTAAAGGCGTTAAATCGCACGATGTAGGCGGCCAATTAACCGGTCCCGAAGGTGAAATAAAATGTTCACCAAACTCGCCTCTCAATAAGTCCATTGTTGCGCGTGTTGAGTGGCATGTGGCACCGTCTTGTTGAAACCACATGTCATGTAAGTCAAGCTCTTGCATTTTGGCAAAAAAAAATTAAATATCATCTCACAGTAGCGCTCACCATTCACAGTTACGTTACAATTCGCATCATCTTTGAAGAAGTACGGTCCAATGATGCCGATACCAGCCCATAAACCGCACCAAACTGTGACTTTTTCTGGATGCATTGGTAGCTCTTGTAATGCTTCTGGTTGATATTCACTCCAAAATCGACAATTCTGCTTATTTACGTACCCATTGAGCCAAACACAATTTTTCGGTAAAAAAGTGGATCTTCGGCCAACTTTCCAAGAGCCCATTCACCAAAAATTTTACGTTGCGGTAGGTCGTTCGGCTTCAATTCTTGCACCAGCTGTATTTTGATAGGCATCACACCTAAATCCTTCTGCAAAATTTTCCACGTTGTTGAGTAACAGAGGCCCAATTGCTGCGAACGGTGACGAATCGATAATTGATGGTCATCATTAACACTGGCCGATACAGCTGCGATATGTTCTTCAGTTCGCACTCTACGTAAGCGTATTGGTGGTTAAATGTCGCAACAATGTAAATTTGGTGCGAATTTTAGTCTCAATAGCCCGAATAGCCGCTTCAGTGGGTCGATTAAACTGAACATAAAATGGAAGAAGCGCGCGATGAACTTTCTTAACAGAGCACGCATTTTGATAATAAAATTCAATAATTTGCAGGCGTTGTTCGTTTGTAAGAAAGTTCATGGTTAAATTATAGACCAAACTGAAGACGTTTGACAGTGAAACAAAACACGAAACGTGCGTCAGCTGTTTAAACCAGTGTTGCCAAAAAGATAGCTAAAAAATCAACCTTCAAACAAAGCTTTCATTGAATGTACCACAGCTCTTGTAAAAATTCCGAGTGAATTGTTTTTCCCGACTGACTGCAACATCTATGGTCATTAATTTTTTCAATAAATTTTGACTGAACTGCTCTGAAATCTGTGACTTATAGTATATGTCAGTCCTTTCTCGGCCTCGAGCAATCCGTTCTTGTGAACTCCGTTCGCTCAAATTCTTAATTTTTCTGCGATTGCTTTCAAGTTCCTGCGGTTTCTTAAGGTTAAGTCCTTGGACCAGTCTTTTTCAAACAAAACTCTGATGTTGAAATAAAGTGCAATTGTGTTTAATGTGCTAGGTATTGTGTATTCCACAAGCCATCTTAAATACCAAGGCTTAAAGTAATAACTGCTCCATAATTAATTAATAAATATTTTAAGAAACATTTTCTGTGATATTTCAATTAAAAGTGCAATACGGCAAAGGCTGTGCTTATCTGAACAAAATTCAGCCTCTGATTGTTCTCAGGCGTCCATTATACAAAAAATATTTAATTCTTCCCGTTTAACGCGGTCTTTGGTAGTAACTTTGGAAGAAACCGTATGGTTGTATTTTTCCAGGAGTACTTGAAAATCGTCTAGGACCACAACCACTAACCAAGAACATATTGCCGAATATCGTTACTTGAATGCAATGGATTATTTTTCCCGCAGACAAAGATGAAGAAACCGGTCAAAGGCATCGCCGAGGCTAAGAATAGTTAATGATCAAAACATCCAACCATTATTGTAATCAATTACAATTAACAATTATTTACAATTAACAATTGTTAAAAGTATTTAAAGTTCAATAAAAACTAAAATGACTTTAATTGGTAAGGCATTTTGATCGGTCTTCTGATAGGACATTGAGCCATTGACTTCTCTACTAGTTATCAAGATTAAAGAGGCTGAAACCCTCATATGACTTTAAAATTTAAAGATTTGAAAACCTTTTTTTCAGGACTCAAGGTGGATTAAAAAATAGCAACTGCCAAATATACACATCTTAGGTCTTCAAGGAGCAATTAAAACGCGGCTATAGTTGTTATAATTGGTGTTATCAACATTGATATTCTAAGATCAAGTCGTGACCATGTATTTAGTTGCTTCATTAAGGTGGACAATATAAAATGTATGGGTCTTAACATCGATTTTCAAATAACATAACTGTATGTCTCGTTTAGAAGTTGATAGTTTGAAAAATAAAAAACTAATTTACTTTGACGAAGGAGTCTCCGGCAGTTAATATTGTGTTTCATTCAGCTGCTTGTTAGATATATAGTTTGCTGAATTGTGGTTGCAGCATTTCATGCAGTGAAAACATCAACTGTAATATCAATTGTTTAACTATTGATAAAGTTAAGAGCTACATTGTAGTACAAATTAATTGGTAGAAACACTTTTTTGAATGTAATTTTAAGTAGGCTATGATTTTGACGTTGTGTTCGAAATGTTGTGTTAATATTAGATTTGTCAAAAGCTCATCATTGGAATCTGAACATGGATGGAGAAGAGGGCAAAAATAATTGCTTTACATGAACACACTGGAAAAAGAATAAGAGAGATTTCGGTTGATGTCGAAGTTGAAAAATCAAGTGTTTCCAGGATTTTTGTGCTGCACAAATGTACAGGTTCGATTGCAACAAATCGTTAGTGTCATTGCGGGCGAAAACGCAAAACCAATTCGACGTCGTCTTTTTGTAGTGGGTCGTAAGGCAACAAGGCCACTAAAGAAGCAATATTAGGAAAAAAAGACTGCAATGGGCAAGAAAACATAGAAATTGGACTGCAGAGGATTTTAAAAAAGATATTTTTTCAGACGAGTCACTTTGAGGTCCATGGATAAAGGGTAGGTTACGTGAGAAGAAGTGACAATGAAAAATCCGGCCTGTTCATATTGTCTAAGCCCCTAAGCACCCATCCAAATTAATTTTAAGTCTAATTTGCTTAAAGTCTACTGGTAAACGAAAGCTGAATAGTCTCATCTTCACATTCATTAGCCCAGCTTTTGGAGAATTACTACTTCAGCGGACATTCGCGTTGTTTAATCTAGGACAGCCTATGGTGTTCTTTAACCAGTGAAATGGAAGAATTAAGAGAGTTGTCTGCTTCTATGTATGACCGCCCTTGTCTTACCATGCTATCCTTTTTATTGTTCTAGTAGAAAAGCCTATCGCACAACAGGAAGAATGTCATACACATTTGTGTAATAAACTTCACAGTAAATATTTCTATGAGAAAAACGTTGTTCCGTTTTCGTTCAGAGAAATCTCCGATCGGAAAAAAGCTCCGATTTTGTGAAGTGAAGAGAAACATGGACAAAAGCGTAGCATTAATCTTGGCAGCCGATAATTATGAGCGGCGAGCAAACAAAACAGAGATCTATTGAGAAAAAAATCTAACATTTTTAATCTTTCAGATGCAGCGTAAGTTCAATTATAAGAGTCAAAAACTTAAAAATTAACTTTTTCATAATTTTCTTCACAGATTCAAGAAAAATTTTCGCCTGAGCAAGGTTTTATTTAAGTTAGTCTTAAACGCAATGAAAACAAAGATGCAACCGGCTACTCGATCAGATGCTTTGACTTTGGAGCAAAAACTGGCGGCTTGTTTAAGGTTTTTTGGTGAAGGCAGCCATCAGCACGGCGCAGGGAAGGACTTCGATTTATGCTTGGCGCAGTCAACTTTTTCGAATGTTCTTCAAGATGTGCTGAATATTCTTGAAGAGAGCTTGTGCCCTAAGTGGATGTCCTTGGAAATGGCAAGGGAACAAATCGAAGAATCAAAGGTGCAAGTTCAGTTAAAAACAGGATTCCCGAGTGTGATATTTTGCGTTAATGGGACTCATATTAAAATTATCGCGCCTAAAGACGACAAGCATCTATTTTTCAACAGAAAGGAATACCATTCCCTAAATGTTCTCATTGTAAGCTACATAAATTAAAAACCAAAACACACCAATTTCTACATTAACGATTTTTTAGATCTGCGACTATAAGATGCGTATAAGGGCTGTAAATGCAAATTTTCAAGCAGCAAACCACGACTCACATATTTGGAATATTAACCCTCAAAGAAGCTTTTTTGAACAAAGGTACCAGAATGGCGTCAGAGATGAATATATCTTAGGTACCTCTTTTATAGTAAATTATTAAAAATATAATTCGTTTCACTTATAGTATGTATATATTTTTTGTTTGTTTCAGGAGATGCTGGATATCCCTTGGAGCCAAGGCTAATGACACTATTAAGGACGCCAGTTCCCGTCAGTTCTCGCAAAGTCGTTATAATAGAGCTCACTGAAAAGCTCGAAATGTGGTTGAAAGAACCTTAAAATTGCTCAAAAACAGATTTCGCTGTTTATTAGCAGTGCGGCAATTACATTATAATCAACAAAAGGCTTCACAAATTTTCAAAGTTTGCTCTGCCTTGCACAACGTATGTTTTTTTTTCAATGATGTCAATGATTTTGATGAAAATTCTAATGAAGAAAACAATGATGACAATTCCATCCTCAGGTCGCAGTACCAGAATCATGCAGTGAATATAAGGAATGAAATTCTGAGTAGTTTTTGTTAAGTGAATTTTATTCATTTGTTTTGATAAATAAAAAGAAAAAAGTTACTGATTTATTAAAACCACACTTTGATTCACATTTTAAAATTTTCCATCATGGTGTTGTGACGTTTTATTTCAAGGTCCAACATCTTGACCTTTAACTCAAGCTTTTGTTTTGCCTTCTTCATTATGATTCTGCATTTCTTTAAGTTTTTTTTTCTCCACTTCTGCAAGTTCTTTCACACTACGGTTTAGTTATTGAATTCTGCTGGCCATTTCTTTAATATTTTTGCTGTTGCTTTCTTGTATCCTTATTTGCTTGCTGAGAAGCTGGATTGACGTCAATAGCTGTCTCGATGTTCGCTGACGCTTCAATGTTCATGTTGCAGGTTCAGGATCATTGGTTGGAGCATCGTCCTTGCTTTGTGAAGCTCCAAAAGTTTTTGCTCCTATGCCCGTAACAGAATTCTTTATATTTAGGAGCGCAATAACACTTTCTTCAAAGTTCGAGAAAGATTTTTGTTTAAATTGACCACCGCCCGTTGCCGTTCATTCTTTGGCGTTAGCCACAAGCTTCTTCTTTATGTTAGTTTTAAAGTCGCTCCACACATTTTTGTAAGTTGTTTTCAAATGATTGAAGAAAGCGCTATACCAGAAAGCGTTCATCTCTTCAGGCGGTCGACTGGTGAAATTTCGGGCAATATCTGGTTTTGTCTTCACAAACTTGTCGCTATTTTTTGTCGCGGATTTTTTCGTACATCCTAACTCGAGAAAAAATCAAGCTATCTGACATATTTAATTAATTTTACAGGGTGGTTTAAATTTTATGATGAAAAAGCTGTCAAACAAGGGACAATTTCATTTCTTTAAATATAATCAATTTAGTTTTTCAATTAAAAAAGCTCAAAATCAATTAAATTTATAATTTTCAACTACCTCATCAGATAGATTGGTTTATAAATAACAAACACACACTGCTGTTCACAAGTTTTGAGAAAAATTCATATAACCCTATTTTTCAATTTTAATTCCAAAAATTTCATCAAAATTATGTTTATTAAGCCAATTAACGAAATTAAGTTAGTTATTAACTATAAACACTAACTTAAAGACTAAAATAGTATAAAGTTGAGCCCATTTCATATTTTGATGTGTTCTTTTCTGTATTTCTGGATCCACGTTCCCTCGGCAGTGTTTGGAAAATTGTTTCAGAAAAGTGAATTCTATAAATCTTTTTTATTTTTCGTGATTTCGAATGACGTCTATAACACTGACAGACAAAAACAACTTAGACAATTAAGAAGCAGACAAAGAAGCGCAAAAGAAAACACGGCCAAGTGCGAGTCGGACTCGCGCACTGAGGGTTCCATACAAACCCATAGGTATATTACGACAATCTATAAAAAAAAATTTCTTCATGCCAAATTTCAAGATTCTAAGATTCTAGGTCGATTCGTTTTGATACCCTTGCAAGTAGTTGCGAGTTTGAAAATATGCGGCTTAAATTGCTGTTTATTTGAAAGCGTTGAAAAAGAAGTTTGATTTTGTTACAGCTTCAAGACTTGAGTATTTTATATGAATTTCAATTTAATACCTCTACGCGTTCCTGAGCAAAGGGGTTGTAAGTTAAAAATTATAACAATTATTTTTATTATATGATGTAATAAAAAATTTACGGTTTTCGCAATTTCTGCTTTATAGGTGCTAAAAGAAGTTATATCTAACCAAATTTCAAGATTCTGAGTTCACGGGAAGTACCCTGTAGGTTTTGATTCCCTTACGATTGTCGAAAATTTGCGGCATAAACGGCTGTATCTTTTGATTGCTTTGGCTTAGAAGTTTTTACAGCTTTAATTGACAGTAGACCTAAATATTTGATATGAATTCCAGCTTGATACCTCCACGCGTAGCTGAAGAACAGGATCTTGAAATACAGACGGACGGACAACAAAGTGATCCTATAAGGGTTTAGTTTTTTCCTTTGGAGGTACGGAACCCTTAAAAAAATTTTACTAAACCCATTTATACCTCTTCGTTGGGTAAATAACAATTTTCATTCCTATATTTCCAACCAAGAAGGCTTAATTATATAAGACCCGACTATGCACCGCTAATTGCATTCGTCTGATAGCCCCAAGTGCATTTTGGCCATTCATAGCAACTTGATTGCATGCTTCCGTAAAAATCTTTCACCAAAAAGATGTTTCGGAAATCTTATCGCCGATCAAAGTCTCAGCAAGCTGTCGCCAGTAAGAAGCTCTCAATAACAAAACAAAATAAGTTCTCATATTTAAGATGTTCCAAGCTGTTTACTTTAATTACGCTGCAGCAATAAAAGCCCAACTGAGTGGAAACTTTTTGATTTAATTACAAATCCTAAGCTGATTGTACAAATGATTTGCTGCATCGTAGGTTCGGGTGGAAAGAGGTCATTTTGATGTTTTTGCTTTAATTAAGAAACGCAATTGGAATGTTGTTACGATTGTAAAATATTTTGTTTGCGTTATTTTATTTATGTTATGGAAAAATTGTGTTAACCTAAGGGCGCCGCTTGGGCATGAGTTGAGCTTATGTACGTATGTCTTTACAAATAAGATGAATCTTCACCGTTCAGTTCAATTACTTACTTACTAAAGAACGTTATAGAAATCTAACTTGAACCTAGTTAAATACCTGCAGCTAGGTTTTGCTTAGTCTTTAAAGGGTTAGACTATGAGCGTGTGATTTCAGATTTGGAGTCGGCAAAAGTTCCAACGAGCACATGTCGGCAATAACCTTTGTGCGATCTCGCTTTCTATTTGCAGTTTTGTCACTTTTAAAAATGGGCAATGTTTTAAACGTATTTAAGGGGCTGTACCTAAAGGATTCTAATGGAGTTGGTAGCTGGGTCTACAGCCAATGAGTTACCTATGCAGTTGGCAGTTAGCGCTATAGGCAGCCAGTTCGAAGCTGATTTTCCAGAAAGCTTGTTGGTCTTGGTAGCTAGCTGTATAGCAATGCAGAAGAATCTTACTTTATAGGTAGCTAGGTTGCAACTGGCTCTATAGCAAGGCAGTCTTGGCTGACCGTCTCCTCATTTTTCACTGAGCGGCAGCTTCCGCTAAAATCGTTGGGCTGCATACATGTCTGCCAATGGGGTAATAAGGAGTTGCGACTCAGGTTGAGCAGCTTCCTGGGTCCTTATTTTTTTTAGGATTGACCAAGTTTGTCTGGTATGTTGTAAGATCGCATTCACGAGGGGCAAAATACTTATATGGGCTTGTTGATCTGCTTTGCAGTTGCCGTGAATGTTCCAGCATTTTTTGACCAGCTTAGGTGCAGTGCTTACAGCAGCGAATGTTTTCAGGTCAGCGAAGTTGTCGCTGCCACTTTGCGGTCTGGTAAATCGCATTGATTTCGGTTTGAAAAACACTGCAGTGATCTGGAATGTGGAAGGAAATATCCAGGCTTAGATTAATCAGGAAAATACTACTTTCAACTTTTATACAAGCTTTGACCCATCAGTATACAAAGTGATGTAGTCGTCAAGTATGATGAAACTAGAATCTTACTCCTCACTGTGTGGGATACCAGTTCTGAAATTTGAGGCGAAGTTTGGTCTTAAGACTTAATATAGACTACATCGATTGGGGAGGGATTTTCCCTATGAGAATCGTTCTGGTCTATGGTGAATCTGAATTGCGTCTTACCGATACAAGCTTTGCATGATGTCTGACAAGAATTCCAGTGAAGTAGAATGGAGAGCCCCCGTGTTGAGAACGGAAGCCATTCATTTAACTTGTCGACTAGTTTCTGGTTGACTGAAACTTTGATTGTTTATTACCAGACAACTGCTCCCTAAAGAAGAATGGGGTCGACATTCACAAGGTAAAGCCATATTACGATCTTTTACTCACAGCTAAAAGTATTTCATAAAAAAAAATAAAAGTAAGGTCAACCCCGTCAAAAGATAGGAACTTAAATAAGTAAGTAATTTAAGAAAAGTGAAAATACATTGTTGCTGCAGCGGGCTTAGTGACCGCAAATTATGGTATCCAAATAAATATTAGGAACCGGCTCCCAAAATAAGTAACCAAAGTTTAAATGGAACCAATTTTATTTTCTGAAGAAAAGTGAATTATAGAAGAATAAATCAAGTTCAATAAACTACTTACATTCTTTTAAGCACGGCCAAACCACCCATGTCCACTGCGCAATCCGAAATGCCGGAAAGGGCACACGCTTTTCAAATTGTCTGCGACGCAGAAAAGAGACGAATACATTTTTTACTAACTTTGTGGATATGTTCACAGTGGACCAGGGTTTCAACCAACGTTACTCTTTTAATAAAGACAATGAAAATTAAACTGATAATTATAAAGTTAACAACTTTTGGTTTTTAGAAAATGTTGCTCGATGGCAAACATAAAATAGTTTTGAGTGTTTTTCCTCTTGATTTGAAAAGAAAAAATTGGTTTGGGTGCGAGTAGGCCTGCCCATACCATGAACTTCCCATCTCAAGTTACAAAAGAAATATGTGCTATTTTATTCGCCGCCACTATGAAGTTCAATTCGGGTTATGAAAACATTGCGAAAAGATCAGATACATACATTTTTAGCTGCCTTTGAATACCATATACTCGTATATGTTTTCGTATTTTTGGATCAGTTAAAATACAAATTGCGTATTTAACATTGATAGATTAACATATTTCAATTTGGAAATACTTTTTTTCTGACTGAGTTTCATTTCTACTAAAAGAAAATTAGATTTTTAGTTTTACTGCAGAAATAACTTAATATAATTTAAAATAATTTTTACCGTTTTTCTTTTTCAATGATAATTGGTTGGACTTTTTAGTCATTTAATTATTAACTTGAGGTGGCGTTACAGTCCGCGTAACATGGTATTTTATCCTTCTGGCTAAGTCGATGTCGCTGTACAACTCCTAGCATACAGTTCGCTGTTGAATCTTCTCCTCCACTCACAGTCAATGCAGATGGGACAAAAGATTACACTTTTCTCTCGTAACAACCTAAGGGGCCTTCATCCGCTTTTGAAAGTGTACATGCTTCTGCACCATATAGTAGGACGGGGATGAGATGGGTCTTATAGAGCGATGCTTTAGTGCTTCGAAAGTGGGCTTAGCTTTCTTAACCAGAGGTATTCTTCATTTGATCTCAGCGCTGATGTTATTATCTGTTTTTACAGCGGAGCCCAGATAGATAAAGCCCTAACTACCTCAAAGTTATAGCTGTCTATGGTAACGTTCTGACCCAGACGTCGGATTTGGTTTTTCTTGATGGCAGCATATGCATCTTTTTGCCCGCTTTTGTTGAAGAGCCTTTTGCACTATTGTCCAAAGTATGATGTTGAAGAAATCGCAAGACAGTGCATCACCTTGTCTAAAACGTTGTTTGACATCAAGTGGGTCGGTGACGTCTTTGCCGACATTAATTTGTGCAGGATGGCGGTGACCTAAATCGCCATCCTGCACAAAAGTACGAGCTTGGCAGGGATGTTGGTTCTACCATGTACTCAGCATTGACAACAATTCTACTATGATATTTCCATTTCGAATTTTGCAGGCTTCAGTTTGGGGTGTGCAACCTTGAGGTAATTGTTTTTGCTGGCTGTCCATGGCTTGCATTAAACGACTCAATGAAAGCATTTTCGACTGTAATATAGGACCAACGACCCAAAATCTTAGCCAGTCATCCCTCAAAGAGTATCCAACTCAACGTGAAGATAAGATATTTTAAATATAGAGTTGCGAAAATCGATTTCATAACAACAACTTTAACATTGGAAGTTGATTTGTATTTGCTTTTGGCAGTTGTTTTTCAACTTCTTCAATAAAGTGTTATAAATAAGACAGTCAGAATTATTAAATATTATATAGCTTAGTTTCAAAAGTATTACATTTTGTAAGAACTCTGTTTATAGGGATTCATATTTTAAAAGTTTGAGGACCAACTCCTAATTTCAACTTCATGTATTTTTGGAACTATTTTTAATCAATCAAATTTTAGTGATTGCTTTTCTTTGGAAGATATTAACTACTGCTCGGAATATTAAGGATTAACTTTATGTCCTTTTTGAAAGGGTTCAAAAGTACATAGTTTCAATCCAGAGATTTCCACCACCTCTTCCTTCCGAGCTGGTAACTGCTCAGCAAATGATCTTTTTCTGTCTGGTAAATATATGGCTTTAAGAGGATCACATTCAGACCAGTTTTCTTTGCACATTTTTATAGGATTTTCCACGCCGATTCCGAGAGAAAGATCTCTAGGATTGGGTTCATGATTTAAAACCACAACTGTGGAAAACAAACTAAATCGGATATTATGGTCTTCCTTGCAATATACGAGTAATGCAGTTTTATCCATGTATTTTAACTTTCTCATTTAGGTTTCTCTCGATGCTTTTGCTTTAAATTCAATTGCCTCATGTAATTTGCGCCATGAGCTTCTTTTTGCTAATATATTATAACTATAAAAAAGCGTCAAGCTACAGCCGAGCAGGTTTTGAACAAAAAAGTCGGTGGCTCCATAATTTTCTAAGGATGTTTTCATGTGTCAGTGTTGCAGACGTCACTCTGAGTCTTGAAAAATGGGAAACACATACAATATTCACATTTCTGAAACAATTTTCAAAGAACTTCCGTGGAAATTTGGATCAGGAAATAGAGAAAGGGGCATATCAATGTATGAAATGGCCTCAACTAAAAACTGTTTTAGTCTTTTTGGTAGTCTCTATAGGTGGTAACTTACTTAGTTTAGTCAATTGGCTAAATAAACATAATATTGATGAAACTTTTGGCATTAAAATTGAACAAAACAAAAAAAATTTATATGAACTTGTCCGGAAACTTATGAACGGCAGTGTATATATTTATGCATATTTTTTTATCTGATAAGGTAGCTATAAACTATAAATTTAATTAATTTTGAACTTTTTTTAATGGAAAACTAAGTTGATTTTAATTTAAGAAGTCAAATTGTCCCTTTTTTTGACAGTTTTTTCGTCATAAAATTCAAACCACCCTGTGAAATTTAACCAAAAGCTTTTCAGGTGATCTTTATGCACACACGCTTCGAATGAAACCAATTTGGCTTCGGTAGCTTGATTTGTTCTCGAGTTAGGCTGTACGAAAGAATCCGCACAAACGTACGTACGTACGTACGTACGTACACACACACACACAGACATCTTTCTAAAAATCATGGAATCCGAATACTGGGACCGCCAAACGTGGAGAAATGTAAAAATTTTGAATTTCGAAAATCGGACCGATTACAAGAACTTCCTGATGGGAAGTTAATAATCACTTCGTTAATAATAAAAATGAAAAATGAATGCGTCATTCACGGAGAGTCATAACACCTGCTCAAAGTCACTGCAAGGTGTGCCTTTTACGCCCGAGGTTTCATCAAGGCTTATAATTTACACGGTAACTGTGACTGTCGAGTCTAATGAGTTTTTAATGCAACAAGTTCATAAATTGGGATTAAACGACCATGGACATTTTGGAGTATGCGTTTTCGAAACGCTCCAAACATCTTTCTTTGGTGTTTTCTGAAATCACTACTCCGAGAACTTATTCCCCAAAAATTTCGTAAAATTGATTGAAATTTCTTAAAAATTAGTCAAAACACAATACACAATGACGGGTAGTCTACTAATAGAATCCTTAAAATGCAATGGAAAAAGAGAGTAAGTTCCAGACAAAAAATATTGTGTGGTTGCATTTTAAAGATTAGTCCAAAGAAGAATATTTTTTGGGCCACCCTGTGGAGAAACTGTACAAACAAATATAAGAAACATCGGAACAATTGATTTAATGTGCTTCAAAAACAAAGTTGTATATTGAACACAAATAAAGTACTTTTCATTAAATTGATATCATCAAAAGCAAACAAAAGAAGATCCTGAATGTGAAGTTACCACGATTTCGGTTACTTAATTTAAGACCAAAGTTACGTCATTATTACCTTATCCCTTTAATAAAACCATAGTAAAGGTAGTCTGATATTTAACCAAAAGCGACTGAATTCATTTCTGATTCGGATAAATTTATTTTCCTTCCACAAGTTGACAAATGACGGCAATAAAATCAATTATATTAATTATTTAAATGATTGCTAGCTCCATAAACCCAATAAACATATATAGACCCTGATTTTATGCCTTATGCTGGAAGTAGCACAGAGAGAGTATCTATTCGTTGGTGTGATGAAGGAAGTGACACAGAAATAGGTCTTGTCGGTAAATTACCTGTACCTGCTGTGTACCTGCTCAATAATTGATATCAACTACGACTAAATGACTAAATGACGAAGTGAGGAAGGTCCTTAGGGCTGGTTGTTGATGTCTCTGAATGAGATTTAACTTTAAAATAGGAATATCAAATTACTATTTAGGTTTTGGTAAATTATGGAAGTCAGACAGTGTTTAGGTCGCCGTTTGCAGTTACACAAACGTGTACGGTACGAAAAGATGAGGGACGAAAAGCGTTTATATCCACGCGGAAGCAGGCTCTTAAAAATGATTTGCCGAAAGTATAGTACTCCGCAAACCTAGTTTATCAGTTCAAGAAGCGGTGTCATACACTGACACTTTGAGCTTTTTTGCAAAAGAGCACCAAGATTCAAGAAATGGTGACACCTGACCACATGACGCTCATTTGCTGGAAATAATCTGCTAAGGTCTTGTGGTAGAGAAATTGGAGCTGGCCGTTAAGATAAGGAATTGGCAAGAAGGTCTGATAGTGTCACGAAACATCTTTCTCTTCATGTCAGTGTCATAAGAGTTAGTCTTTCCGAGATGCATCAAACAATGAGCCCCTCCAGCCAGCTCTATATGTAGCTTGCTGCCTCTAGATGCGTACAATTCTAGTTGAATATAGAGTATAACTTTGGAACGTTGTAATAATGATAATTTGCTCTTTATTTCATGGTTTCCTGTGTTCGTATTTCCCGAACTATCTGGCTTTCATCACCAAAGACGATAGTCGTCTGAGGATCTCGTCTCGACGAAAGTTTTGCATCACGTAACTCACAAATTGTAGTATATTTTTTCGCATCCTGAAACATTAAACGAGCTTAGCTCGGACCATTTGCCTGTGATATGTTATATTTTGTGTGCTCCAAGAACCAACAGTAATATGGTAAACGATTTTAAAAATGCAAATTGGAGACACTTCAAACGGTCTATGCAAATGACATTAAGATTAAGCAATGTAGTCAATCCGGAAACTATAAGCGAACTACTCATTGACAAAAAAATCCAATTCTTTTCAGCAGCAGTGACTGATAGCATTAACCATTCCGTGCCCAAAAAGGTCAAGCAGAATTACAGTTACAACAAACTTCCTTCCTACATAACTACGATAATTAAGCAAAGAAACAAATTCAGAAACTTGTACTAGAAGCCAAGAATATAGATATATAGTATGTTCAAACTGCTGACTGTTTCTGTAAAAAATCTTATTTTAGAGTTTCGGGATCGTCAGTGGAATTTTAAATTGCAAAAACTTGACAAAGGTTCTAGGCCCTTCTGGAATATAGTAAAAGTTGTTAGGAAGAAGAAAACGCATATACCGGCACTAAAAGACAGGAATTCTATTATGTCTACAAACTAGGATAAGGCCAACACATTTGCTCGTACATTTGTTGCTTACTATTCGTCAACAAACAATCTAAGGAGCAATACTATAATCGAATATGCAGTTGCAAACTCAATTGAGTCAATTAATTCACTCACGATCGATGATGACAATATATATGTAACAGTAGATGATATTAAAACTATGGTTAAGTCTCTTTAGCCATATAAATCTGCAGGTATGGATGGTATTCTTAACCTTTATTTAATAAATCTCCCAAGATCCGGCATAGAAACTCCAGCGGATTTTCAATAGCTGCTTTAAGCTAGGTTACTTTCCAGCTGCTTGGAAGTTAGCAAAGGTCCTACCGTTACCAAAACCAGGAAAAATCCCAGTTTACCTTGCAGTTATAGACCAATTAGTCTACTTAATTCACTCAGCAAATGTCTCGAAAAATAATTAAAAATTAAGTTGGAAGTCCATTTAAACGATAAAAACATATTACCTGCTGAACAATTTGGTTTTAGATCTCAACATAATACCGTCAATCAAATTCACAGGATCACAAAGCACATTTAAACTAATTTTAATTTGAAGTTGAGCACTGGTGTTATTTTTCTTGATGTCGAAAAGGCATTTGATGGATGGATGAATGGATTGCTTCATAAGCTCTACATCCTCAAGTTCCCAAACTACATCATTAAGATGATAAAATCCTTCCTAACAGGAAGAAGTTTTCAAGTTTCTGTAAATGGTTGTCAGTCCAACTCCTTTCCAGTTACCGATGGAGCACCCCAAGGTGCTGTTCTATCGCCAACTCTTTACAATATTTACACATTTGACTTTCCTCATCTGAATAACTGCTATCACGCAATATTTGCCGGCGATACATGCATATTTTCTTCAGATGCAATTGCGTTCAATATTGAAACCGATCTGCAATCTACTTTGAAAACGACTATATCGTATTTCAATGACTGGAAAATAAAAATGAATGCTTTAAAAACTCAGTCTGTCTATTTTACTAAAAAAAGAAAAGCCTGTTTCTTACCAAGCAACAGATTATCTATCAATGGCACACAGATTGAGTGGAAGTCTAGTGATAAATATCTTGGGGTGCACCTCGATAAACATCTGACATTTGGACACCATGTGCAGGAAACTTTAAATAAAGTGAACCTTACTATACGGAGTTTGTATCCTTTTATAAACCGAAAATCGAAAATGAGCAATGAAAATAAAATAATATTTAAAGCAATTTTTCATGCCATTATGTTTTACGGCTGTCCAGTTTGGGGAACTTGTGCAAACAGCCACATCTTAAAATTGTAGCGGATTCAAAACAAGGTTCTTAAAATGATTCTGAACCTTCCGTGGCACTTTTCGACACATGAGCTCCATTGTCTGTCGAAGATAGAGAAAGTTGCTCGAGGGTAAATAAGCTTATTGACAGATATAAGGCAAGATGCTGTGCGTCGCATAATGTACTGGTCGCTTACTTAGCTAACTGAGCCTGGCCTATAAGGTTACACTTTTTTTTTGCCTACTCAAAATATTAACACTTATCTATCCATCCATATTACATATTTATTTATTTCCTAATTTATTTTATGTATACACATATTTACTAACCATTATTTGTTTAAATGTATTTATTTATTTATTTATTTATTATTTATTTATTTACTAATTAATTAATTTATTTATTTATTCATTCATGCATTTATTTATTTATTTTTCTTTTATTTGTTTACTTATTTATTTATTTATTTATTTACTTTTTTATTTATTTATTTATTTACATATTCATATATGTATTTATTATTTATGTATTTATTTTTTCTACATTAAGTTTAATACATGTGAATTTTGTAAAAAATTATTTAAATGTTATTTGTATATATTATTTGGATCGAAGGACTGATTTATGTTCCCTAATTTATTTATTTTATTTTAATATTTTTTTTTTACTTCATATATTTTAAACCACTTCCCTTCTCACTTTCAAGCTTTTGCTTTAAATTTTTACGAAGGTTTTTTCTGTAGCTTTTCCTTCGCCCTAAATCTATTGATATATTTTGTGAAATATTTGGTTAAATATTGAAAAAAATGTTAGTAGTAAGGTCATATATACCAAATCTCTAATGTGCAATATATTTAAGTATCAATAATGTAAATATTTTCGCTACAATAAACATAAACATAAACAAATTGTAGTATCATGTGCGCGACACGTGAAATTTAGATCCTAATGAGCTAAATGAGCATCTCATTTCTAAGAATAGCCAAACAATAAGCTTGGACTATAGTTCGGATAGTAGGTACCGTACATTTAAACCGTGGAACAGACTTTGAATTAGTCACAGTTTGTGATGTGATTCTTAGCATTGCATCCATAAAGTCAAATGCAATTGATGAAGATGGTATACGCGCTTCATAAAGCTTACATTAACTCAAGTTATTGTACTAATTTAACTGAGATAATTAACACGTGTATAATGACCTCTACTTTTCCACAAATTTGGAAAGTTTGGAAAGTCGAATGCTAAATCTCGTGATGAATACACACCTATGAGCATCTTGCCGTGTCCGTCCAAGGTTTTTGAAAAGTTATTAGCTAATCAAATTCATGATTATCTGCGTGGTAACTCTCTACTATACCCGTTTCAGTCGGGGTTCCGAGCTTAACATAGCTGCTCCACAGCCATGGTAAATATAATGAACGACATACACACGCCTTTGACAAACGACTTGTAACTCTTCTTTGCTTATTGCACTGAGGCTTTTGACAGGGTGGACCCCAAGATTCTCTGCTGGTGAATAAGCATCAAGGAAGCTTTTCTTATAAAGTTTGATGACTTGGATTTCTATTTAAGTTCGCATAATCGTACATGTATAAATCGTGGGAAGGGTGGTATTACCTAAATTCATTTGTTATTCCTTTTAATTTATGGCAAACGGTCAAGCACCTGTTCTTTCATTGGATCAATTGATAGGTCGCATCTGGTATCCTGAAAAAAAATATCTTGTCAAGTCACCATTTGCCACGAGGATCGAATCAATGCACTATCACTGCAATCGTTGACCAGTGATAATAGTCTGGCTTTTTTGGTGTCTTCGTTGTAGTGGTTAATGTCAACTTGTAAAATTCTTTATAAATCTTCGAAGTAATGGTTTGTGTATATGATTCATCGTTGGCGCTGTTGTGACGGCACTACAGCAGTGTGATGAACCAATCTTCCGAAAACACAATTTTCCAGTATGTCAACTAATGCCAAATAAAATTCTGCGAACAAAACGAAAGCTTATATATCGATACAAAATTCTCCGCCCCGATTCGGACTAAACTCATGGGCCCAAAAAAAAAACATCTTAGTTTCAAACCACTTTTCATTCTGCTTCTAATCCGTTTGCTAGCTCTGCGCAACAACCATTATAAGGGTGGTCATAACCTCGGAGAGCATATATGAAATGCATGCTTAAAATATGCGCGGCTTATGCACTAGGCTTCCTTTTATCTTAACCAACATTTAACGGAAGCTTTACGTAAGCTTAAGGGGTTAAACGTAGTTAGAGTTTTCAAAAAATCGAATTTTACATCAACTCACTGCATGTTTTTTCGTACACAGCGAGAATAATAAGTCCACTAACTTCTTCAAAATCCCATTTGGCTATTTTATTCCTAAAATAAAAGTAATTCGCCAGTTAAAAGAGTTCTGCCACACGTGGTAAAGTCGTGCTTTCAATTCAAACTTGTTTTTCGTGATTTTTTGTTTTATATTGGAATAAATTTTATTTAAAAGTTACAATAATGCCCCGTAAATGATCAAGATTACGTAGAAGTACCGAAAAAATACAAATTTCAAAAGTTAAAAAGAGAACACAGGCTTTTAATCCAAAGACTGCTGAGACGGACGAGAGTAGTTTAAGTGCATCCGCTGAAAAGTTTGTTAGTTGGCAGCAAGCGCTAGGAATTATAAAACCTTACCAGATGATGCTGGTTGGTTAGTTAGGGTGAGCTTTGTTAGCTCTTCACTTGGGCCTCTGGTTCGGCCCGCGTTGTTTTCTCCTTTATTCCGTGTGGAGAAGATTTTGGTTGGAGTTGGGAAGATGTAGTAGAAGAAAGGGGAGTGATGTCAGAGCTTGATTTATATGGTCGGGAAATCTTTTTGTTCGTTTTGCGAAATCCATCGCAAATCTCACCATTCCTGAGGTTCCCAAACACCGGTATCAGTGCTGACTCCAGTATTTTGTATCGCAGTCTCGCTGTTACTCGGCAATGGAAGAGGAAGTGATCCAGATCTTCCTCTGTCCCTTCGCATCTTTGGCATGTTGAGGTTTCTGCTCCACTAGTTAAGTGGAGGTTAAGGTAAATGTGTCCTATTCTCAGTCCCACAATAAGCCTAAGATTCCGTTTGCTGGAGTTCACAGCTTGTTTCGCTACCTTGTAAGTCGGTTTTTCTATTATCGATTTTGCTGTTCTGCGCGTTGTAAGGTTGACCCAGTGGTTTTTGAATTCCCGGGTCGTCCATTTGTTTATACCTTTTTAAAAGCTGTCAGCGGGACGCCTATTTCCTTTACAGGGTTTTCCTGGCTACTTTCTGTTTCCCGTTAAACCTTCGTGTCCCGGCCCCCGAGTCAGACTAACGTCGTTCATTGCTGCTAGCTTGTAAAGATTGTCTTTGAACTTTTTAAGCAGTTTCCATACTGATAGAGGGTTTCTAAAGGCTTTGATAGCTGCAGTACTGTCGGAGCAGATGGGTATTTGCTTCTCCCGTGTGTTGAGTTTGGTGAGCTTTTCTACTCCAGTTAGTATTGAGAAAACTTCTGCTTGAAACACCGTGATGAATGGTTCAAGATGATTTGAGATTTCTATCAGTGGGTTCGAATAGTAGATCCCTGCCTCTGATTTGTTAGAACCGTCCGTATAAATGTTGATATCACCGGGGTCTCTTGTCGTGTTTCCATTCATCCAAGAAACTCTGGTTGGAAAATTTTTTTTTAAAATTTTCTTTTAAAGTGAAAATTTTCTCATCTAGATCGCTTTGGCGATCTAGTAGTAGTGTCATCGCCCTTACAATGTTCACAATTTTCCTTAGCTCGGTGTTTTTTGTCTCGTCAAAGTGGCCCTGTGCCTTGAGTCTTATGGCCGAGAGTCCTGCTTGTCTTTTCACTTCCAGTTGTACCTGTGTTATGTTTAGATTAACTTCAAAGGCAGCGGCCGACGTGGAGTTTTGTGCGTTTGTTATTCCCAGGCATTCCAAACGTTGTACTTAAGTGAGCCTGTCGGCTTCAAATTTTTTATCTATCGTATTCTACCGTAAAGAAGGGTTGTTTTCATTACACAGTTGTATGTCCAGTGGACTTATTTTGTCCATGTAGGGTAAACATTTAGGCTGGGCGCTCACTTGGCAACTTTTCGTTGCGCAACGAAAAGTTGCCGCTGTTGCCGGCAACTATTGCCGAGCAACTTTTGCTTATACAGCGCTCATTAAGCAACTAGTTGCCAGCAATGTGTGCAAATTGCAATAACTATGGATTTCGAACAAACTTTTATTGTTTATGCATTATTGATAATACCGGGAAAAAAAAAACAAGAAACAAAAAAAAGTACTTGGTGCATCCTATAAATCGTGATAGAAAGGAAAAAGGAAAATATCAAAGCCTTTTTCTGGTCTTTTAAATGTTTATTTAACAAGCACGGCCTCTTTTCCACTTCATCGATCAAAGTATTTTCACCAATAAGCACCGCACACATTTTTCTGGTCACAACCTACCCCGACCGTGGGTCAAAATAAATAAAAAACAGAAAGTTGCCCGGCAACTAATTGCCTAGTGAGCGGTCGAATACATTTTTCTAAGGCTGGGCGCTCACTTGGCAACTTTTCGTTGCGCAACGAAAAGTTGCCGCTGTTGCCGGCAACTATTGCCGAGCAACTTTTGCTTATACAGCGCTCATTAAGCAACTAGTTGCCAGCAATGTGTGCAAATTGCAATAACTATGGATTTCGAACAAACTTTTATTGTTTGTGCATTATTGATAATACTGAGAAAAAAAAAACAAGAAACAAAAAAAAGCACTTGGTGCATCCTATAAATCGTGATAGAAAGGAAAAAGGAAAATATCAAAGCCTTTTTCTGGTCTTTTAAATGTTTATTAAACAAGCACGGCCTCTTTTCCACTTCATCGATCAAAGTATTTCACCAATAAGCACCGCACACATTTTTCTGGTCACAACCTACCCCGACCGTGGGTCAAAATAAATAAAAAACAGAAAGTTGCCCGGCAACTAATTGCCTAGTGAGCGGTCGAATACATTTTTCTAAGAGAGCAACTTTTGAGCAACGATTGCGTTGCTCAAAAGTTGCCGATGTTTGGCAACGAAAAATTGCTCTCAAATTGCGTTGCCTAGTGAGCGCTCTACCATATAAGCCAATACACTTTTTCTGAGCAACTTTTCGTTGCGCAACGAAAGTTGCCAAGTGAGCGCCCAGCCTAAGAGAGCAACTTTTGAGCAACGATTGCGTTGCTCAAAAGTTGCCGATGTTTGGCAACGAAAAATTGCTTTCAAATTGCGTTGCCTAGTGAGCGCTCTACCATATAAGCCAATACACTTTTTCTGAGCAACTTTTCGTTGCGCAACGAAAGTTGCCAAGTGAGCGCCCAGCCTTAGTCCGTTTGTTGAGAATGTCCTGCATGATTTCCCTTATAATATTTAGGTGTTTCCCGCGAACAAGGATTGCATCCAAAAGATGTTGCTGAACATCAAAAATTAGAGTTATCATCAGTTAATAAAGAAAAAACTACAAAATTTGTTCCATGTGACGGTAAAGTTGTTGAAATAGCTTTGCTTTTTTTTGAATCCGGATGGTTCTTCGGGCATTCCTTGTGCAACTGTGAAGCGACACAAGTCGTAAATAAATAAAAAATAAATAAATAAAATAAAAAAGAGATCTTTAAAATGGCGCAGTCGGGTAGTTCCACGAAATAACATTCTAAAACAGTAAAGTGAAATTATGTTCGTCGGAACTAAAGTGGATAGAAACCCCACATAAAAAAACCCCAAGAAAAAAATTATCCAAACATCATTCTTCAAAATAGTTCATTATTTAAGTTAAAAATAAAAACGTTTTCTCGTGACAAAGTGTTGTCCTAGCCTTTTGGAAAATAAACTTAAAGATAAAAATACAATGGCAGAAGAAATTTCAAATCGTGAAATTTTAAATAGCTTTTTGGCTGTAGTGAATAGAATGCCGCAGGAAATACACTTCATTCCTTCATTTGAGGGCGAAACTAAATCATTGACACGGAAAACAATCACATTCCTATGAAAGATGGTATAGTTAATATCTATAAACAACAACTTATCTTAACCTATGACAGAGAACCATTGGTAGAAATACTGCATAATAACAGAATTCAGTAAATAAGAGAATCAGACTCCGACGAAATCATCATGCAGCAACTGTCAGGATTGAAAAAGGGGACTGTAGGAATATATTTAGAAATCAGAGCTGAAGACTTTGAAAGGATTCGACGTCTACTTACCGAGTTAAATCCTTACAAGTAAAAAATAGAGTTAGGGATCTCAAAAAGCTAAATACGACAGAAAACCCATAGTACAGAAATTTCAATTGACAGAAGAAGAATACCTTCACAGTTGGACAAGGAATGCTCGAAGAACCATGCGGTCAACCATGCATTTACGCCCAATACTTAACTCGCGTGAGAGCACGAAAGAATGACTCGACGACAATACCAGCTGCACTCATAAGAAGCTAACGATACTCTTATGGCCCTGGCATAGATGGTACCAGGTTAATTGCAGAAAAAAAAAATGTAACTATGTGTAAACTACTTCTGAAACTTTAAACGCGTTTTTCTGAAAACGGTATTTTCTAAGTCGGTGATTTCGATTTCTCAGAAATGACTCAACCGATCGGCCTCAAATTTGTACACAATCTTCTTAGATATATTCCACAGGTATTGAATGAAGGAATAAGATGTGAAAAAATTATGACTATTTTTTTTAAACAATTTGGACCGAATATTTCAGTCAAAAATGAAATTTTTGTGGATTTGTATTTAGATTGAATCACAAACTAATATCAAAAGCACAATCAATCTAGAGTTTGACTTAAAAAATAAATCATTTTATCGAAATTTTCAAAGGGGGGAGCGGCGGCGAAAAAATATGATTTTTTTTCGATACCTTCAAATCTCTAAAAACCTCATTTTTCGATTCAGACGTTCTCCAACATCGTGCTTCTTGCTTGCTAAAACAATAATTTTACTAAATTAGTAGCATAACGTCTAAACTTGATATAAAAAGATTTATTTTTCTTACATGATTTCTCATAAAATTTATTATTATTTTATTTATTACGATACATTTTCTTAAATAGCCTTAGCTACCAGGACTATAAGCTAAAAATATTATAAAGTTATTGTTATAAAGGACTTTGAAAACAAATTAGATTGATTTATTTAAATTAAGTTTCGTCAATACTTTATATATTAATTTAATACTTTCTTCGGATGGATTCCTTAAGAAATCTACAATTGATTTACTCTTTATAAACTTAGATATGGTATTTTTAGTTTTGTTGCAGTTAAAAAGTAGATGAGGAATGGTGAGCGCCTCGTTGTTGCAGATGTGACATCTTGCTGGATCTTTTTTTCGAGTAGATGGTTGTGGGTTGCTCTTGTGTGACCCATTCGGAGTCGCAAAAAGCACCGAATCATTGAGATTGAACAAGACGTTGGGTATATTGCTACTTTTGGCTCGGGGCTGATGTTAGTGTAGTGATCTTGGTAACTTGCCCATTGATTACGAATTTCTATTAACCAGTAATTATTTACTTTGTTTAATATATCCTTTTTATTTGGGATAAAAAAACGTGACGAGTGGTTCATTGGCTGATTGTTTCGCAGTTGCATCGGCAAATTCGTTTCCTTTTATCTCAGCGTGACCAGGTACCCATAGAATTTTGAGACTGTCCTTGTTTGCTATGAGTTTGTCCCAAATGCATCGTATGGTTGGATCATTGTTATTGATGTTTTTGACAGCATTGATAGTAGATAGACTATCAGTTCAAATGCTTGTTTTCTGTTTGATGTTCAACTTAGTTGCTGTCAGGATTGCTATGGCTTCGGCTGATAAAACGGATGCAAAATTTGAAAGTATACCTTTGCAAGGAATTTTTTCAGATTCATCAACTACTGCGAATACAGTTCCGTACTCGTTTTTTTTTCCGTCGGTGTAAACAAAGTACCAATGTTCAAGATCGGTGTTGTTTTAAACGCTCTTAGGGCAAGCCTTATTGCTGTATGGTATTCTGGCTTTATAAGTTGAAGAGTAGATTTCGAGCATTTGCCATAAATTGGAAGTCTGTAGTCGAGTTTTGAAAGAACGATCGATTTTATAATATTAATTAGGGTGTTAACATGAGCACAACTAGTTTTGTTTGTTAGATATTTAATGATGTTAACTCTGGTAGCTAGGCTTTTCTTAAGAAATATACAATGGTTTTTAAAATTAAATTTAGTATCGAAAATTACACCGAGAATATTTAAATGTTCTACGTTACAGATTAATATTATTGAAAAATAGGTTGTTGTTTGTTTTTCGACATACTATATGTGTAACAAATTGCTTTTAGCAAAAGATATGACAGCACCTGAGTATCTAGACCAGTTAACTTTTGAGAGGTCTTTGCATTTCGTAAGTATTATTAGGTCGTCCGCATACAGGGAATACCGTATTGTGTGAAATTTGGACAGAATGGTACTCATTTCGTTGAATGCTATAACAAAGATTATCACAGAAAGTTGTGATCCTTACGGAATACCATTTTTAAGTTTGTATTGCTTTGATTACTCATTGTTAACTCTGACGCGGAATTTCCTGTTGCTTAAAAACAATTTTATATATCCAAATATTTTTGGACCCACTTTCCATTTAATTAAAATGTTTAAAACAACGTGTATCCCAATTCAGTCAAAAGCTTTCTTATCTTATAAAATAATTTTGTTGCAAATATTGAACTCCAAAATATCGGGAAACAGTGTTCGAATGCTTAATTTAGTACCTTGATAGCATTATTTATAAAAAGAAACATTTTCCTGGTTAGAAAAAAGATTCGGAGCGAGAGAACGAAAAAATATTTCGAAAAACTAAACATTTGCGATGCTTAAAATTCGAATATTTTTTAAGCAGTTTTCTTATACAATTTTTGTAAATTTGTGCTCAGTTTTTATCACAAAATAATATAATAGACGTCATTTTGTCAAAAAACAAAATTTTTATTATTCTCTCGTCCAATACCGGTATCAATCTATCCTCTAAAATAATCCAACATATTTTTTGATTTCAGATAATCTAAACCGCCAAGCGCATTTTCTTGTTTTTTTTGGAGGTGGTTCGGGACAGCATCTACGGAAGTGGTGTTTATTAATAAATATTTGTACATGACCGACGCGCTTTTGTATCCTGAAAAGTTGGCATTATTTGAATGAACATAACTTCAAATTGATAAATAAAAACTGATTCTATACAAAATTCATAAAAAAACGTCTTTTTTCGAGCCTCGCAACTGCGTTTAGCCCCTTAAGATGTATCAATGCCCATAACAGCAGGATGATTGTTTCTATCAGGGTGTCTACCCTCAGGAAATGTTAGATAATATACAAAAGAGTAATAATCATTCTTTGTTTCCTAAGAAACACTCGCATTAAAAGAAGACAACACTTTCTTGACCTACTATTTTTAAAGTCTATAAAAACTTGTTCACGAATGGGTCTCAACGTATACAAGGTTGCTCATACATATTTGAAAAAAAAAGCTTGGAAAGAACCCACAAAACGTAAAAAAGTAATTACACATGCCAGCACATTGCGTGTCTTAAAACGCCACAATTTGCGACTACATTTCAAGAGACGCATGTGTTGTTTGAAGGTTCGACCTTCGATTGGGTGTGCCCATTCTTCGGCTTTAAATTTTCTTTAAATGTAAAGTTTAAAATAAGTGACATCCATCAAGTTCCACGTCTGGAGAGACCACTGAGTGCTTGCGTCTCTCATCGTGACGTGAAGTGAGTGAAAGCGCACATTCTCACCTTTTAAGAAAACAAAAAAAAAAACAGAACCTTAAAAAAAATAGTTTAAAAAAATGCATCTGCGCACTGTGAGCACTCAACAATGCATCTCCTGAGTACTTTTTTTTTTTAAGATGCAGAAACCTACGTCATGGTTGTTCACATTTATGTACGTTTCGTATACCAAAAGGGATGAATGCATGCGGTGAAGGTAATCAAGTTGTGTTCCTTTTAAATCTGGAGCAGTACACTGCAAGCGTGTGCAAGCGGCAAAAAAAAAAAACAAAAACAAAACAAAAACAATCTGAAACAAATCAGACCTTCCGCAGAGCAATTGGTCATTAAGACCGGGCAGAGTAAGAGAAGCGAAATGAACGTTGACCTAGTTCGCCCCTGTTTTAAACCAGGTGACTATATTCCATTAACTCGTCAACCCTTCAGTTCTTTTTATGGAACTGTATGCTTTTATTTTTTATTTATATTTTGACATAAACGCGACTAGTATTTTCGATATCTCTACACGTTTGCATAATTTTGTTTACACCCTTTGAAACGTTTGAAGGAAGCCATACTCGGAAGCACTTAAATTGCCACAACTTGGAATAGTGTTGCTAATTTTGAAACAGTTTAGACGAGTGTCGAGACACTTAACCAAATGAAAGAGCTTTTTTTTTTAATAATTGTGACATAGTCTGAGGAATAATGACAGGATACAGACCTAACGATGGCGAGCATTTGTTCTAATTTATTTCCACAGTGTGAGAAAAAAATATTAATTATCATGAGGCTGGCTTGTAGCTTTGGGTTTGCATAGTTACCACCTCCTAGACATTTTTTTTATAAGTTGTTTTGGGAAGTTCTGTCTTTTTGACACCGTTCACGAAACAAGACATGCAATGAAATATATCAAATCAATTTGAGAGCATTTTCCTTAAACGAGTATGTTAGAAAATTATAGAAGATTAAATTTGGTCAGAAATCATGAAATTTAAAAGCTGCCACAAAAAGCTGAACATATTCGAACGCGGGCTTGAATTCATTTATAATGGAGAACTCTGCAGTGCTCTTCATTTTAATTCAAATTTAAAACCACAACTTCATATGTGGGGATAGGTTTTTATCCAAATCACACAATACATATATTTGAGGCGGATCGTCAGCTTGATCTATCAACAATAAGGAGTTCACTCTCGGAGTAATCACGGACATAGAGGAAGCCTTTAAAAACGTGAGTACTGAAGATATTCAAAATTGGCTGAACAAGGGACTGTGAAACTGGATCAGCCTCATGCTGAAGTCGCGCCTCATAAATACTGCACTCAGTGCCATTAGCTGCAAAATGAAAGTCATTCGGGACGCGCCACAAGGCAGGATAGTCTCGACGTTGATCTGGTTACTTGTGGCAGATGAAATGATAAAGATACTTGAACACAATGGCTTCAATCTCAAGGCTTATGCTGATGATATTGCAATTCTGGTATCAAAAAAAATCGTTTACTTACTATGCGAAAGGCTTAATCATGACCTGTCATGAGGACATGCATGGGGCAGAGAATGAGGGCTGATCGTCAACCCGTCTTAAGCCGAGGCAGTGCTATTCACTAGGAGAACAACGATTCCAACGTTCGACGCCCTCAAAGATGCACGGCACTGATCTGACAGTAAAAAATACTGCAAAATATCTTGGAGTTATTCTAAACTTCCTTCTGGAATATAATGGACTTTAGCATTGAAATTTAGCTTATAAATAGTCTGTAAGAATACATTGTACGTTTGGATCGTAAATTGGAGTAAATAAAGAGACTGCTGTTTCCAAAAAAAATATAAATAAAGAGACTGCTGTTTCCAAAAAAATATTTTTTTATATTATTTTTATTATTTTTATTTATTATTTTTTTATATCATTAAAGTTGATGTGCGTTTTTATCTCTGCTGATTTATATATTTTGTTTAAGTCTGACTTCCCAAATTTGTCAGAATGCGAATCAGCAATGTACGCTGACATGCGACCAATATCGGTGAAAATTATTTCAAAAAATGAAAGATAAAATTAAATGCGAAAAAAACCCAAGATGTCTTTTTCACTCGGAAAAGAAAAACTTGCTTTCTTCCGCAATATCTGAAATCTGGTACTATAGGAATCTTCCGTTAAATATTTGGGCTTCCATCTGGATCCGAAATTAAATTTCAACGTACACACTGAAAATTCAATTAAAAAATGTAATATTGCTGTCAAATTAATGTACCCTTTTATTAACAGAAGGTAACATTTCAAGCAATTCTTTTGTATGGTTGTCCAGTATGGTGTAATTGTGCTAAATGTTGTATGAAGAAGTTACAACTAACGCAAAAAAAAAAATACTTAAAATCTTAAAATGATGCTTAATCTCCCTTGGCATTCTTCCACGACAGAGTTGCATAAGATAGCCAATGTTGAATTGATGTCATATAGAGTACAGAAACTCAACGAACAGTTTCTTTTAAGATGTGAGGAAACCCCTTAATTCACCAACTAAATGTAGTTAACTACAGACGCATATATAACATAATATGTTTGTTTTTCTTGTTTTGTTAAAAGTATCGTGTAACACAGACTATAATAATATTCTGTATTATTTCATCTATGAGCATACACATATCTTTTTTTTTTAATTTATTTATATATCCCTTTATTTATTGATTTATCATAATTGTTTTTACTCACTTATTTATTTATTTGTTTATTTACTTATATTATTAATTTATTTATTTATTTATTCAATTATTTATTTATATTTATTTATATATATATTTTTTTCTTATCTGTGATACTTAGTATAATACTGTTGTAATTTTTTTTCTCTAATTGGGGGGTTTTACTCGTACTTTCCCTCTTGCATATGACTCATACTCCTATTGTCTTAAATTTTTTCAGTTGAAAGATATGCTATATTATCGTTTCTCTGTATAATAAACAAATTGTGCGGTAGCAGACCTATAAAATTGTAATTATTGTACGAAATAAATTTGCATACATATACTAAAGTTGATAACTTGAGGCCCATCATTACCTACCATTCACTAGTTTGGTGAAAGGCACTTGTCAAGAAATCATTTTACAAGAGTAACGAGGGTTTAAAGACTTGGTTGCGTAGTCTGGTAGCACTGAACGTGTATTGCAGAAATAGAGCGGCAAAGACAGCGCTCAGATTAAGAGAAGTATGCCCATGGGTACGCAATGCCTTAGGGGCATGCCTTTATCCTGTCCTTTAAAAGGCTCCTTCCGTATGGTAGATAGTTGCAGCCCCGGAAATGGAGATTGTTTTGTCAGCAAGTTCATTGCCATCTTCGTTGGCAGTCAGGCGGCCATAAAGGCTCTGAACTCGACACAGATAAAATCTAAGCTTGTTAAGATGTGCAAACAACACTATATTAGCGGTCAATGCGGTAAACCTCTGTTGGATGCCAGGTCACCGGGATACAATGGGGAACGAGAGGGCAGTTCGTCTGCTTAACAGGGATCAGCACTTGAAACATATCGGATTCTACCCTTTGTTAAAACGCCAATGATCAATTGGCTCACTTCACAAAATTATTGACTCGAAAATAAGAGCCGGATTTTTGTGGCCAGTCATCGATGCTTATAGATCCAGAGGTGTCAAAAGTTTATATCTTAAGGATGTCCGTCTCGTTTCAAGCATAATATCATATTATTGCACCATAGGCAAACATGTGGAGCGACTCTGTGTACCATATAACAACTTTTGCAGAGATGTCGAAGAAATAGAATTTTCGAACGTCCCGGAATAGACGCAAGAAGGCTGAGAACTCTTGGCAAATACTGTTTAATGGGCTGGTCGACCTGGGTAATGCTGATTCCAGACTCCTTCTGAGATTCATTCTTTTTCTGGGTGATTCAACGGTTAGCCGTCAATTTCTTTTTTTTTTTATTCAATAGATACATCTTGATAATGGACCCAATGTAGTCTAAGCGAGTCGTAGAACACCCATGCTAACCAACCAATCAACCAAATGTGAACACGCCGATGAAGCCGTACACGACTATACTTTCAAAGACGAGTTCCGAGCGGCCTTTTTGTGACACGATACTCGTATTTGGAGACTTCAATGCGAAAATGATGAAGTAAGAGTTTTGATAAGTGAAAAGATCCAGATCCATACCCCAATCTGGCTCTCTCCTGATGTGAGAGTAGCCAACCAAAATGATCAATTTTTATTGACTTAAGAAATTCATCAAACGCAAATCTGTCTTCATACCTATAAAATTTGGTCACAATGTCGGTAACTCATTTAAGAAATAGTCCGAACTTTTCTATTCTACCACCCAGTAAATATAAGAGATCTTTTTTATGAAAACTTGCTCCTAGCGTATCATTTTCAATGTTAGTCTATTGAAAATGGTTTGCCAATAAAAAGGCTCTTCAGCCATGTTCCTATAAATCCTGTGAAAGGAACTGTTTCAAGGTTGAGTTAGTAAGTTAAGTCATTTTGATCGACCAAAATCTTAATTGGACTGATCAAAACTCATCAATCGTACATGGGCACATAAGTGAGTTATGATTTTTATCTTTGGAAATTTTGTGATAAGAAGTCTCAAAACTCAAAAGCTGTTAAGGAAGCGTCTTCTAAATTTAAGTACATCCAAAGATTGTTTTACAGACGTACGCTGTGTCCTCACCCGTTGACCTACTTTATGTTATTCGTTAAATTAAAATCTAAACCATAAGACTTTTTTAGTATCTTCTTCTTAAGCAGGCGCTACAGTCAACGTGTTTCTCCAACTAGCCGGTCCTGAGCTGTGGGCCCCTAGTTGCGCACACCCAATTGATAGAGGCCTCTTTCCAGTTGGGCACACCACCGGAGCGTTGTTGTCCATTCGCTCTATATGACCTAGCCCTCTGAGTCGAGACATTCGGATTCGTTGGACGAGGTTGATGTCTTTGTAGAGCTCGTACAGTTCGTCGTTCAGTCTTCTCCTCCAAACTCTAACTGCGCAGAAGGGACCGAATATAATTCGAAGGACTTTATCAAGGTCTTATTTAGAGCTAGCTTGGTTCTTCGAGAGACGACTTTATTTTTCAATTGCCGATTGACAATCCTTCCTTTTATCTCCGTGGTCGAGTCATTTCCGATGTTAACTGCGGAGTCTAGGTCGATAAAGGCCTTTGCTGCCTTGAAGTTGTATCTGTCTATTGTGACATTTTGTCCAAGACGTCGATGTTAAAGCATCTTTTTCTTGCCCCCATTCTCTGCAAGATCCGAATTTGCCGCTTCATTCACGATGCTCACAAATGCCCCATTGACAGCCCTTAAGGTCTTACCGATGGATGTCATCGACATAAACAGTACACACTTGTTGAAGATCCTTAACCAAGGAATGTCATCTTAAAATCAATTAGTTTATTCAAAAGCTTATCAAAGGCCTTACTGAAGTCAGTGTATATGCAACTTTTTCTAGAGCTCTATTTGTAAATGAAGTGCTCTCCAACAAATAAGTCACAGTGGATTTTTTTCTACAAAGCCATACTCTTTGTCAGTAAAGAAAGGTTTACAAATGAACTAGTCTAGAAGAGTTTTGGCGAACAAGACATAGTAGCTGTCATCTGTAATTTATAAACATCACGTCAGCAGCCCTTTTTTGCGCACTGGAATTATGAAACCATTTGTAGAAACTTTTGGAAAAACCTTCTGGTTCCTAGAAGACTGAAATATTTGAACCAAGACGACATTCCACGTCATCACGTGCTATTGATTCAACTTGGGCAAATGTTCGCTAGGTGAGCGACCTTCTTAGGATAGGATACAGAATAATAAGAATCATAGACTAAACTGAAAAAGAGGGATGGAAAAAAATGTATATCAGCTGGCTTATTACTTGAATCATTCAAGAACGAGAGTTTGGAAGGATAACCATCAGATTTCTTCTTCCTATTGATGATTTTCCAAAGCAACTTAGGGTCATTAAGAAGGGATACACGCATTCTCTCAATAAAATTATCATAAAGTCTAACAGAAGTACATCGCAAAAATCGCATAATTGTTGGCCTCATTCTAGTTTTTCGCAGTGTGTTTGAATGGGATTACAAAACTTTCACCTTTGAGTTTGCTTACTGAAATCGTTAAGTGAATCGTTCTATGAAATTCTTTATTAATTATTCGGCATTACAACTTTTTTTCAATATAAAATTTGCTAGGCGTTTAACGGTATTGAGTGTCAATCGAAACCATGGGGGTTTGATGAAAATGGCAACCAGCTGCTGTTCTAATTTTATTTTTCAAATAAGCATCTGTCGACGGTGCCATAGCAATGTCCGTATCTTAAATAATCGAATAAGCTCAGAAAGCAGAAGGAGCATGATATGAAAGAAGGCTAAAAAGCGGTGCCTGCGAAAAAAATTTCTTGCTTTAAAATTTCCCTAAAATGTCCCAAGAAATATCCTTCCATTCGGAATTTTACTCGTTCGTTTGAAGCGTTGCATTTTCTGGAAAACTACCAATGTTACGAATTTAGAAAAATTCAAAATTATATTAACTCACTTCGATAAAAGTTCGAATACTAAAAATGCTCAAAGCAAACAACCCGTTCTGAACCTATACGGAAATGCTCGATGGGAAAAATGTACTACTGGCATGTTTATTGATAAAATAAAGCATAGTTTAAATAAATTCGCTTTTCTTACTCCATTTTGAAGGGTACTCCAACTGCTTTTGCGGATGACGTAGGCTTTTCATATGAAAGTCGTATTGACCTGATATCCGACCTCGACCTTTTGATTTTGATTTAATTCTCTAAACACAACTTGATTTTAAGCTCCAAGATTAAAGTAATGGTTTTAGATTATCGCATGTACCCGATTCTGACGTTAATATTTATAATCATGCTGCAGAATGCCAAAGATTCAAACTTGCATGTTTCTATTGTCCGTTTGGTTCTTCTACTCCTTATTTTTATGACTGCCTGAATTGTAGCGATAAATGTTTTCTGATCGAAAACGCCAAAGAAATTAAATATTTGAGACTTCCCTTAGATTCTAGGCTGAGCTGTAGAAGCTTTAAGAAGCTATTTTCGCTGTACGCTAAGGCACTTCTTGGAGTTGCTGTTAGTCCCAAAGTACATAGACTTCTTTACTTCCTCAAAATTGAAGCCATCGCTTGTAGTGTTTGAGATCATACCAATTACACAGATATTATTTTATCCCCACTAATTTTGAGGAACAACTTTTCTGGCACCTTCTTCAATTGTACAAATCTATTTAAGAATTTAATTGAAGAAATCATTTGAGAGGTCATTTTATTGCCAGAATCCGGTACAAGCCGAAGATTTTCTAGGATCTCGAATAGTGTTATGAATTCAGTTTTATGAATACTATGGCGATGAATTAAAGCTGAGTATTGAATTTTAAAAAAAATAAATCTCTTGATTTTTTGCCGGATCGAACGGACGATATTTGTGTTGCAAAAAGGTCTCAGACACTGGATAGGATCGCGTCGTTTAAGGGAGACATGACTCGAAAGTTATCTGCAGATTTAGGATGTACGGAGCCGATATTCCAGGACTTGTGCATGCTTTCGTTCACTCAAGGGAAGGGAAGACACAGCATTTGTTTTTAACAATTGAGGACACTCAACATTCGACAGAAAGTTTACAGTAGACCAGCTTAGGGTATAACGATTCAAGTGATATATCCTTTAAACTGAGGGACGAATATATACAGCGTGCCCATTTTCCATTCTTTTATTAAAAACTATACTGCATCATCCACCATGAAACGCAGTATAAAATTTTTTATGGCTATTCGTGCTATCATTAGTAATAGCAAAAACTAGTTAAGTGGCATAAAACCACTTTATGTCCTACATGGTCCGTGCTAAGAATTTTCAAGCCAAAGTAATGACACTTTTAACGAACACACAAATAAGGGAAGACCAAAGATTTGCAAACAGAACATGAATCGAGTTTCCAATTATGGCAACTCTTAAAGTCGAAATTTTCTATTTCACAGTGACGTACTACAAATTTGACATATTTGAAGCCTTTGAAAATAGAATTGAACAGCAGGATTTAAGTTCGTAAGGAGTTAGTACTCAAAGAACAAGTTTTCATGTAAGATGTCCATGAAGCGACAAAAAACACTTGAGACCTTCGACGAAGGATAACAATGAGATTTATGATCAGGTGGCACGAAGCGAGGTTCATGATTACTAGGCAGGAAAAGAACCCAAACATAGATACACAAGGATAATTTAACCGTGATTTTTGCCACCGGATTATAAAAATTCGATTGTGTGAAAAGACATGGACTTTTCTTCGAATGCGATGGATGGTAGTGACAAGAATGAACCCAAAGGATCGTTCGACCACAAGAAATATCACTTTTATTTGGAACAAAATAGTCAAAATTAGGATCGGCAGTTTTTGTGTCCCATGTGTGTAAATAAATAACTGATTTATGTTACATCTAGACAAACGTTTACTATTAAATTACCACAATTCAAATGTAACATATTATAATTTATTTATAGTTTGATAAAAAGGTTGGGCTCTACATATGTACATGCATATGTGTGCAATTGAAAATATGCAAATGTTTGTCATTTTGTCATACAAGCTTATCTTAGCAATTTCAGTTTTTCCAATGAAATTTTCTCGTTGTCTCGTAGTCAGTATCAATAGGACAACATTTTGTCCTTTTTTTCGTGAGCAAAAATTACAAGATTGTAGGCCTGCTACCGCACAATTTACAACACCGAGATTTGACATAAATGCAATATCTTTCTGCTGAAAAACTAAATTAATATTATAATGACAAATAAATAAGGATAAATTATCCCAAAAATATTTAAAGGGAGACCAAGAACACAAAACATTTTATTTGATAAGCGAAAGAACATAAAAAAATAAATAAAAATAAAAAACAAAGAAAATCACAAAGTAAATAAATAATTAAGTTCTTTATATAAATAATTAACTTGTATAGTCAATAAATAAATAATTACAATGATGACTATCACAGATATATATTATTGTAAAATTAATAACTAGCTAATTAAATACATAAATTATAAAACAAATAGATAAATAATTGAATATACCTAAAGTAAAAAAAAATCGCTAAATAAATAAATAAGTAAATAAATAAATAAATAAATAAAAAGGTTAATTAATAAATAAATAATTAAATAAGTAAATAAATAAATAAATAAATAAATAAATAGGTAAATAAATAAAAAATAAGCAAATAAATAAATGCATTAGTGAATAAATAAATAAATAACGAGATATAACAAAAAATATATATATAATAAAAAAATATTTTTTACAATAACAAGCAGATTTAGAAGTTCTATTAAAATACAACTAAAGCAACAGCTTCATATGTTTAGATTAACCATTTTATATGTGAAAGCATCGTCTGGAAAGTCGCATCTAATAAGAAACATCTCCTTGAGATTTCTTATTCAGTCGGAGATCAATTCAACCTTGGCCCTTTTGTGCAGATATAAAGCGGATTGGTGCCACGAAAGATTTAACATCATTTTAAGGAGCTTATTTTGGCATATTTGCAATTTGTTTAGGTAGGACTTTGCACAATTACTTCAGACTACACAACCATAAAAAAGAATTGACTGAAATATGACTTTGTTTTCATTGCAGAGTTAGGATTTTCTTTGAATGAATGGATACAATATTTTTGTTGCAATATTCCTTTTTTTTCATTTTGTTCATGGAATATAACATTAAACATTAATTTCGAGTCAAATTGAATACCCAAATATTTAACGAAGGACTGCCGCTCGATCTGAACTCTGTTTAAACTTTGTTGATTAAGCGGAAGGAAGCAATGTAAAGTATGTGGTATGCACAAAGAGGACTGAGTTGTTAATTTTCTCATGTTTACCTCTTATGCATGTTTCAAGTCACAGATGGGAAATCTAATATTAAAAAAAAAACTTCTAAATAAGGTGCAGTACTATAGCTGAATATTTAAAATCTACCAAATTTTGTAACATAAAAGGCAAGTTAAAAGAACTGTTTGCCACGAAAGTATTCTGCTCGGATACAACATGTTGCTATTTATTTATTAATTTTTTTATTAACTTCCCATCAGAAAGTTCTTGTTTATTTTTGTGTTAACTTATTAGAACTACCGGTTGAACATGTCGTTATTGCAGACAACTTCATATCTATTACTCTGAGGTGAATTTTGACCATGACAGCTGTCACATCAGAAACTTCATGTCATTGTATAATTATTTCAGTCTAGGTTTTTTGTCATTAGTGAAAACACACAAGTTTTTGTAAGGCCGTAAAATGTCTACATTCGTGCCATCAAAACAACATTTGCGGGAAATTTTATTATGCTTCTTTCATTTAAAGAAAAAAGAAACCGAAGCGCATCAATTGCTTACTGAAGCTTACCCGGGCTATACTACATACGTTAGAATCCAGAACATGTGGCAACGTATGGATACCCCGGACATGCCTTCACATCGACGGCCGTTCAGAATATTCACGGCCTGAAGGTTATGCTGTGCATTTGGTGGGACCAGAAGGGTGTTTTGTATTATGAGCTGCTAAAACCGAATGAAACAATCACAGGGGAGGTCTACCGACGACAATTGATGCGTTTGAGCCGAGCACTGAAGGAAAAACGGACGGAAACGGTCGCAAGACACGATAAAGTTATTTTGCAACATTACAATGCTCGGCCACATTTTGCAAATGTCGTCAGCACTTACCTTGAGACGCTCAAATGGGATGTCCTACCCCACCCGCCGTATAGTCCAGACCTTGCGCCATCCGATTACTATCTCTTCCGATCGATGCAACATGGCCTGGCTGACCAGCACTTCCTTCATTTCGATGATGTCAAAAAATGGATCGATTCGTGGATTGCGGCCAAACCGGTCGAATTTTTCAGAACGGGTATCCATGAATTGCCAGAAAAATGGGAAAAGTGTGGCTAGCGATGGGTAATACTTTTAATATTGAATTTATATCTATTTTTCCTCAATAAAGCCTTGATTTTTGAAAAAAAAACGGCATTTTCAACCGGTAGTCCTATTAGTTAAATGTTTATCCCTTTATAATTTACATATAACTTTTATTTATTTTTTCCTCTTAGATTACGAACCAAAACCTCTTCTCTCTGACCTCAACATTTTTACATTAGCGAAGGTTTTTCATGTAGCTTTTCATTCAACTAGAGTTTGAAAAAATAAATGTGATAATAATTGTACACGATTATAATTTTTTTGTAGTAAGGTTAAATGTAAAAAAATGTGTTATAAAGTTAAGGAACAAATATATTCAATATACTACAATTAATATAAATACAAAACTTAAATCCAAATATTATCAAAATACTCGACATTTTGGCCTCCGCTTCGTAAGGTGCAAATATTGCATCATCACCTGTGTTAAGGACCTTTTTTTTTAGAACTCACGAAAATATTTATCATCGTTGTGTTTTCTTGATCCTGCTGCACCTGCCGATCAAAGAATGAGTTTGAATGAAAATATCGGGTTTTTCAATAAGAGCGCTTCAAAAGTTTTTTTAAATAAACCAAAAACGGTTTTGGATATTAATGAAATTCTTTATTCCTGTGAAAGTTCGTTCGATGCCATTATGTATGGAACTCGATTTCGCATGACTGAGGCGGCCAAGTGACTGGACCATTTCGTGAGATAACACGTTCTCCAAACTTGGTTTCCAATAAATTGATTGTGACATTCGCTGTGGGGCTTGTGGCGCCGTCCTGTTGGAACCACATGTCCTCCAAGTCCATATCATCCAATCGGGGCTAAAAATATTCGGTTATCATTGAACGGTAGCGATCCCCATTCACAGTAATGTGCTGGTCTTGATCTTCACGGAAGATGTACGGCCCAATGACGCTGCCGGCCCATAAACCACACCAAACCGTAATTTTTTCGGGATGCAATGATGACTCATGGAGTACATGTGGATTGCTGCCTGACCAATACCGCATATTTTGTTTATTGACAGAGCCATTCAGCCAGAAATGAGCCTCATCGCTGAAGATGATTTTTCGATGAAAATCCGAATCATTTTCAAGTTGTTGCTCAGCCCAATTCACGAACATGCGACGCTTCTGGGGGTCAAGCAGCTTCAGTTCTTGCGCCAATTTAATCTTGTAAGGATGTAGTCCAAGATCTTTCGCAAAATTCGCCACAACGACGTCACAGAGATGCCCAACGCTTGACAACGACGTGTGAGAGACACATTTGGGCTTTCTGCAACTGAAGCCTCAGCGGCAGCAATATTCTCGACACTACGGGCACTTCTTTGTCTCACTGGCATGGGAACATTTTGTACTGTGCTTGTGGATTCAAATTTGTCCACTAGACGCTCGATTGTTGATCTGCTAGCACGATTATGACGACCATAAATTGGACGTAGCGCTCTTAGCGTTGAGGCCACTGACTCCGAATTTCGGTAGAAAGTTTTAATAATTTCGACTCGTTGCTGGCTCGTATATCTTTCCATCATAACATGGCAAATCTTACTGAAGAAATGTCAAAAGAGAGGCAAGAAATATGGCGTCGTTTGCTGTCCCTGTCGCTCTTCTTTTGTACCGTCCCTGTTGAAAAGCCCGCTAGAAGCGGCGATACTTCACTGATGCGAGAAATTAGCTTTTTCATGACAAACAGTGATCCATTTGCAAGCGCATTTAAAACGATGCATGAAGTTGAACAGGAAAGTATAGGAGATGCACAATGCATGGAATAGAAGCACTAAAGACGACTATGGCAATTTCACAAGATAGAAATCCTGATTTAAGACGCTGTAATAAACCAAGAGTTAACGAAAAATCTGTCGTTTCACAAAACGCTGATGATGAAGTACAACTTGAAAGAAAATTATTATCTGACTGATGATCTAATCCAAATAACCCGAATCAAAGAAAAACTGAGTGGATAAATGTTCTGTACCCAAATTTGGATCCAATGGTTTATCCACAATTTTTCCATACGAAGACCAAAGGTGGGGTATAAATATTATTTATGAATTAAATTTGCATTAGCTATGAAAATCAATAAATCACAAGGGCAAATATCATTGTTGTGTTCAAAGAAACATGAACTGTAATAACTTAATTAACTGAACTTAATAAATCCAAATTAAACAACACAACGAAGGGGGTCTATGTCTCTGAATGTATATAATCTTACACCTTCAGTGGATGCTTCCGTCGTTAATTCATTTATTTCAAAGTTAATAAGGTTTAAGACATTTACCATAATAGATAACATATATCATTAAATAAAACTCATTCCTTACTTTCGTTCGAAAAGCTTTTCTACTAGTATGAAGGTAAAAGACTATTCAGCATCTACTTTGTCCTAGTCACTCCGCCCAACACAACAACGCCTTCATGATGATGAAGATGCCAGTAAATCTCGAAGTCAAAAGATCAGCAACTATTTATAAACAAGTTTGTAAAAGTGAGCTCTTTAAAATATCCCCGATTACAGGACATCACAAAATACCTTAGTTTCTTCGAGTGAAGATGAGATGGTATCCATCACCCACCCTACACAAGCCTCGTCTAACCGATTGGAAATATTTCATCAAATGAGAGTTGATGTCCAAGGAACCTTAAAGGCGTTCATAGTATTAACAAAAAATAACAATATTCCAGATTTGTTATTTTACCACACCAACTGTCTTTGGAAACACAAATCAAAATTTGTTTTTTTTATTTCTTATGAAAAATTCTTACATAAAATATTTGCAAACACGCAAGATTTTTTGTCACCAATCCTTTAACTCTTTAATAGCGTTTAAATTACGAAATATTATATTTGCATACTTATATCTAACGACCGAAGGCCTCACAAGAAAAAAAAATATATATATAATTTTCCAAAGGATGTTATTTATGAATCGAGGTCTTGTAACATTTTAAGCTTACCAATAAATGTAATGTAAATGCTGAGCAGCAAAACGACAACCCTCTGTGTTGCGGACATCGTCATCAACTTGCTCGTCGGATGTGACTCGTTTCGATGGCAATTTTGATCACGATTGACGATTTTTTATTTTTTTAAATTAACAAACGATTATCACAGTGTGCTTCAACAGGCTCAACTACACCAGCACCAAGCAGAGTTCCGCAGCACAGATTGACGACGGACGGGCGTTTTTGGTTTCGTTTGACACAAATGGTGTGCCGCTACGACAATCAAATTGTCATGAAGCTCTTATAAAACATTAATGAACGCTCAGCATACATTTTACGTAGATAGTGTGGCTTTTTCGCTTAACCGACGAGCTTCAGAGTAGATTAGGATACCACAAATAGCGCGACACGCTGCTGATTGTGACCGTAAGGGTGTGTTTATTTAGCGATTCGATTTAGGGGCAATTTGCATAATATATTAGTTAGACGAACACTTGTATACGGATACATATATTTTTTTATTTTAACTCGCGCATCAAACAATCCCGAGGACCACTGCAGCAATAATACGCATCATCATCACCATTAACATCAACAGCATCGCGGGGCACCAGCCATGGGATGGATAGTTTTGAATAACTCACTTTACACACACTTGGTCCATAAATAATCCACGGATACAAAGGAAGTGAATGGGAAAAGGCCAAAACATGGCTCGGAATCGAAACTGGAAACCACACAATTAAGCCACGGAAAACTGAATTTTTTAAAATGAAAAATTGCAAAAGGAAAACGTATCTACGTGCAGTCAAACTTCAGAACTGCAGTGGGCTTGTGGCCTGGGGGTAGTGGGATGGTTTTTTTCTCTTTTTTAAGTTATCCTTCCTTTTTTTTGGCAAATTGCAACTTGGCCTTATTAAAGCACTTGAAACGGAAACCTTTTGACGAAGGCAATAAGTTTGCGCGTACAGCCTCGCCTTGCCAGCCTGCCTGATTGGGACGACGTTTGATTCACAACTGAGGATTGTCAGCATACGAGAGAGAGAAATTATACTGCAGTGAGGTTATGGTATGGAATGGACCTGGTCTGGTCGACGGCAACGGATGTGTTGTGTTTGCCGTGTTAGGGTGTCAAGTTCGTGGGTGTGCGAGAGTAAAGCGCGGCAGTGTTGTTACGGCTATGGGTTGTATTGGGGCGCACAAACCAAGGGCGGGCTTTGCCTCTTCGAGTTTGTTATGCATGGAAAGCTTTTACTCCAGAAGCACTCGGAATCGCCACGGCAACTCAACAACAATCATAAAGTAACAGTCTCATGCACAACGCAACCGTGTGCATGTGTTGTGCGTCTAACAGGTACAATGAGTTTATTTAAGGGTGTTGGTAGTACCACCCCTTGTCTGAGTGCTGTGTGTTTTTCTTGTACTTCTCCGCTGGACTTTGCAGAATATCTGAGCAAAGCAGAGTTCTGCAGCTTTCAGTACGAGTAAAAGAAAATAAATTAAGTTGCTAAACATTCTTGAATTTCTTAAATCAGGAAGTATTTTTTTAATGGCTTGAGCTACTTTGAAAACAGGCTCAAAAACCATTGCGTTGTACTGGAAAAATAGAAAGACGAATGTTTATGAAATGAAAGTCTTTGGAAAGGCAAAAAACTTCTGGCATAGACCAACTCACAGACGGCATGACTGAAGACATTCTTAAAATTTGCTTTCATTCAAAATTTAATCCTCAGGTAATAATTATTTGAATAAACACTGTCTGTCCAACTCTTCAAAAGGCACGTGAGCTTATAAAGAAAAATAGCATGCCACAAAATGCATTGCTTATCCTTGTGAATGCCCCAAGTCATCTCCTTGAAAATGAGATTCAAAGCGATGATGGCAGCATTCGCACAATGTTTAGGCCTCTTAAAGAAACTCCCTTAATCCAACCAGTGGAGCTAAATTTGATACGGCTCACAAAGTAATGCAACTTTGTGAACGAACCTCATGTCAGATGCCATATCTAAAGGACAAGATGTTGAAAAATTTACCTTTTTCGACGGTCTAACATGTTTGCAAGGGGCTTGGAACAAACATGTTGGCATAAATTGTTTGAATCGGAACCTGTGTCCAGTGTTGCCAAGTTTTTTCTGAGCCAAAGCACCGTTCCTAATATTTTCAGCGTTAATTTTGATACCTTGGGCACCAAAAAAAATTAATTTTCCAGTTTCCCAAAAAACAAAAAAAAATTATTTAGCTCTAGTCGTAAATAAGTGTTACCAAGCCTCTGTGCGTCCAATTCTAACCTATTCGTTTTTTTGAGTTTTCGAAAGAAAGTGCTTGCGAGTTTACACGCGATTTACAGCATCGCTCATTCCTACTTCCGGCATGAGCAAAAAAAAAAAGACTATTGGATGCTTCCGTAGTGTCTAGGATTGGCAACGTTATCCTGGGCTTACTGAGGAAGCATTTGGCGCGATCGGCAAATGTAATTGAGAACGAACTCAAATCGGGATTTTTTTTATCCTAACCCAGGATATTTTACAAAGTCATTAGAAAAGAAACACATATCACCTCAAGCATTTTTGAATTTAGAGGCACATGGCTGCTTGTCGGACTCGAGCAATATTCCCTTTATATACCATGCTGCTAGAATAACAAACAAAAGAGTCGTATAGAGCTCCTGACTGGAATTACTGTATTAGCGTACCTGAAAGAGATTCACTAAATAATGAATGGCTGAATCCCAGCAAATACTGGTGGCTCGATTGGTGGAATGTTAATTATTGTAGTTAGTTGTAACTCGCTGAAGTAAGTTTAAAGTTTAAGAATTATAAAAAAACGAGTAATTTTTCCCACTTTTTTATAACTTTTTTAACAACATCTACACAAACATTTTAGTTTTAATATTGTTTAAAGACCAATTAAAAATTTGTTATATTTAAACTAAGTTATGAGCACCGCCATTCATCGGACATTGACTTTGAACATAACATTAGTTTATAAGTATTGTTATATAAGTATAGTGGCAACATATAAGTGCCAAAAATAAATAAGTGCTTGTTAATTTATAAATTATTGCATTTTTTAACTATCAATAAAAACATTTATTGGTAATCCACTTCTACGATTGTACGAAAATAAAATAAATAATAAATTTATTGAAGTATTTAGGTACAGCAAAAAAAACATGTGCCATTAAATATAGGTTCCAATTTTGCAAATCAAGCTTTCTGGAAAATTGTTACTTTTACAGCACTTTTGATATCTTTGCAACCAAAGCGAATTTGCAAAATTGCATTTAACATCTCCAAACTAATTTTGTTCCTAAGTTTGCCTAGTCAAAGGTTTGCTTGACTAAAAACCCTTTCAACATTGCCATTAGAATGTGGCAAAAGGTTTGCTTGACTAAAAACCCTTTCAACATTGCCATTAGAATGTGGCAAACAAAGCAGTTTCAAGGCTAGTTTGCAAATGTTTGTAAAAGGATTTTGGTAGGTTTCAGCGTCAAAAAGCAGAGTTAATGAAGCACTAAATATAAAATGTAAGCACTTAAAGAACGCCTGAGCACTAAAATGACATCTTGGGCACTGAAATAATTTTTTGAGCACTGAAATTAACGCTGAAAGAACTAAATTGGCAACGCTGACTGTGTCTAGTGCTGAAGAAGAAGTTGGCCCTCTTGGTGTACGGCAGCTAAGAATGCGATCGGAATCAATCCAGGCTTGACAAACAGCGCTAAATATGCTTCAAGGAGAAGTCAATATTTTTTTATTTATTCAAATTTCCTTTAAAGGTCGATCATGTAAGAGAATGGAATGAAGGTGTGGTCCGCCAACCTTCTGATGTTGAAGAACTTACATTCTCAGAAGAAATTCTTGTCGTTATTTGATTGTTTGTTCTGAAGAGGTGCACAGTCTCTAAGGCTTAGTAATAAAAAATCTAAAAATAGACTCGCCTGAATGAATTTAAATCTCAAATGTGCACAACACTCTCGCTTCACTTAAATTATTTAGATTGCAATTATGTAAATAAAACAATCGTGACAAATAAAATTCTTGAGACCCCTTTTTTATTTATACTAATGGTTAATACAAATTTTTTTCCTGCCCAAGTGGTGGAAAATGCTGTCTGAAAGAGTAGACCTTTTGGCGAGTTTGTTTAGACTAACCAGTTTTTTTAGCCAGCTTTTTAGAAGTTGTGACTTCTAAAGTTTTGGGCCACCAAATTATGGCTGCGTAGGTAATGAAAGGACTAACCATCATGATGTACTGCCAGGAAACCATCTTAGGTTTGAGACCCCAAGTCCTACCGTAGAACCGCAAACAGGCTCACATGTCCTTGGTTGCGCGTTCTATGATGGACTTGATGTGTGAAGTCCAGTTCAGTTTCTAATCCAAGATAATACCGAGATACTTCACTTTACTGGAGTATTCCAGGGAGGTTCCTTCAATTATAATTGGAGACAGAGTCAGTTGTCTCCTCATTGTGAAGGGGACCAGAACGGTTTTGCAAGGATTCACAGAGCCCTTCATACTTATACCATTCGGAGACATTCATTTATGCTGAATGCATATCGCTGGTGATTGTAGTGTTATATTTGCCCCTTATGACAATAGCTAGAACATCAGCATAGCCTATTGTGATATAGCCTATCTAAGAGGTTGCCTATGACCAATGACCAGAGAAGAGGTGACAGAATAACTCCCTGGGGACAACCTCTCGTTGCCAAGCGAGGAAGTTATAACTCGATTTTCTGGCATAGATAGTTAGTCGAGTCTTCAATACCTTTTCTCCGAATTGCATTTGTAATGGAGTTGTAACTGGTATTGTCAAAAGCACCTTCAGTATCCAGGAAGGTGCAGGGAGCAATTTCCTTAGATTGAAATGCCTTTTCAACAAGAGGACCAGATGGTGAAGTGCCCTTTCCGTTCCTGTGTGCATATTGGTTGGGGTACAGGGGAGAGTGAGTTTCTACGTGTCTCCTGATATGCAAGTCTTTAAGTCTTTCCATGGTCCTATACGATAAGGCTCTGGAGGTCTGTTTCCTAGTTTTGGTATAAATACAACGTTAACCTGTCGCCAGATCAGAGGAATATTTCCCCAATTATGGCTGGCTTTAGACAAAGCGATGAGAACCGGCAGGATATGGTCCATGACCTTTTGGAGAAGAGCTGGCAAGATGCCATCACCACCGAGTGCTTTGAAGGGGTTGAATGAGCCAATTGCTCATTTAACCTTGTAACTACTTGAAAATTTAGAACATAAATGTTGTTGCCTTATAAATTAAATGCATCAATATATTTTGGCTTAAATTCCTAGTTTAGTTTTTGAAAATATTTTAAGTTGCAGATATAAAGGGTCCGCCTTCTAACGTTTTTTTTTTTCAACTAGTGCTTATTTCGTGAATGGTAACACTTAGCTCATGTCTGATTTGACAGATAATTAGTTTTATCCTTCCGCTGAACGAATATGGTTGTGTATACGCTCGAACAACGCTGGGAAATATTGCGACATTACTTTGCAGAATGTGTGCGAAAATTGCGTACGAATTTTGGAAGTAGAGAAGCACCGTCAGCTCCGTATGTTCGTTATCTTGTGAAAAAAGTGAAAGAAACTGGCATCCTCATCGATAAACCAAAGCGTGAAAAGCCAAAAACAGTGCCTATACCCGAGAATATTGCTGCTGTGGCAGAAAGTGTGCGTGAAGCGCCATCAACATCAATTCACTATCGTTCTCAACAATTGAACATTTCGGAGACATCATTGAGACGAATTTTGCATAAAGACCTTGGTATGAAAAGTCCAATTGGTTCAGGAGTTGAAGCCAACTGACCATCCAATGCGTTTTCCTTCGCTAAGTGGGCCTGCGATCGACTTACAGAAGATGCCGATTTTACCTAAAAAAATCATCTTTTCAGATGAAGCTCATTTTGATCTTGGCGGGTATGTAAACAAGCAAAATTGGCGCATTTGGGACACAGAAAACCCGCACGCATACATTGAAAAGCCGATGCACCCAAAACGAGTCACTGTTTGGTTTGGATTTGGTCCAGAGGCATAATTGGGCCATTTTTCTTCGAAAACGAGCAAGGAGTGGCCGTTACAGTCAATGGCGATCGTTATCGGGCCATGTTGAACGAATTTTTGTTCACAAAAATTAAAGAGGAGGCCGTTTGGGCCACCTCGGAGCTGCGATTTGACACCGTTGGACTATTATTTGTAGGGTGCCCTCAAAGATAAGTGTTACGCCGACAAGCCAGAGACAATTGACGCTTTAAAGGAAAATATTCGTGAAGCCATTGAGTGAAATACAGCTGAACACAATCGATAATGTGCTTAAAAATTGGACCGATCGTGTAGGCTACTGCATGACCAGCCGAGGCAGCCATTTGAATGAAATTATTTTCCATTATTAACCGGAAGGATTTTACTTTCAAATAAAAAAAGAAATTTGTGAAAATATTCAGCAGTTCTTTTTTTATAGCATTTTCAAAAAAAAAGTTATTTGGCGGACCGATTTCAATGTCCGATAGTAATTATATTTTCTATACTATTCTCATAATTAATCACTTGTTTTTTTTTTTACCTAACTTACCCGCTCTTGGCTTCTGTCGCGTTTTATGAAAATTTTGTACAGTTAAAGAAAAATATTAGGAAATTCTGGCTTATCAATGACAATGTTTTTCTTGCACTTATTTTTGTTTACTAATTTTTTTGACGATTTTAGTGCATTACAGTCGAAGTTTATTAAGCTGATCAAAGACACTAATTTAGGAGTAATCTAAGGTTCATTGTTTTTTTTCCGCTATTCGTTTGTGTGTATTTTCGGGCATGGCCCATTTGGGCATTGAGTTAAAAGTTCAAAAAGGTTTTATTTGTCTACTTTCACTTTGATCACTTCATGAAGTTTAATAATATGATGATTAATATATTTCAAAACACTTAAGGGTAAATCTGTCATGGGGTAATCAGTGTTTGCAAAATTAAACATTTAAACAAACTTCTATTGTAAACAATAAAAGATATCAATATAAAATAAACAAATAATTAGTACTTGCCTTCTGGGTTTGTATTTTCCAAGTTTTTACCAAAGACTTCTTAAGCCCAATAAACGACAAATATTATTGAAGTTAAAAGTAATCATTTATTTACATATTTTTATTTTGTATAAAAGAAGCGAAAAATTGTTGTTTTGTTATTTTATTTTCAAAAGTAAACGTACACTTATTTACTTGAGTTTTTGCCTCATACGTTCGTTCAGCGGTGGAATGACTTCTCTTGGTATCAAAAAGGTTGACAGATTGAATAAATCCAAAAATACTTTATAACGATCACTAGATTAAAAATATTCTTTTTATACAAATAATCCGCCTAAACATAAACAGAAAACATACCTTAAAGTAGATCGAAGATACTGATAACCAGAAGACCCACCCGTTCCCAACTGCTGTGAACCGATCATGCGCTGCACCATCATCACGTGATTATCTGTTTGAAATTAATCTTAAAAAAGAATTGTAAGCATACGTAAATAATAAAACTATTACATCTCCACTTTGTTATCAAAGAATCAATATCCATTAGCAAAGTAAGGAGCTGATGAGGTTGGCTAAAGCGCGGTTCGTCTCTGTAAAATGTAATCATGATGGCACCTTGCATAGCCTTGTGACTAAAGCGACGATCACCGCGTGATACCATCGCATTGTGAACTTCAGGCTCAAAAATACTTCGGTATACGTCACGGCGTTTCTCTAAATCCATTAGGCGGTAATTTTTCGAACTCTCCGAAGGATCCAGCTGAAATTATATTCATATTTTAGAAATTTAAAAAACTGCACGTTTTACCACCTACTAATGCACTTTGTTCTTCTTTTGCTAGAAAGTGTTCGACACTCTTTTGAAACTTGTGCCAGAAATTGAAACCATCAACTTCAAGGCCTGGTGTACGTTCCAACCATTTCTCGATGAGGTCCAAAAGGGATGGCTCGTTCTCGGAAAATTGAATTGCGTCTATTGCCGATTTGTCACATCCAAATGCCTCAGAATATCTTTGGTTATATTTGACCCGATGTTCACATTTTACACCGAGCTTGTTTTCAATCAATCGAAATTGCAAGCTTTGGAAACCTGATGCCGGAGCTAAATAATTGCGGAACTCCATAAAATCCAGCGGCGTCATTGTTTCTAAGATTGGAACTTGGTCCACGAGGAGCTGAAAATGTATAAATAACATTAGTGAGCTCTCGAACGGGCAGCATAAGGTTTTTTTATATTTAATTTGCTGGTTTTCAAGGGCTTATGACAACCCTTATTGTTATGCATTTTGCACACAGCGAACAGCGAGAATGATAAAGAGAAGAATTGAAAGACTCGGATGGTTTTTTGTTTCCATTGTTTCATGGGCGGAGTCCGAAAAGGAACGAAATTTTATCCAACCCAGTCGTTTCAATACAAAGAGATTTCGGCTTGATGGCAGTTGATTTAGCTGCTTTTATTGATAGCCCTTAAGTTCCACCATTTGTCGTTGGGATCTAATTATCGGCTCTATAGATGTCAGACTAAGTAGGTGGCCCTGCTGTCATTATATTAGTTACTGTATGGCTTCTGAAATTCTTAGTTCATGTTGTCAATAATAATAACTTGTGTTATTGAAATAATTCTAGCACAACTCAATGATGGAAGAGAAATCCCTTACCGGACACAAAAAATTCGAATTTCTGTTCGCAAATCTTTTAAGGCCACAAAATCCCAAACACGGCTGGAGTAGGCCATTCATCATAAAAATTGTTCGATGGATCCGAATTTCTAGATTTTGCACCAAATTATTTTTTAAACCTTATCCTTCGCTCCGACCAATAGGGGCTGGCTCCACAAGGTGTGTTTAAAAGAAACCGACGCATTTCGCAGATATCTTGATGGACCATTCTCTTCTATTACCCTTTGCTCAAGAAGTGCCGAAAAATATTTAAAAATATCATATGGGTTGCCCAATATCCGGATTGTAAGCATATGTGACTTACCAAACTTACTTAGGAAAATACGAGAGGGATTTCTTTTACAGACACCCTGGGAATCAATGCCATGTGAAAAGTGAATTATTATTTATTTGATAGGCTTAATACAAGCGATAAAATTAACTGGAAAAACAATGGTTAACAATTAACATTGAAACAAAAATAGGTCACTTAAAAATTAACAAAAACACTAGAGAAATGAGTTTAAGGAAAGGATGAGGAAGGAAGAGTTAAAAACAATAAAATGAGTCTCTTGAGAGAGTACTTATCTAATTGAAAGTCAAACGCGCTTTGGACAACATTAGCCTTGCGCTGCATTCTAGACATGGGTTCATGAGCTCCGTAATTAGTGCGATGTGAGGGGATACAAAAGAGTTTTCGAGGATTCGTGTTTAAGTTTATTTTCTCTACTCTAGCTTGATCAATTGTAAGCGTTGAATATATGGAGGGAGGTTGTATTCGTCATACCAAGGAAGACCTCTTAAGGCAAAACGGAGAGATCGTCTTTGGACAGCTTCGATTCGTAGAATATGAGTATCGTAATTTGGAGACTAGACTTGGCTGGCGTATTCGAGCACTGGTCGAACGAAAGTGATGTAGATGGCTTTAATAACATAGGGATTGGAAAGCTCCTCAGATCAACGGTTGACCAAGCCAAGCGCTGAGTTGGTTCATGAATTTCCATTACATGGGGACAATTTAGAGGAGCCAATTTCGGACTTTAAAGGCCTTATGTTTGAAATCGTTTTCGTGGTAAGAATACAAATCACCTGCTAGACCCAATTTTTGGGGGTCTATGCCAGATTTGATTTCAAAACATTTAAATAATATTTGTGAAAATCACTGAATTTGCTTTCGTCCGTAAAAATTAACTTACTCGAAAAAGTAAATTCTTTATTTTTATGTCCGTAAGCAAGAGTACGACGTTTTTTTTTACTTGTTCGGCTAACTAATAAAAGGTGTTCTTCTCGCAACTCGGCCATTGAAGCTGTGTTTCCTTAATATTTTTCGCATCGTTTCTGGATAAGCGTTTTTGATGAAGTTGGTATTTCTGCTTCAGCATCTAGTTTGGGTGCACTAAGTTATGGCCGGTTCTTGATTCATCCGAATCGGAAAATCTTATCAGCTTACTCGGTTTTGAGTTATTGGCCCAACTATCTGCATTTTTGTATTATTTAATTGTTTTAAATACTGTAGATCGAGGTTGATGTACGATTAATGCAATATTTCGTACAGATTTTCCAGATTTGGAATAGGTTGATATTAATTCCCTAATATTCACTGGAGTTTGAGGACCGCGTGGTGCCACGACTGATATTCTGCTTGAATAGGCGTGCTTAACTAGACGAGAATTTACTCTGAATGAAGCAAAAAGATTTACTATAATTACTTTGATCTAGAATATGTGACTTTTTTAAGGTTTTTGTTAATTCTTTAACCCTTGTGCTAATGAATAATGATTTTTGTTTTTAAATAAACTGATAGTATGAGCATTCCAATTCGGAATCTTTTTCATATATGTATAAATATTGTCCCATTATTATATTGAGCCATTGTAGAAGGACACTAATTTTCAATGAACTTAACTCGGATCATCTTCCAGTTCAAACGGAAATTTTAATAATACTGGTACAACAAAATTACACAACGTTTGACTCCATAAACACTAACTGGCAAAGTTTTGAAAGACAGATGAATGTAAAAATAAAAAGTTATCCAAAAGCTATTCCGGACCAAATGACCGAACAACATATAGACGAACTCGTCACGGTTTTCACTAACAGTGTGCTGGAAAGTGTTAACATGTCGGTTCCTAAATAAGTAAAACACTGTAACGATGAGAATGAACTTCCAAGATACGTCACAGTACTTATCAAAGTTAGAAATAGTTTCAGAACTAGATGGATTAGGACCTGAAATCTCTGGTTTCTATCTGAAATAAAAATACTGACTTCAAATATAAAAGATCTTGTCAATAAAGTCAGAAACATAACATGGAGTCACAAATTCTAAAGTTTATAAAAAGCCAGTAAACCCTTCGGGAACAAAGTTAAGATTATTTGGAAGAAAAACTCCCATATTGCCGCATTAAAAATTGGTGATACAATGACACTATCAGACCGTGATAAAGCTAACATTTTAGCGGATCAGTTCCTTAACAATCATTCAATAAATTGTAATATTCTGAGCAGCCCAAATACTGTTGCTGCGGTTAACGAATCAAATAATTCCATCTCCAACATAATAGTAGATCACCCTCCTGTTACGATTGTTGATGTTGAAGAGGTATCAAGTTTTTGCAGGCTTTATTTAATGATTTCCTTGGTATTGGATACTTTTCAAAGGCTTGGAAGCTTGCGAAAGTAATACCAATATTAAAACCGGGAAAAATTCCAAGCTCGCCATGCAACTATAGGCCAATTAGTTTGCCCAGCTCAATTAGCAAATGCTTCGAAAAAATCATCAAAAACCAATTGGTGGCTCACCTCGATGCTAATACCATCATCCCTGCTGAGCAGTTTGGATTTAAATCACATCATAGCACGATCAGTCAGCTCCATCGTGTCACAAAATATATAAAAAGTAATCTCCAAGCAGGAAAGAGTACTGGCGTGATACTGTTTGATGCCGGAAAAGCGTTTGACACCGTGTGGCACAATAGATTCTTGCATAAACAAGAGACTCTGAATTTTCCAAACTATTTAGTAAGAACTACCCAATCATTTCTCTGTGGAAGGACGTTTAAGGTGACTGATAACAAGTTATTCTTAGACGGCGGTAATGCAATTGCTGGTGTACCCCAAGGAGCCGTAATAAGTGCTGTCCTTTATAATTTTCTTAAGTCAGACTTTCCCTGCCTTAGGAACTGTGATTCTGCTATCTTTGCTGATGACACCTGCATCTTTTCCTCAGATTCGATCGTTCCATTGTTGCAACTTATCTGCAGTCCGCTCTCAACACCATTGAAACGTACTTTAATAATTGGAAAATAAAATTAAACGCTTCAAAACCTCAGCCTATGCTTTTTACACGGAAAAGAAGCGCCTGTCTCCTGCCAAGCAACAGACTTCAAATTAATGGCTTACAGATCGATTGGGGATCAAAGGCTTAATATCTTGTGGTACACCTAGCGAAGTCATCCACAAAATTAATATTACAATCAAAACGTTGTTCCCATTCTTCAACCGAAAATCGAAAATGAGTGAGAAGAATAAATTAATAATATTCAAAGCGATCTTCCAAGCCATAATGTTCTATGACTCTCCAGTCTGGGGAAATTGTGCTAACAGCCATATCCGCAAATTGAAGGTGTCCCAAAACAAACTGCTCAAAATTATGTATTATCTTCCTTGGCATTTCTCAACCAACGAGCTACACACCTTGGCAAATATTGAGACAGTTCCAATAAGACTACAAAAACTATTTGAATGCTATAACTTGACCTGCAGTATTTCTGAAAACCAGTTAATATCACATCTGGCTATTTAAAAGGACTACCGGTTTTGAAAATGTCGTTATTGCAGAGAACTTCATATCTATTACTCTGAGGTGAATTTTTACCATGACAGCTGTCACATCAGACACTTGATGTCATTGTCTAATTATTTCAGTCTAGGGTATTGGTCATAAGTGAAAACACACAAGTTTTTGTAAAGCCGTAAAATGTCTACATTCGTGCCATCAAAACAACATTTGCGGGATGTATTAATATGCTTCTCTCATTTAAAGAAAAAAGCAACCGAAGCGCATCAATTGCTTACCGAAGCTTACCCAGGCTATACTACAGACGTTTGAATGTGTCAGCGGTGGTTTAAGCGGTTCAAAGAGGGTGATTTCGACACCGAAGACAAAGAACGCCCCGGCCAGGTGAAAAAGTTTGAAGACCATGAATTGGAGGCATTGCTCGATCAAGATCCGTCGCAAACGCAAGAAGAACTTGCAAAATCACTTGGCATCGCTCAGCAAACCATTTCCGATCGTTTGAAAGCAGTGGGAATGATCCAAAAGGTAGGACATTGGGTGCCATATGAATTGAAGCCACGAGACGTCGAACGCCGATTTTGCATGTCCGAAATGCTGCTTGAACGCCACAAAAAGAATTTTTTTTTGCATGGAATCGTCCCTGGTGATGAAAAATGGGTACATTACGATTATCCAAAACATCGGGCAACGTATGGATACCCCGAACATACCTCAACATCGACGGCCGTTCAGAATATTCATAGCCTGAAGTTTATGCTGTGCATTTGGTGGGACCAGAAGGGTGTTGTGTATTATGAGCTGCTAAAACCGAATGAAACAATCACAGGGCTACCGACGACAATTGATGCGTTTGAGCCGAACACTGAAGCACGGTCGGAAACGGTCGCAAGACACGATAAAGTTATTTTGCAACATGACAATGCTCGGCCACATGTTGCAAATGTCGTCAAAACTAACTTTGAAACGCTCAAATGGGATGTCCTACCCCATCCGCCGTATAGTCCAGACCTTACGCCATCCGATTACTATCTCTTCCGATCGATGCAACATGGCCTGGCTGACCAGCACTTCCGTCATTTCGATGATGTCAAAAAATGGATCGATTCGTGGATTGCGGCCAAACCGGTCGAATTTTTCAGAACGGGTATCCATGAATTGCCAGAAAAATGGGAAAATGTGTGGCCAACGATGGGCAATACTTTGAATATTGAATTTACTATATATCTATTTTTTTTCTCAATAAAGCATTGATTTTTGAAAAAAATGGCATTTTCAACCGGTAGTCCATTATGTTACTTGAATTATTTGTTTATTTATATATTTATATATTTATTCAACTTGTACATTGTCATTTATATTTTTTTTATTTATATATTATTTATTTCTTTATATTTATATATATTTATTTATTTTTGTATTTATTTTTATATATTAAATTTGTAAATTTTTTTTTATAATATATATATTTATTTATTTTTTTACTTATTTATTTATTAATCTATTTATTATTTAATTAAAAATTTTATTTATAATCATTGTATGTATTTATTTGGGTTCTCTATTATTGTAAGTCCACATCCATTGTAAAGTCGATGTGGTATGATTTGTACTGTACTGTACCTCTTCTCTCTAAAAAGAGCGTTAAGTTTTATTATTACCAAGGTTTTTGCTGGTAGCTTTTCCTTTCTTCTTCTATTCTTTAACTTTAGTGATATATTCATGAAAATTTAAACTCATTTTTCAGTTGTAAGGTAGCGTTATACCATATCAATATGCAATAATTTATTTAATGAGACTGTAAACATATCTAATGCTACTATTAATGTTAAAGAAAAAAAAAAGTTTGATCTCGACGATTCCGATAGTCACAACTTAAATTACAACGTCCTAAGAAAAAAAAATGTTGTATGTCTTGTACGCAGACTTTTTACACTAACTGTATGTATGTTCACGAAAGGAGACAACCTTCTAAAAAAATGGAATCGAATTCTAAGGAATTTAAAATCCCACCTAATGAGAAGTCAAAATAAAGAGACCTACAACAAATGAGCTGCTTTTTTTACGTCATTTATCATGGTTGTAAAAAGTTGCAGTTAGTAAAAAGTAGCTAAACAATCGTAAACTTTCACCTGAGTGTTTTTTTACGAATAATAACTTACCTTCAAAATGAGAACGATTCTGTTGAGTCTTTTCAAGATTTCCAAAGTCCTGGACTCCTCGATTTTCTCTTCATTTAGCATGCCGCGTATTGAGTCGAGCTCAAAAATGATTTGCTTAAACCATAGCTCATATGCTAAATATTTTTTTCTATGTTTTTAAAAAACAAAAACTTTTAACATTTGCGGATTTGAAACGTACCTTGGTGGGTGATAATGAACAAATGTTCATCGTGGACTGTTCGCTTATCAACTTCCGAAAGCATACGTTGAGATGTAAGGACCTTATCGAGCATAAGGTATTCACCGTATATCATACCAATATCAGCTCCTCGCGGTATAGCATTTTCGTCATGGTTATTTCTGAAAGAAGTTAGGAATATACGCATCCACTTAATGTATTGTTTTCGATTCACTTTTTTTATTATTGCGAATTAAGATTTTATTATTATTATGATTGAATTGTTATTCAATAACAAATTTGAAATTTAAACAAAAACAAAAAATCCATAATCAAATGAGCTACTTTTATTGTACGTAAACACCTCATTAAAAACGTGTACTCGCTTTGCGTTATCAAAAGGTCACAGTGTACGTCTATTGGACTGACGACATGATTTTGGGTTCGGCTTAAGAACTATAGATAAGAAGTTCCAGATTTAAAGAAACTTAGTCAGAAGACATACGATTTATTTGAATTTGAAACACATTTTTTGATGAATTTAAATAAAAATATCGATGAAATTCCGTATCAGGTTTCACTATCTCCATTCACTAAACTATCACTGGGTCTACACTCACCCATTTCTTTCGAAGGGGCAGCTCATCCTAGCACAGTCTTATCTGTGTTCCTTGAAGTGGGCGATCAATTTCTACTTAACTCGACCGTATACGGTGAGAACGCGACTTGAACTGAGATTTCCTTATATGTGACACTGAAGAAACACTCGGATGGCATCGAATTTCAGTTCTGTTTGGCTTGTTTCATGGAATGTTCAAGAATTAGATGTAGGAATAGTTGGTTCATTATCTCCAGTATACGAGTACAGATGTGTGCAAATATGTATACAGATAATTCATTGTCCAGAGCAGTCGATTATGCTGATTAATATGTGAAGATGTGTTATGAATATCATTACAGTGAGTGACTGGCGAATGTCACTGCGAAATAGGAATACAGCCTTTTAGATTGATTTCATTCAGAATTTTTATTCTGTTCGTTAGTGTGTCAATATAGGTAGGTATGTACATCTCATAGAAGCCTGATTACATTGTATTCGTTATATCGTGAATTGCTCTCTCTTATTTGGAGGATTAGACCTAATATGAGACTTAAAGGTTAGGTTAGGTTAGGTACCGCTGGCTATCAAAAGGCACTCATAGGCTAGTCTTTTGAATTGAATTTAATTTAACTTTATTTTAATTATCTATTGCTGAAGAGGAAAATTCTGGTTGATGAGAAGGGGCGAGAAGCGAGAGTCGAGAGCCAGTTTATAACTCTTACCGCCGTAATATTCACGGAGTTCAAAAATTGGTTTAAAATCAGTTAAACCGACAATTTTAAACTCATGTAAAACGACTGAATTTAAATTACAAAATCTCGTTTAAATTGCTTATATTCACTCGGTTTGAGCAAAAAATGCCATTCGGTTTACGTCAGTTTAAAATACCCAAAAAAATTTCAAATTTGAGTTTTTCCACGCTTTAGTTTTATTTTCGTGTTTGTTGTGTGTACACGTAAATTAAAAAGTATTTTTCATTGCAGCTTTGAATCAAAATGAGCAACAAATTCAAAATTACAAAAGGGCAGAAAGTGCAGCCTAAAGAAAAAACAAGTGAAAAATCAACTCGGGGAAAGCGGTTCTCGCAACTAGGAACATATTTGTTGTGTGACTTTGTGTTGGCCAGCGACATCAACGCGATGGTCACGAACAAAAAAATTGGTTTGGGTGCGAGTTTGTCTGCCCATACCATGAACTTCCCATCTCGATAAAAAATTTCATTTCCCACCACCATCAAATTCCATTTTCGTGATGATAACATCATTCATTCCATAGATAAATACATTGCAATAAAAAAATTATACATATATAGTATAGGTTCTTTACTGCCCCTTAGGAAAATCTTTCTTTTAGATTTTTTGAATCATTTAAAATACGATTTGCGTATTTATCATTTATAGATTATTCGAATATATTATTTCGAGTGATCAGGACAACAATTTGGAAATACTTTTTTTTTGATTAAGTAACATTTCTACTAGAAATTAGATCCATTTTTAGTTTAATAATATAACTAAAAAAATGACTTAATATAATTTAAAATTATGTTTTGCGTTTTTATTTAATATTGAAAGCTAATTGCACTTTTTTCGTCATTAGCTTTTTAATTAATAACTTGAGGACTGTAGCGCCAGTCCGTGTGGCATTGGAATTTTATCCTTTTGGTTAAGTCGATTTCGCTGTACAACTCGTACCGTACAGTTCGTTGTTGAATCTTCTCCTCCACTCACCGTCAATGCAGAACACACTTTTCTCTCGAAGCAACCTAAGGCGGATTCATCCGCTTTTGAAACTGTCCATGCTTCTGACAACATATGCTTCTTTGTGCCCTCGTATACTGCCAAGCCCATCTTTGTCATTTCTGTCTGAATCCTCATAAGCGCACTGTTGACGTCAAGGTGCGTTCTCCTTTTAATATCTTCGCCGTATGCGAGTTACTGAACAGACCTTTAAAAGGTAGTACCTCTGGTGTTGATACATACTTTCGCAGCTAAGCCGTCCGCTCAAGTGGCTTTCTTGGACTTAAGCTTAAATATTGCTGTCTTTGCTCCGTCTAGGACGGGTAGATAGCATTGTTGGTTCTTCCATGTCCTCAGCATTGCTTGCTATTCTTTAATGTTTCCATTTCGAATTTTGCAGGTTTCGGTTTGGGGTCTGTAAACTTGGGATATTTGTTTTCTCTGGTGGTAGAATTTTCGAACCTTATTCCTGTTTCTTAATCTCTAAACATCCTCAATCGGGCGCTTCTCATGCTCTACCAAAGACGCTGCCAAATCTACTAAAATCTTAGCCAGTCTTCTGTGGGCACATAAGAGCACACGGCCATCCCTCTAATAGTATCCAACTCGACGTGAAGATATTTTTTTTTATAATTTGCTCGCTCTCAAGAGTGTATGAATACTCTTTTAATGCAAGTCGCACAGAACGAGTGGAAGGAAGGAGAAGGACGAAAGATTTTTGTAGTGGTTTGAGAAACTCAGATGTATTTGGTTTCGATTGAATTCCGTGGGTGGAGCTCGAATTGGGACGGATGATTTGATATCGACCTATCCAAAGTTTGGAAGATTTAGTTCAAATTCAGAGTTGCGAAAATCGATTTCATTTCAACAACTTTAACGTTGGAAGTTGAATTTTTCAACTTCTTCTATAAAGTGTTTTAAATCAGACAGTCAGAATTATCAAATATTATACAGCTCTATATTATATGTTTCAAAAGTATTGCATTATGTGAGAACTTCGTTTAAAGGGATTCATATTTTAAAAGCTTGAGGACCAGTTGCATGGTAACACAATCTAAATTTCAAGCATGATCAAAGGCTTGGTCGCCTGGAACTGTTTTTTTTTTGGGGAATTCAAATTTGTCTGATTCGGCTGAACTCTGCAATTTCTTTGCAAACTTTCCCTTCATCAGAAATCTTTTTATTAAAACTTATGCTGAGTTATCACTGAAAAATCACTTTCAAATTTTTACTGTTACTAATGCTATTATAGAGATAAGAATTTTAAAGAGGGAAATTTGTGGCCAGGCTTTGCTTTTTTTTGTTTGCAGAATTTAAATTGTTTCGGTAAAAACATTGTGTAAGGCCGTTTATCTCAGCTTCATGTATTTTCGGAATCATTTCTAATCAATCAAATTTGTTAGATTGCTATCCTTTCTATTAACCAATGCTTGGAATATAAAGGCGTGTCCTTTTTGAAAGGGTTCAAAAGTACATAATTTCAGTCCCGAGATTTCGACCGCCTCTTCCTTCCGAGCTGGGAACTGCTCAGCATAGGATCTTTTTCTTCTGGTTAATATATGGCTTTATGAGGATCACATTCAGGCCAGTTTTCTTTGCAGATTTTTATGGTTGTTTCCAGGCCGGTTTCGAGAGATTTTTTATCCATGTGTCATTTTCTGGAAAGACCTCTAGGATTGCGTTCATGATAAGAAACCACAGCAGTGGTAAACAAACTAAATCGGATGTTATGCAATATACGAGTAATGTAGTTTAAGCCATGTGTTTTCACTTCAGTTAGTCAGCTTTCTCTCGATGCTTTTTCTTTGAAATCGATTGCCTCATGTAAGTTGCGCCATGAACTTCTTTTTGCTTATATATTATAACGATAAAAAATCGTCAAGCTACAACCGAGCAGGTTTTGAGCAAAAAAACTGGTGGTTACATAATTTTCTAAGGATGTTTTCATGTGTCAGTGTTGCAGACGTCACTCTGAGTCTTGAAAAATGGGAAAGACTTACAGAATTCACATTTCTGAAACAATTTTCAAAGAACTTCCGTGGAAATTCGGATCAGGAAATAGAGAAAGGGGCACATCAATGTATGAAATGGCCTCAACTAAATACTGTTTTAGTCTTTTTGGTAGTCTCTTTAGTTAGTAACTTACTTAGTTTAGTCAATTGGCTAAATAAACATAATATTGATGAAACTTTTAGCATTAAAATTTACCAAAAAAAAATTGTTATATGAATTTGTCCGGAAACTTATGAACGGCAGTGTATATATTTATGCATATTTTTTTATCTGATAAGGTAGCTGTAAACTATAAATTTAATTAATTTTGAACTTTTTTTATTGGAAAACTAAATTGGTTTTAATTGAAGAAGTGAAATTTTCCCTTTTTTGACAGTTTTGCCGTCATAAAATTCAAACCACCCTGTGAAATTTAACCTTTTCTTAAATTTCTTCATCAAATTCAATTTTTTCAGGTGATCTTTATGCACACACGCTTCGAATGAAACCAATTTGGCCAATCACCACCTATTTACTATACTCGAAACCGGTGGCGGTGCCGTATCTAAAAATGCCACCAAAAAATGTTAGGTGTCGTTTGAACTGACGAAGTCAGTCATGCAGTTACAAACTACTGGGTTGTCCTCCACCGACAGCGACGGCCCGATTTGGGCAGAATTTTGGGCTAAAGCAACAGCAAAATTAGATCATATTTGGATTGATATTTGTATTGATATTTTAATCATTTCCCGTCCGTACGTTCATGCGTTTTCTATTTCAGATCAGTATTGGAAACATCACGAACATAGCTGGATCTTCAAAGCCAATCAATTATGAGTAAGACCAACAATCTGATGAACAATCAAATATCGAAATTGTAAATGCAGTTTCATCAAACATCGAATTTGTTGGAACGGTGAACCAATAAACCAATAAATTAAAGTATGCCGGGCGCAAGCATATTTCACTTATTAGACTGTAAAATTTATAAGGTTTTCGTAAATGAAATTGTTCTTTAGATAATATGTATCTAAACCAATATCGATAACTATTGTTGTGCCAGATAAAATTATTACAGTCGGCTAATTGAAACCAAATGTATTCAAAAAAAAAACATGTAATTTTTTTGTATGTCTTAATAAAATGAATGAATAAACCAATAAATATATTCTAACCGAAAAGAAATAAAAATGTATTGTTTTTTATATTTTTTTATATTATCAAAATTAAATAAATTCAAGGTTGTAACACACATACAAATTTTGAATTTTTCTATTGTTGTTGACGTTCGACAAAAATGTCAACAATAACGTCCACCGCAATGCGTCTCACAGTAATTCCTTATTCTATTTGTTGCGGATTGATTTTTTGACCTGGCTGCGGCTATACATTTTAATATTATGCAAAACGCAACACACTGCGATACTTGGATGCCACACATTCGAATCGGAAACCGCCTCTCAAGAACCACCTACCTTGTCGAAGTGAATATTTCACAGGCACAGAATTTCAACCAAAAAATGCTGAATATTAGCTACATGCATTTGAACCGTACATAAACTCTACGGGGAGAGTACGATAACTTGGGAGCCAAAAATTGATAATGATTTCTTGTAGAGGGGTCAGAAACAAGCATTTTTTACTATAGGAGGGGGGGGGTCTATCTCGCACCGTTTAGGAGGTAGGGGCAATTTAAAAAAAATTACTTAAAATGAAAAAAAAAGAGGAAAAAACAACAACGGCAACACTTACAATAAAGTACTATATCGGCTTTGAAAGCCAGAAATATGTTCTTTAATCCTGGGTTTAAATTAAATAGTAAACTTAAATAGTTTTTGAAAAATTCGCATGCAAGCTCAAATTTTTGATAAAAAAAATCAAAAAAACATGTTTAGATCAATTTTTTTCAAAATTGTGAAATGAAGTGTCAAATTTGCTTTTTGTAGTCAATGCTTGAAGAAGCATCGCTTCTTTGGAAGAAATTGGTCTGATTCTCCTCCGACCACCACGTGGTGCATTCTGGATAACGCTAAATGATTTGCTAAACTTTACTAACAAATGTTAACCTATCATTGACATTTATACTAAAAGTATCACCGTAAATACCAAAAAAACAAAAAATAGTTTTAGAAGATCTCAATTTTCTCAAAAACTATAAGACATAAAACCATTCGGTTTTTTGTGTTCTATTCAGAATTGATACAAGCATTGACTACAAAAAGCAAATTTGACACTTCATTTCACAATTTTGAAAAAAATTGATCTAAACATGTTTTTTTGATTTTTTTTATCAAAAATTTGAGCTTGCATGCGAATTTTTCAAAAATTGTTAAAGTTAACTATTTAATTTAAACCCAGGATTAAAGAACATATTTCTGGCTTTCAAAGCCGATATAGTACTTTATTGTAAGTGTTGCCGTTGTTGTTGTTTTTATTTTTTTTCATTTTAAGTCATTTTTTTTTAAATTCCCCTACCTCCTAAACGGTGCAAGATAGACCGCCCCCCCCCTTCCATAGTAAAACATGCTTGTTTTTGACCCCTCTACAAAAAAACGTTATCAATTTTTGGCGCCCAAGTTATCGTACTCGTGCCAACTCTACGAAAATGGCCGGTTTATCGTGGTTAAACGGATAACTCGGTTTGTAATTTTGGTTTAGCATCAGTTTAAATGGATGAATATAACCAAATAGTCGGTCTTAAAATTTTAAACCGAATACTCATTTTTAACTGACTTTCAACTCCGTGAATGTTACGGCCGTTATGAACCGGACGCAGTCTTCTTCTTCCCTTCTTTGATCGGCAACTTATCCAGCAAAATTTTTGAATTCAAACGTGCAGTGAACAGGTAAGGAGTTTCGACTTCGAAAGGTAGGTAGGTAAGTGTGATTGTCACAGCTGAAACAATTGTGACCCATCTAGATCCTGTGTCCGATCGAAACATGATTTTCAGCCGAAACCGTAACCGAACATTCGGCCTCAGTCTAAGTTTCGGCCGAAACCGAACCTTTTTTAGACAATTTGAAAATGATTATGTATTTAAATTCTCATTTTATAAATTTAGTATATTTTTACACTTACAGAAAGTTATCTCGTCCGAAGTCACCTGAAGAGAAAATTAACAAATTAAAAAATACGGTTCACGGACCAAGAACTCACGCGAAGTTAACCGTGCTGGTCAAACAACAAACAAAGTTTGTGTTGGTCTCAATGCAATCTCGCCATGCAATAGAGCTGATTTTGATCAGTCCTCTATCTTTGGAGTAGATTTCCCTTCCAACAGCTATAAACTATATACTCTAAAAAACAAATTTTCCGTTATCGACCAGTTCCATCACTATAACAACCGAGTGGAAGTTTATCTTTTTGAGTAATCTTCGTTAAGGACTCTCCTTCCGTGTTTTACCACATCCGCGAGATCGCTGTTGTATAGTTACATTTCTGGAAATATTCACTTCCACCGATAGCCAAGCTGCTATAAAATCTATATCTAAGCTTGTCAAGGAAAGCCGCGAATTCCTTAAGGAGATAGCGGACTTTTTAGAGGTTCACCTTTACGGGGTTCCAGGACAGGGAAATCCATGGAAACTGCAGAGCAGATGAGCTTGCATGTGAAGGTAAAATGCACCCTCACAATATATTGACATACCATAAGCTGCGGTGGTGGTCATAAAAAATAAAAAATAAATACGTCAAATATCTTGCAACATCACCAGACAAACCTGGAACCTCCTTAACAAACAGAGAACCAGAGAACTACTAAACCTCCTCAATGAATGTCCGGTCATAGCAATATCAAGACATAGAAAGCTATGTTCCCTGTTCTTTACAGCTTTGCCCCAACTTGCTTAAGCAAACCCAAAAGACCTCGCTCAGTTCATTTGAGAAGCAACTAGTTCTCTCCACCTTCTCCTTCTTCACCGTCCGGGAGAAAAACCTCTCAATACTGACTTACTTCCTACGACCTTACTAATTATATTCCTGTACAGACTAAGGAGTGTACTTGTCTTTTTTGGATTAATGAGAGGCCAAATTTGCCTCGAAGTCCTACAAGTGTCTAGTTCCACCCATCTAATATTGGTGATATTGATGGTATCTGTATTTAGTATGGTGTTTTTTGCTTTAATTGAGGGCTAAGGGGTCTCCTGATTTATTTTATTTATTCAGCCTGAGAGACTTGATTGCCACTTGGCTGTCTATTTATATGACGATAGATTACCCGTCTACCGGATTCATTGACAGTAAGAGGGCAGCCTCTTGGATAGCTTAAACTTCTGCCTGGAATACACTGCAGTGGTTGGGCAATCGAAGGGTCAGACAGAAGAAGATCTCCGGCGAGATCACGGATACTCCGATTCCGGTGCCTTCATTCGTTTTGGAACCGTCCTAGTAAACTTCCAAATTGGCAGATTTTCTGACTATATCTTTCCTCCAGTCATCTCTATCTGGGATCAGTATTTTGTATCCCGATTCGAAGTCTAAGATAGGTGTGATATAGTCTGCATGTCTCGGAATTCTCGCATTCTTGATTGTTTCCATATGACCTGGGCTATCTGTTCTGCCCCGGTAGTTACACTCATTCAACCTAATCGCAGCCTTCGCAGCTATCAGCTTTCCGTATATGTCCATGGGCAGCAGTTGTAGCATTATTTCTATGGCGGTTGAACTTATGGAACGAAGTGCCCCCGTGATGCATATACACGCGAATCTTTGGATTCTGCTTATCTTTTTCAGATTTTCTTTTATGTTCATTGCTGGCCACCATACGAGGATACCATATGTTAGGCTTGGCCTGACAACTGCTGTATACATCAAGTGCGTAAATCTCGGTTTCAGTCCCTATTTGGGGCCGGGGACCGTCTTGCATGTACGCGGTCTTGAATGTTTGGTTTCCAGCTGAGTTTGTTGTCTATTATTACGCCTAAGTCTTTAGCTTGACTAGTGAAACTTAGTTCCTTATTTCAAAGGGGTTGGGAGAGTACGCCTCCTTGCGGAGTTCCTCTGAGTGCTCTCCTGATAATACTGTAGTGTCCTAGTTCGGAATGGATACTTCTACAGGATAATACGTTTTTAATCCAGTTTGTTGACGACAGGTCAGGTTTGTCCTGGCACCCAGTAAAGGTGTTTCTCGGAATAGCGCTGTCTATCTTTAAATTAAAATAAGAAAAGTGTGTTAGATATCATCGATATTTTTTATTCGTTGGAAAGGCCTGCCGATGCAATTATGTATGGAATATAACATGATTCAAATATCCGCAGCGACTTCTCTGGGCGCGCATATCCGAAGGGCCCAACTTTCCATGACTCTGTCGCATAAATCAGGCTGAATTCGACCGATTGCTTGGGTAATGTTGGTCTGTATTGTGGCTTATTCGCATAGACCTGCGACTTCAGAAAACTCCACAAGAAAAAGTCTAACCCCGTTACGATCTCGAATCGCTCGTGAAGAATTTCCAATGTGGCATGAGCTGTGTGGCACGTAACGCCATTTTGTTGAAACCACGTTTGGTTGGTGTCCATATGATCCAATTCATGTCAAAAGAAGTTGGTAATCATCGACCTATAGCACTCGCCGTTGATGATGATGGCCTGGCCAACGTCGTTCTCAAAGAAATATGGACCGATAACGCCGCCTGTCCAATATCCACACTGAACAGTGAATTTGGACGCTCTTAGATTTCATGTGTATTGGTATCATCCCAAATTCTACAATTTTGTTTATTGACGTACCCATTCATCCAAAAATAGGCTTCATCGCTGAAGATGTTTTTTTGATAAAAATCAGGGTTAGTTTCCAACTGCTTCAGAGCCCATTCAGCGGTCACACGTTTATGGTCGTTTACCTTCAGCTTCTGGGTCAGTTGAATTTTGTACGGTTGCAGGCCCAAATCATGACACAAAATCACACTGCGATTAGCCCTCTCGGAAGGACGATTGTGTTGACCGCTGTGGTATCAATATTCGAGGTGAAGTTTGATTTTGAGACTGTATAGTCTTTAACGATTGTGGAGGGCAAATCCTCTCTAAGGATCGTGGAGTGACAAAACCAGTTCTGCTTCATGAGAAAGTTGCCTTAGTCCTACCGATACAAGCTTGGCTTGTTGTCTGACTAGAATATCTGTGGGATACTGGAGATGTCCTTAATATAACTTGAACGGAGAGCTCCCTAAATGAGAAAGCAGCCATCCTTCTTACCTTATCTAACAGTTTCTGGTTCATCGCAGTTTCTTTGGTTTTCCACCAGACAACTGATCCGTATAGAAGAACCACTATGTAACTTCAGGATTCGAATTCGGGTTGCTTTTGCCTACAGCTTCCTTTGCAGCCGTAAAGTACACAAGAGGATTTCCAGTTTCCATACCCTTACGGTGAGATTCATTTTCCACGAGAAAACGAAGGGATCCTGTATCCTGGTAAAGAGCATGGGCTCCGTTTTGCATGGATATTTGGGAATTTAATTTTATATATGGGGCAATAGCTAGTCATCGGCTTATGCTTCTATTTTGAAACCAGCTTTTTACAAACATAGAGGCTAATTGATGTTGTGGTTCCATAGAGAGGGGTAGAGGACAAGGCTTTGAGGTGTTTCCCTGGCAGCTGGTCTGGAATTAATTTTTCTTTTCCTGAGCAGTTGTCCAAAGAAATTTATAATATATAGATCCTCAATCGTTTCTACACGAATTTGTTAAGAGCAGTCTCATTAGCTGGAGAATTTGAAGCTTAAGTTGAAAATTATTTCTAAGTGATGAGAGAGTAATCTTGGTGTCTCTTATTTTATAAGAACGCGGTGGTTTTTGTTCAAACTCTCGGTCACAATATTCGATAATCCGCCAATTGTCTCCCGTCAATAGTTTTCGTTTTTTAAGCCTCTATTGGTTTATGCCATTCCATTGTTTTAAGAATGATGTTCGTGTGCGTGTGTACGTACGTACGTACGTTTGCGCGGATTTTTTCATACAGCCTTACAGGGTGGTTTAAATTTAATGACGAAAAAGCTGTCGAACAAGGGACAATTTAATGTCTTCAATTAAATTCAGTTTAGTTTTCCAATAAAAAAAAATAATGAAATTAAGAGATTTCAACTACCTTACCAGACAAAAAATATGTACAAATGTACACTGCAGTTCATAAGTTTCCGGACAAATTCATTTAATTTTTTTTTCTGTTCAATTTTAATTCCATAAATTTCACATTTTATTTGCTTTTTGTGCTATTTTATTTGCCGCCACCATCATCATTCATTTCCTAGACAAATGCATTGCAATCAAAAAAATAATATACTATACATATTTCATTTAAAAAAAGATATGGGGATTTTTCTCTCGAAACTATCTAAGCCTCCTTCATCCGCTTTTGAAAGTGTGCATATTTCTGTACCATATAGTAGGACGGGGATGATAGAGGTTCTTTAGAGCGACACTTAAGTTCTTCGAGAAAGGGCTTTACATAATTGCTTTCTTAGCCACAGGTATTCTTCGTTTGATGCAGACAAAGTCTCTAAATACCTCAAAGTAATAGCTGTCTTTGTTAACGTTACGGCCTAGACCTCGGATTTGGGTGTACCTTCTTGTTGACAGCATATGTTTCTTTATGCCCTCATACCCGTCGGCGGTACCCTCCCTTGTATAATGTTGAAGAAACCGCATGACAGTGCACCTTGTCTAAAACATCAAATGTGTTGGTGATCGGATCAGCTTGAGTTCTCCATCGTCATTCTGCACAAAAGGACGAGCTTGGATGGGATGCCAAACCTAGACTTCACTTCATACATCTCGTCTCTGTTGCCGAAACAGAAACCAAAACCAACCTTGAACCGATATGTTAATATTAAGTCATGAGTCAATGGTGGACTTTTCTGCTCGAAAGTCACATTGATATGGACCTGACAATTGTTCAAAAAATACGGCGAAAAAGGTGTTATAGGCAATGTTGAAAAGATTGACACCTCTAGAATAAGCACAGCTTAGACGGTCTCCTTTTTTCATGATTGGACAAACAATACTGAGATTCTTTTCATTTTTGATGCTTTATTGTGTCATTGCCGCCGCATTGAAAAGTTCGACAACTAAAGTGGCTTTATTAGATTTAAGCTGATATATGTGATTGCTATCTTTACTTCGACTAGGTTGGGTAGACGCTGTTGGCCTGCGTCGTCTATATAGAATGGTTCAGTCTGCCCGCCAGAGCGGAATTTTATTCTTCGTTGCCTTTATACAGTCTGCACAAGTGGTTCTTCTATGTCCTCAGCATTGACTGCAATTCCACTATGACTTTTCCATTATGAACTTTGCAGGCTTTGATTTGGGGCATGTAACCCTGATATTATTGTTTTATTTGTTAGTAGAATTTTCGAACCTCTTTCCTCTATCGCGCGATTCTCATGCTCTTTCATAGGCGTTGGTACAGCTTGAGAATGTTGTGCACGAGATTAAAACAGCCAATTTGAACACTTGAACATATTTCTCGATCAGATTGTTACTGAAATTGTTTTTTCTGTTAACGAAATGGCCAAGTTATAACCAATTGAGTTAGAAAAAATATAGGACCAATGACCCAAACTTCTTGTCGAATGTATTTTCGAAATTATTCCTACGGCCTTTTACGATGCACTTGTTGTGCTCGGAATATTAAAGCGTGATTATCTTTATGTTTCAGTCGAGAGATTTCCACCATCTCTTCCTTCCGAGCTTGGGAAATCTCCAGTAAAAAGCTGGCTCCAAGAGTTTTCTTTGGAGATTTTGATAGTTGTTTCTAGGCCAATTCCGAGAGATTGTTTATCATTTCTCATTTTCTTGAAAGATTTCTAGATTTTCGTTCATGATAAGAAACTAACTAAATCTTCGGATGTGTCTTTGACCTTCCTTACAATGTTTCATGTGTCAGTGTTGTGAACGTTATTCGGAATCATTAAAAATGAAAAAGATGTACAGGACTCACATATCTGAAATAATTTTCCAAGCAGTGCCTTTGGAACGTGAATCAAGAAATAGAGCATCAAAGTGGAACATCAAAATATGAAATGGGCTCGAGTTAATACTGTTTTTATAAGTCTTTTCAGTTCAGAACTTACTTAATATAGTCAATTGTAGATTCATAAAATAATGTTGATGAAATTTTCGGAATCAAAATTGAACAAAAAAAAAAATTGAAATATATAATATTTTAATATATAGGGAAGGTACAGAAAACAAACTCAGCTTTTATATTCAAATTATTTAATTATAGAATTAGAGTTTAATTCAATTAGTTTAACAAAGTTTAAAATAATTCACAAAATATAATTCACGAAACTAGGTAGGAAATTATGCGGCTGATCTGCTTGACGGTTGAATAGACAATATCCATCGACAGTAGGGCAATACAGCTTTAGCAAAAACGGGAAAGAACAGTTTGGGGTTAACAGGGTGCCCAGTTGGTAGGCCCTACATACATATATATTATACTATCAAATTTGTTAATTTTGAATTTTTTTTTTTGGAAAACTTAGTTGATTTTAATCGAAGAAGTGAAATTGTCCTGTTTTTGACATTTTTTTCGTTATAAAATTTAAAGCACCCTGTCATATTTAACCAAAAGCTGTTCAGCTCTTCATAATGCACTTACGCTTCGAACGAAACTAAGTTGGATTCGATAGCTTGATTTGTTCTCGAGTTATGCTTGTAGTAAAAATCTGCACAATCCTTTCAATCCTTTTCAACGAACACCTTTATCTATATCCACCTCTCATCTTTCAAAGACATACTTTACCATAGGCTGAATAAGCTTCCTCATTGTTTCTTATAAGCGTTAACGTTCTCGCAGATAAAGTTCGTTTTTTTGTAGCTGGATTATTGAAAGTAGATCTAGTCGTACTCATTCAATACCACTTATCCTTGTTTTTTTTTAAGTTGACTAAGATAGATTCTACTAATTTTCGATAAACAAATTTAACAAAAAAAAACACGTCTTATATTTTACGAGTCATTTGCTCAGTCAAAATTTATTTAATTTCTTTTATGTACCTTAAAACAAAAAAATATGTAAATAATATATTTATTTTCAACATAAAAGCTCTAATATCTTCTAGAGAATTTTTTTCCTTCTTTAAATTATATGATAACTAAATTAATTTGTTTATATTTTAAGTTTTAGATTTTAATATTTATATAACTCATTATGCTTTTGTATATTATATGCATATTCGATATCTCAAAATTCGGTTACATTTTTTTTGGATTAATCCAGTTTTTCATTTTTATTTATTCGGAAATATATTTAATTTTTTTTTTTATAAACTAAGGTTACTATATTTATTTATGTATACGTATATTGATAATAAATTACATTATACGATCTACAACGGAGCTAACATTAAATAAGTTTTGTTTTTCTTTGATCTTGTTTCTTACATATCTAAAAATGGGGAGGGGGGTGTCCTTATGAGGAGCTTCAAAATATTTTTCTGTTTCATTATTTCTTATTTTTAAGAGTTACATCATTTTTTTCCCGAAATTAGTTTAACTTCAATGTTTTACTTATAGAAGTACAACTTGTGTACAAGAGCGGTAGTAAACTATATATATATATATTTATGTAAATATTATTAATTATAAATACTGTTTACTTAAGAAATAAATAAATTATAGTTTACTTGTATTTAGTCAAAGATATTTAAAAAAAAATGTTGAGGAATACAAATAAAATGAAAGAAATTAAAGCATTTCTAAAAAATGGTTCCGTAGAAGCTAAAGCGAACTTAAAATCGAAGAAAAATATAACGACTTGTTTTTGAATATTGGTCGAAACTGTCTTTTATTAACAGGCAAGTGCACATAATTTCGGATACAACCCGTACAAATTTATTAAATTATTGATTGGATAAAACTGTTTGATTTATTTAGCTTGAAGGATGTTGAGATGAAATCGGTGCCCCCAACCAAATAAGAAATAAGAAGCAGGTTTGTTTTTTTATTTCAAATTCGAGACCGTTTTCGAGCTAAATAATCGAATCAACTCAAGCGTTATTTCTGCTTTACTTATTATAGAATGAAATTATGTCTTTTTTAATAATGGATAATGGTAAATGCTTAAAGTGTGTTCGTTTTAAGAAAGTAAACTGTAGCATATTTGTCATTAAACAATGAGAGACTTCACCATTGTTGGAAAGAGGTGCCCGAAAAGAGATAGACAGATATTTTTCCAAAAAAAAAAAACTTAGATTAACTTACGGCAAAAATTAACTAGATTTTTCTTTTATTAAATAAAATAAACGCTTGTGTGAAGAATATTTTGCAATAATTTTTATGGTCTTACTGGGCTAATTTTGCGATACTTATAGCTTTGGCACAGTTACTAATTATAGTTAATTATAATATTTAATACGTGGAAACGTATTTTTAATTTGATGAGAAAAAAAAATAAAAATTAGCAACCCTGTATTGGGAAAAGTTAACTCTTGAAATAGTTTGGATTGTCAATTTGTTTACATTTTTTGCAAGTGGAAGGTGATTCACTGACTTTTTTTTAAGGAACCAAACACCTTTTTGCCTAGTAGTGAATCTAGTTCATCTACATATTTGGCTTGCGGAAATTTAAACTGATCTAACTGCCACGTGAAATATAAACCAACTCCCAGAGCAGTTGTTAGTTAAGAAACTGAAATGAATTACAATCAGACGCGAATGGTCGCCGTCGGAAATTTATATTTTAACTGACAAATATGTTATTCTCTATGTTGTCAGTTGTAAGCGATTCTAAGGTTTATTAATTAATCCTCATTGCTAAAAATATCTGAACAACCAAAATGGCCTTTTACGGCATGTTTTACTCTCCCTCATAAGACCATCACTCGGTGGAATGGTAGAAAATATTTTTTCTGATCAACTATACTGATGAACAGAGCGGTGTCTTATCTTATTTTTTTGGTGTAGTTTTATAAGGCTAATCAAAATAACCCTCGTGAGAATTATCGAGTCAATACGATTTAAGGAAATAAGTTGTAAATTTCCTGATTACTGATGACCATTTTGACAATCCAATTATTTCGAAGGTTTCTTCTCTGCTCCTTAAACAAAACCTATTTCCCTAACTTGTGTCTTTGGCAAATTTACCTATTGTTAACAAATTTATTTCTTTTCAATATCAACAGAACAATATTCTTAAAAGAGAATAACTGACGAATTTTCTAATATAATTTGGATTAAGATTTAATTCTTGTTTTTTTTTTAATAATAAATTCAGTCGAAAACATCTTGAACCATCCACTTAATTTTAAACATAACCATAAAGAGAACATTTCAAGAAATGTTTAACTAAATAAAATGCTCATTTTGATTATTTTTTTTTCCTAATAAATTCACTCAATTTAAATTGTTTAAAACTTTAATTTTTTTTTTTTCAAATTCGCGGTTTTTCAAAGTAAACTAATAAATCTACCTTTCACTCATCATGACAATGTTTAAACTTAATATTCGCTCTAATTTAAATTTTATATATATATATATGTAAATATATATCTGCATTGTGTTTTTGTTTTTACAAAATCTACTTAATTAAGCATCCGAAAAATATATTAAATTAACGTTAACATAGTCATTGGAATCTCTTGTTATATGCACCAGCATTGCGTTGTACAAATCAAACTCTATTAAACGATAGATAATTAAATCATTGTAAGGTATTTGTGAACCACACAACCACCGCACTGTTTTTTCAATACTAAATACCCAAATTTTTAAAACGACTTACCTCCAGTAAAGACACAGTGTCGCCTTTCAGAGGAATCTTGTTTTGTTTTGATGGATTTTTTTTTGTAAAACGACAAAACCCGATCTTGTGTGTGTGTGTTTTTTTTTGTTTTGCATATATTACCTTAGTACAGTTATTTTATATATATTTATATATATATATAACTAGTTCGTATTAAATTCCTTTAATGCCATGTTTTTTTTTTTGAGTTTTATGTTTGTATTTTCTCACTTTTAGCTGGGTTAGCTTAGTCGTTGGGCCGACTAGTCCCCCCCGGGTCATACGTTCATAGCGTAGAAAACGGATCCAGGTGGACCTGTTGAGGTAACCGTTGATTGGTTGCAGTTCGGCATTTGTTGCTGTTGTTGTTGTTGTTGTGGTTGATTTGCCTGTGTTGTAGGTGAAACAATGCCCTTACAATCAGTATGAGACACGGCGGCAGCACCTTCTGGGACCCCACGCTCACTAAATCCAATCGTGCCATCTTGTGGGATGCTATATCGCGGTGCCAGTATCCGTTGTGATTGCTGTTGAGGTTGAATGTGCTGCTGTTGTTGTTGATGTTGGACATACTGTTGTGTGGTATGACCACGACCCGCTACCACATGAAGCTGCATAGCAGGTAATGCATAGCTGATTGGAACTCTAATTGTCTGTTGGGTTACCTAATCAAATAAACAAGAAAGTTAAATGTTAATTGATGTTGATATGCCTTAAGCCCGAAAAAATACTGATTCAGTTCCAATTGAATAAAAAGATTAAATTTAATTTAATAAAAAAAGAATGGTGCACAGAGCAACTTCAATTGAAGTTGTGATTTGATGTTTTATTGCAATTCCTTTGAAACTTTGGTCAATTCTGTGTAACGAGAAACAGAGATATTGTATTAAGTTGTTGATGATTATAACCAAAATGGCAGTGCAATGTCTGCTGGAACTTTTGAAATTAACAACGGTTTACAACGGGTGTAGTTATTTCGCCGATTTTATTTACGATCTTCACAAGCGATCTTTTAGGATCTCTCCGCAACACCATATCGTAAGCAGATGACTCAAGCACGTACAGGCCAGGTCCGAAGATCGAGGTCATCGTAGGTCTTTTGCAACGTGACTTTGAAAAGGTTCAGGGATATTGCGATGATTGGAAGTTGAAGATCAATTTCCAAAAATGCGAGATCATTCTCTTTAGGATTAGAAATACTAGGAAGAAGTGGCGAATGTTCTCTCTCGTTGGACAATACGCGGACAGTGTTGTCGGATACCTTGGGATTTGGCTAGATAAATAACAAACATGAAGATACTGCTCTAGCCCGAGCCAAAGCGGCCTTTGCCTTGACAAAGAGACTGTTTCACATCAGTCAGCTCGATGCCAAGGTAAAGGTCATCTGCTATACGGCCCTCATTCAGCCAGTCCTCGTCTACGGATGTCCCGTTTGGTTCAACGTGGGAACAAGCTTAATGGAAAGGATTCGGGTTTTCGAGAGACGATGTCTTAGGACTTGTCTCCATTTATATAGTATAGAACTCCAGAGTCTGAGTACAAAAATTTCTATAGTAATGAGGTCCAGCTCAACGGGACCAAACTGATCACAGTCACATTGCAAGAACAATGACTTCGAAAAACAACTTGATGACTTGACGAGACTGTGCGCCTTAACGGCCGTATCCCCCCTGAGGCGTTTCTCTATTTAGTTAAAAAAAATGTCTGGTCCAGGATAGATTATCGGTGTCGTTTATCTTCCACGTTGGTCGAAAAGCTGTGGGCGAGTCAACTAAGACCAAGACGCCACAAGTAGCTCACCAGGGTAGGGCGGTTTAGTAGGGCGGTTTCAGACTGCGATAGAACTGATGTCGAAAGGCAACATCGACATTATTGGTGTCTGGGTAAAGGACAGAACTCTGTCGTCTATCATATATTTTGGGTTCCCTTAAGGCAAAAAAAAAATAATAGCATTTCCTGTGAGCCTTGGCCGGCTTACATATTTTGAAGGAAGTGTTAGTAGTTAGAAATTAGTAAGTTGTTTTAGTTTTATTTTTAGCTAGGTTAAGCTTATTGTGGTTATCAAGTCCTTTTAATTCGATGTGTGAGCTGAATAATGACGATGAATTCACTCATTACTAAGCGTAAACTAGAAGATGAACTATAAGATAGGTCGAAATGCCCATACATATTTTGACCTAGAGGAAACGTTACAAATTGATTGTTGAGTCTGCAGGGAGTTCCAAATGGTGTTATTCAAAAAGTTCAAAATGTCCTTCTGACTTCTGTAAGACAAGGTCATAAAAATAAGAAAAATTTTGCGGCATAGAACAAAACTGGTTGTAATAACGGGTACGCCAAATAACTTTTTTTTAAAAAAATTCTATAAAAAAAAAACTGCTGAATATTTTCTCAAATTTCTTTTTTTTTTGAAAGTACAATCCTTCCGGTTAATAATGGAAAATAATTTCATTCAAATGGCTGCCTCGGCTGGCCATGCAGTAGCCTACACGATTGGTCCAATTTTTAAGCACATTATCAATTGTGTGCAGCTGTATTTCACCAATGGCTTCACGAATATTGTCCTTTAAAGCGTCAATTGTCTCTGGCTTGTCGGCGTAAAACTTATCTTTGAGGGTACCCCACAAATAATAGTCCAACGGTGTCAAATCGCAGCTCCGAGGTGGCCAAACGACATCAGCTCTGCGGCTGATAATGCGATCTTCAAAAACAGGGCGCAAAACATCGAGTGTAGCTTCGGCTGTGTGGCACGTAGCGCCGTCCTGTTGAAACCAAATGTTGGCAATGTCCTCCTCTTAAATTTTTGTGAACAAAAATTCGTTCAACATGGCCCGATAACGAACGCCATTGACTGTTACGCCCACTCCTTGCTCGTTTTCGAAGAAAAATGGCCCAATTATGCCTTTGGACCAAAATCCGCACCAAACAGTGACTCGTTTTGGGTGCATCGGCTTTTCAATGTATGCGTGCGGGTTTTCTGTGTCCCAAATGCGACAATTTTGCTTGTTTACATACCCGCCAAGATCGAAATGAGCTTCATCTGAAAAGATGATTTTTTAAGGCAAAATCGGCATCTTCTGTAAGTCGATCGCAGGCCCACTTAGCGAAGGAAAACGCATTGGATGGTCAGTTGGCTTCAACTCCTGAACCAAATGGACTTTGTATGGCGTCATACCAAGGTCTTTATGCAAAATTCGTCTCAATGATGTCTACGAAATGTTCAATTGTTGAGAACGACGGTGAATTGATGTTGATGGCGCTTCACGCACACTTTCTGCCACAGCAGCAATATTATCGGGTATACGCACTGTTTTTGGCTTTTCACGCTTTGGTTTATCGATGAGGATTCCAGTTTCTTTCACTTTTTTCACAAGATAACGAACATACGGAGCTGATTAAACTAATTATCTGTCAAATCAGACATGAGCTAAGTGTTACCATTCACGAAATAAGCACTAGTTGAAAAAAAAAACGTTAGATGGCGGACCCTTTATATGTACGTAAAAAAACTACCGGTGAATTATGCATTGATTTGGTTTTCAGTAACGAAGAAGCCTACACTTTTCAAAAGATCTTAGGTACTTGACAGTTAATATTTTATCGGTTTTTCAAGTTTTAAGCCGTTTGAATACAAAAAATTAAAAATGGTTGCTTCTGTGTCAAGCTTTTTTATTAAATTGCGCAAAAAACATAAACGACCATGAGTTATTTCTGATGGATTTTTGGTACAAGGCTGCTATGGTTTTGAAAGATTTATTTGAAAAAAAGAATCTTTTGATATTTTAATAAATATTGAAATCTATGTTAAGCGATTTGACGCTTTTTAATTCTTTTGGAAATGTTTTTTTTGGCAACTTCTAGCACAGTGTATCGCGTTCGAATATTATGGTATGGCAGATACCTTTGACATCAACTAAACGCTGTATGCCGTGGAAAACGTGCATTCACGATGCTTGTACTGTTAAGATGTTTTATATAACTAAGACAGCTAGAATTGAATGGGAGCAGAGTCCGCCAATATTTTAGTTCCGCGTATATCTCATTGTTAGGAATTTCTTTAGGCAGGAATAGTTGAAGAGGGCGCCGAATGATTTTTTCCTGTTCATGTTTTTTTTTTTTATGATTTCGACCCCGTAATAAGTGAGGAATTGTGCATACAAGTAAGCTTACACGTTTTTTTTTTCTTTAAGAATTTTAAAACAATTTAAAACAACTAGGAATACCCGATCGCTGAACTTTTATGGCACATTGAGCGATAAGATAATTTTTTCTTCTTAGTCAAGCCACCAGGTTCACTAAAACAGGAAAAACAGATCTACATTCACGGATGCCAGGAAACTCGCTTTTACCAACGGAAATAAGCGACAGTGAAGCATGAGGGCATATTTTTAGGGACTGACTCAAATCCTTCACGGATTGATGGGCTGAAAAGGAAGAAAGTCATGGTCGGTTGAAAAGTAATAATAAAGGAATGGTTTTGGTAAGGGAGAAAGCATTAAACCAAGATTTAAGCAACAGTTCCTTTTACATAAAACGTTAGTTTATTTGAGTTGGAAATTTGGAAGTAAGTTGACGTGAACTTCTCAGAACTTGCCTTCGCGATGAGCACAAAAAAAGCTATTAAAAAAATATATTATATAAAAAACGAACAAGTAATATATTGTTAAGTTGAGAATTCCTTGCGCGAAAGCTTTGAAATAACTTGCAAAATATTGGTATAGGGAAGCAAAAGCGCTAGTGTTCTTATCGCACCTACATATACTGATGATTTGTAACCTAGCACAAAATTCTGGTTCACCGGAATTGAGTGAGGTTAAATTTAATACCAAAAGTCTTGATGGTTTTCATCCGGTATTCCTGAAAGTACTTCTTCCCAACTTTCGTCTAAAAGACGGTAGCAGAAGACAAGGTGTTGCCTGCGGATACACAATATCTCATCAAAAAGTATTCCACAAGGTTCCATATAAGTGTCAATGTTTTTTTGCTTGTATTTTTGGTGCTACTGAGCGTTGTTCGATTTTTTTATATGTCGGCGATGATTGACGTATAAGAAGCTGCCCCCAAAGGCTCATCAATGATCGTGTCACACTCGTGAATAAGGATTTACAAAAAAAAAAAAAAAAAACCAAGAACATGATTGTAATTTTCATACAGGCTGAGAGATTTTCGCTGTTTGCGATTCAGTCGGCCGAATGAAGCTATGTTTGCATGTAATAATATTGCACGTTACATTGATGGCTGTACGACGGTCGATTATGTTACCCGATATTTAACGAACGTTTTTGACATATAACTGAGGTACAGAAAGCTAATTTACTAAGTATACAATGTTCTCAAATTACGCAAACCGTCGCATCACTACAGCATGATTAAATTCTTATAATCATCCACACTCACTAACTTCCTTGTACACAAGTTCTTATATTTGAAGCTTAATTTATGTATTTTTAAAACCAAATATACCCACTTAGTCAGCATAAGTCTTTCTGCTGTGTTGGGAAACTGCTAAAGTCGATAATGCTGCGTTAAATCATGGTGATATGTTTAGAAAAGGGAATTCTCTCAAACCATCAATATGATTTCCGGACGCAACACTCAACTATCCGTTCACTGCTGAAACTGCATTATTATGTTACCAAAACCCTCACCGAAAAGGAAATTTTAGTTGCGTGCTTACTGGACATAGAAAAGGCCTTAGAGTAAGTAGTAAGTAGTTAGTAGAAGTAGTAGAATGTGATTTCCGCAGCATCTGGTAAGAATCCTATCTCATTCTATAACAGAAGGAACTTTTTCGTACAGATACAAAAAAATCTGTCAACGTTTGGAAGACTTCTATGAGCAGTTCAGCAAGGAAGAATATTTCTCCCATCTTTTTCAACATCCTGACAGCGGGGTAGCCATTCAACGATGCTCCGACGAATACACTCCTCCGCGCCGATGACCCAAACACATACTCTTCATCATGACCCACGGAAATAGCCGCCTGAAGAGTTCAAGAACTCATCGCGCAGCTCTGCGACTATTACCTCAAAATAAGACCAACGCAAGACAGAGCTCATCTGCTTCCGACCACCCACCACAGCAACAAAGAGCAGAAAGGGATTCGGGACTGTATGACATGAGGAAAGAGATTTACCACAGCTTAGCATGAATGACTTGGGGATCACCTTCAGCGAGCGGTTCCAATTTATGCAACACGCTAAAAAGGCAATTAAAAAAAGCAAATTTTGCCCTTCGTTTTAAGTACGTCTGTCCAAAATGGTTTTCGGATAACAGGATCATCAGCAAACATGAAATAGAACTAGTCCACAAGTACTTCAGTACGTACCTCAAGAAATCATCGATTGGACTTCGTTCTGCATAAAAGCCAACAGGAAGTTCTACAGTGGTTGATAACTCCCTCAGAGTAAATATTCAAAATATTTGAAAAATTTGTTAAAAAAAATAATTATGTATAAAATAAAAATTTAAACTGAGATACGTTCATTTGAATAGGAACCGTCGAATAGAGAACATCAGAATTGAGAAAAACTTAACAAAAGTTGTCTTAAGGTGTCGTCGAAAAAAATGTCTACCACAGCGACTTGGTGGAAATATAAGGGGACTCTGATCCTCCATATTCCACCGTTGCCCGCTGGACCAAGAAATTTAAGCTGAAAATAACTTCTACTAAAGATGAACGACGCGAGGTACGTCCATCACCGTCCCTTACTAAAGACAATGTGAAAAAAGTCGAATATTACGTGTTGGCAGATCAAAGAGTGACTATCAAGCATGATGCTGAGCTCAGGTATCCTTTTTAGGTCTCTACGCGTTGGGTTCAGAAAATTTTAACCAACGAGCAAAAGAAGAAACGAAAGAAAAAAAGAAAAAAGTTCCAAGCAGATCAGTAGATTTTTTTTTTAACCTTCGTGACCATGGACGAGACCTGAAAGCGACCCACTTCACCGATGCTGAAGAAATGCAAAGCTTCGAGTTCAACAGGGACACTGATGGAATTATTATAGTGGAATATTTGAAAAGGGCGCCATTATAACAGTCTCTTACTACGCACACCAAATAAAAAAGCATGCGAGAGAACACCTGCCCTTTCGCCACATCTAGCTTACAGTGACTGCTTCCTCTTTTTTCAGCTCAAGGAACACCTTTGGGGAAAGAAATTTGAAGATGACAGCGAAGTGATAGCCGCTCTTGAGGCGTTTTAGAAGAGTCAAGACAAGGAATTTTATTCTAAGGGTATCCTGAGCTTTGAATAAGGTGGACTACATGTATCATCAACCGATTCTCATTCATCCAAACTGTACCGTTTGCAGTCCTCTGTGTTATCCTGTTTAGTCGGTGCAGGGATTCAGTTTTTCATTTGAGCCAATAACTGAATTAGAAATCTTAAAAACAGTTGGCACTTTGAAGAATTCGAATTCTTCTGGGTTTGATTTCTCATCTTATCTAGTGCTGAAAAATATTGCATGTTTTTTAGTTGAAGTTTTGACTCATATCTTCAATAACAGCATTTTTTCTGGAGTGTTTTCTGATAAACTTTATAAGAAAGGTTCAGTGAATGAATTAGGTCATTATAGGCCTATCTCAGTTTTATTTTCAATCAGAAAGATATTTGAGAAAGTTATAAACACTAGAATGGTGAGGTTTTTGAACAAGACACATTTTTTCAGTCCTGTACAATTCGGTTTTCAGAAAGGTAGATCAACAGAGGTTGCTCTTCTAACATAGCGAAAGCATTTGACATGGTTAATCATGACACATTGCTTAGGAAATTTGAAAACGTAGGCTTTCAGGGGCTTATTTGCAAGTGGTTTAGGTCCTTCCTGGGGAATCGATCACAAAATATAAAAATTGATGGCATAAGAAGCGATATAAAGTTTCTCAACATTGATGTACCTCAAGGTTCAGTTTTGGGACCAATACTCTTCTTTATTTAAATCAAGCATTTGCAGATGATATTGTTTATGCCTTTGGTTCAAGCAGTGTTTTAAATCTTATTTCGAATATGAATGCTGATCTTTATTTATTAAGACTCTGCTTTGCTGAGTAAAATTTAGTTATAAGCTCAAAAACTAAAGTTATGTTCTTCAATTTAATAGCGCAAAACATTTTAAATGCAGAGGTTTACTAAGATGGAACTAACTGTCCAAGGTTTAACCTAGGTCTCTGCACTTGCAATACAAGTTTGTCCTCTTGTACTTTGAATAGCTGTCTCAGCTGTAGCGAAAAATGTTTTCAAATTGAAAATTTTAGTGAATTTAAGTATCTGGGAATTGTCATTGACTCGAGGATGAGCTTTAATAGCCATACGGCAAATTTATAAAACTATTTTTCTGGTATACTCGCGAACTGTTATTTTCTGGGCAATATTTCAGTTTTTCATACTAGATTGGAATATGGTATCATTTGTTGGAGAGGAGTTTATTGGAATAAAATTTAGCCATTATTGTCGCTTCAAAAACACATTATAAAAAGAATTTGCAGTAAGCCTTGTTTACATCCTAGTTTTCCATTATTCAAAGATTTGAAGATTCTTCCAGTTCGACACTTGAACAGCTATAGAGTGCTGAAAATTTTCTATATGATCTTAACTTTAGACAAGTCAATAGTTATGTTTTACGTGACAATTCCTTAAATCAAATATCTGTACCCGCTTTTCGTACAAGCGCGTTTTGTAATTTTTATAGTGTGGTTTCATGTCGTTCATTTAACAGACTTCCGGATTCTATCAGAGCACTCACACATCGTCATGCGTTGCCATTGCCATTTTTGCCTTGATACTAGAGGCGTTGAAGCTCTCTTTTACGTTTTACTTTGATTTGTCTATTTCTATTTCTAAAGAACTTTAATTTAAAATAGGTTAAGTCAACTTCTAAGGGTCGCCCCGCCCATCTTTTTGACGACCATCCCATGCGTAAAAAAATAATATGTAAATATTGTAATAGTAGAAATAATAAATATATAATAATAAAAAATAATAATAATAATAATTTACTTGTCAGGGGACTATGTTGAAAAATAATTTGTTTTTATCAAGTTTTATCAAAATTTGCCTGCATTTTAATAAAACAAAAAATCAAGAGAATGAGGACCAAAAATGTTGCTAAAATTCGAAAACTTTCAAACGTGTTTTAGACTAAAAATAACTAAGATAAGAAAAATAACTAAGATTTTGGTTACTTTTACCTTTAAAAAAAAGTAATAATTTAAAAGCAATAAAAACCTACCTGTTGATATTCGAGTATATTCTGCCTCTGTATCTGAGCGACTTTTGGATCAACACTTGTTGCTGCAAACTGCGAATACGTTTCAGCATTATACGGAATTAGCACCATTGTTTGATGGTAATTTCTAAGTGGTGGCGGTGACTCTGGCCGACGAGTTGGGCTTCTAGCATAACGACCATAGTGCTGCTCCATAGTGACACAGTTTTGATACATAAGGGTCTCCTCTTGCACTGGGAACGACTGTTGGAATACAGTTGGTAGCGTGTGATAGTAACCAGGAGGCATATTTTCATCCATCGGAATACGCTGCTGCTCTGGATCGCCATAGAAACTCCAGGTGCGTTCGGTTTGCTGTTGCGCTATGGCTGTGCCAGCTGGAATCTGTTGGTTTTGTTGCTGAACATTTTGTAGTTGTTTATTGATCGAGCTACTCGAAGCTTGTTTTGGTAAAGTATACGACTTAACAGAGGTGTTATTTTGCTAAAAACGAGAAAACAATTATTGAAAATTCGAAAGGAAAAAAAATATATATGTATGATCTCACTTTTATGCTTGGCATGGCTTTGGTCAATTGGTCCTGCATCTGTTGCAGAATTTCATTGGTCGAACTAAATTTAGGTTTAATTCCGCGCACCGAGGGCCTCTTATTGAAGCCATAGTCATTTTGCTCATCATCGTCAGAGCTGGCGTTAGAGGTGTCGTTGTTGTAGCGTTTCTTAATTTTCTCAGTGCGATTTGCCTCCTGCTGAGCAAAGGCAGCAAGTTCGTCTTGTTCTTGACCAGGAGTGCCGGCTATAACATCGGGTGCCACTTTTCTCATCTCGTCGTTACATAGTACAGGTTCCATTTCACCCATGTTGTATTGGGCAAAGTGGGTGCTTGCCGGTGAATTGCCTTCTGCTGCTGCTAATGTGTAATAAGATAGGTCATCCTTCTGGCCAGCCACACAGGCGGTAAGTGGGGCTAACGTCGAGAGGAATTGTCGTTTTGGTTCTGTTTGGCGTGGTGGTGTGCGATGAATCTGTGTATGAACTACAGGAACTTGAATTCCCATACCCAGATCTGGAGCTGCTGGACAACGGCATTCCTACAAGAAAAAATCAAACCCATTATTACATGAAGATTTTTTTTTTTCGTTCAACTCTACCTGAGGTATAATCACAATTGGATTTTCCTCCATTTCAATTATTTTCTCTTGCTTTTTATCTCTATTAAATATATCGGAGATCTTTTTATAAGCCGACGAAGAGCCACTGGAAGAACTAGAAACCGAAGAGCTGGGTGAAAAGCTTTTATCGCTGGAATATTTTTGCTGGGGATTCTCCTCTCCAGTTGGACTGTCTCGATGTTCCGATGGTTCTCCATTTAAAACACTCATTTTATCATTTTCATCATGCGAATCTTGACCGGGATCTTCGTTGGATTCGTCAATGTCACACGTCAATTGCTTGATACGGTCCTCTAAGGAGATGTTCGACTTGACAGCTTTTTTCCTATGAAAAAATAAAAAAAAAACCAATTCATTAGGGTAAGTAAACAGAGATGACATTTATGGAGAACTCTTACTTGATCAATGATCGCCTTAGGATGTTCCTTTCTATACTTCGACGAACTGTGTCCGAGTCACCTGGACTTCCACCAATGAGATTCGGCAGAATGTTACCCGCACGTTTCGATTCATCGAATGCTCGCAGAGCCTCGTGAGTCAGCATGGACGATGTTTGATGAACTGCACTTGGGAAAAGTTGGCGAACAGCTGAATTTGGTCGTAAAGCATTTGTAAATAGGGTTGAGTGCTTCTTAATAGGAATGAGCTCGTTTATTTGACTATCATGTTCTGGGCTCTCGGGTGCAGCCTGACCATCACCATCACGCGAGGTAGTCGAGGCATCTTCAGTAACAAAGCGTACAGATCTTTTGGCATTTGTGTCATCCTCGGACGATGTGTTCACTTCATCGGACTTTTAAATGTGAAATAAAACAAAAATTATTTTTCGTCATAATTGACTTCGTTTTGCTTGTTAAAGTTGTTGGAAATTGAATTGAAACAGCTTATTTGTTGGTAAATATCAAAAATAAATCAACCGAGAAGTTTGTATTCCACGAAAATTACTTAGTTTTTTTTGTGGGGAAACTAAAAGTTGCAAACTAGTATTTAAATAAGCGAGGTTACAACGGAATCAACGATGGAGTCTTTTTCACGTTTTTCCGACTGCTTTCAAAATTTATGATGCTGCTTTTGCACATCTGCCTTATAGACTGATACCGCCCTTCTAAAATGGAGTCAATCTTCGGAACAATCTGCGACCCACGTCTCTACGCTACATGAGTCCCCTGTCGATTATTTGGAGAACATAGCAACCATACTTGGACAAGATCAAGTATTTTTCATATCTCTGGATAATAAAAGTCAGGTTCCAATTGGTGGAACTGCGGCAAATTAGCAAGCACCTCTTCTAATACACTGGGTAATCGCTGATCGGCATAAATTGATACCATCAATTTGTGCTGGTATTAAAGTTACTTCCAGTACACTAGGATAAACACAAGCCGTTGGATATTCTGGACCAACATCCGAAGTGAAAAGCATAGTTCATCTACTGGTGATACTCATACCCAGAATATCAAGATGTTTCTCGAACTTTAAGAATTAAACCGGTGGTAACAGTGATGGTTGATTAAGAGCCAGATGAAAATCCGAGTTATCGAAAAGTTAACAGGTTTGCTATACAACACTTTAAGCGACATGATCTCGATGCATTGTTTGAGGAGCACACAATGGAATGCTCTTAGTCAGGAACTGGCTGGTTTGATATTGCCTCGTGTCCATTTTGGGTCTCATTTGGATAAACATGGCGTTACAATTTATGAACATTTAGAAAGATCCAATTTCGAGTTAGCAGATACTTGAAACCGATAACTTTTATACCAGTTGCTGGTCTATCAGTTCCGTGACTAAGCACTGCGATGCAGCGCATGAAGTCATTCTAAGTCCCGTCTTCACATTTATTAGTGCAGCTTCTGCAAATAATTACAATTTGCGGATCGTAGTTCAAATGGCAAACTGCACCGTGATTACTTCAATGAACATATGTGTGGCAATTTCTTAAGGACTAAAGGATGTTCCTTATTTTATTCTAGTACAGCATATGCTGTTCTTTAAACAAATGAATCTTCTTAATTTTGCCTGAGCTCTTTTCAATGTAAGATTTCACGATTCTGCTGTTGAATGTTTGACAACCAAATCTAGGTTATTTTTAGTCTAATGAACCTCCTAGTACGATTATTCGATTCTCGAGTTTTATGATCGTTCTAATGATTGCGGATTGCAAAATGTGGTGAAACATCAGCCACCCACCCACCCGCCATGGTAGACTAACAATACGAAAACCTTTTTTACAACTTCAAAACTTCAAAAGTCCAAATATCCGAGTGTCAATAGACTGGTCGAAAATGTATATACGGATTCAAAGATTTTTTGCAAAATAATTATCCAGAAAATTCCAAACTTTGCCGTGGAAACGAGGATCAAGAGGTAGGAGACTCAGAGTTTGGTAAAACAGTGTGTAACATCGATTGTTAAATTTTGGGAGAACTTTCATGGAGTCTTGAGATCAATTACATTGGAAAACATAAAGAATTTCATCCATTGAATGTCCAGATAGACAGGAAAATTGGTGCAAGTATGGAAAAAATTAGGTCGCAGTATATTTTTTTACCAACATCTTTTTTTATTCATTATGTAAACTTGATTTGGTATTTTGTAAGTATGAACGGACCTTGAACAGAAGATATGTGTTAACATTTTGACAGTAAAAATACAACTTTTGTTATGAAAAACAAAAAGTTTCAGACGGACAGGTTAAAGAGTTCACAATTCGTCAAAGTTTTCCAGCCTTTTCCGACGTTTAGTGCCATCTCTGATTATTCACATATAAGCTATGTTAGTTAAATATTCAAATTACACTTAAGCACATCATAATCTGTCAGACCCTTGTAATGTCTAACCAAGTTACCGTGCCAATTAAACTGTGCCAGAATAAATAAATTCACAAAACTTGACCAAATGATAAAGGCCTCCTTGCTTGCTATTCCCTTTATTCCAAATCCTCTCGCGCCCTGCCCACTCTTCTGGAAAATTAAGAAAAGTTCTCCTTTTTGCCAATCCTTTGGGCAAAGAATGTCACTCATATTTTATTCCCTCTTGTTGTTGCTGTTGGAAGGATTCAATGTGCCTCCACCACCTTATTCTGCATGCAGGCGCAAAAAAGTTTTGGGTTAAACTCACATCACCGACTTATTATCGAAAAGCGTGTCCCACTACAAGTTGCTTTCGAAGAGCAAAAGGGGGGGTTTTGACATAAAAAAAAAAAAATAGCGACATCATTCTATTTTGAGAGTTCAACTGTGCTCCAGATATTCTTCGGAAATATTGTCTAACCGAGTTTTTACATAAGATACGTGTTGTTGGGTTATCGGAGGCATCTCTAGATTTCCATAAATCCATTTGCCTGTGCATATTATACTCGTATTTTGGACATTTGCCTGTTATCAGTTTCCAATCGATTTGATTTAATAGCCGATGAATTGCGAGAGTAATTTGTCTGAAATGGGTTCGCTTGTTGGACTCTTTTTGTTGTTCTCCAATGCTGTTAAATACAAGTCGTGTGCAAAATCTGATGTCAAGAGGAAATGGTTTTGATGTCATGTCCTGGTTTTTATTTGTCAGCAGATGCTCTACAACGTATTCTAGAGAGACTGTGATCGATCCACGAGCAGACAAAGTGGCCACTTAAGTATGTCTATGCTAAGTGCTTTAATATATTATTTCAATTTTTAAATTAGCACTCGTTCGTTTATGTTAAACAAGATGTACATGTATCGAATGTCTTTATATCTGGCTTGTGTAAATAATGACCTAGATATCAATATGTGTGTATGTGCTGATACAAATATTTTGGAAACAACGTTGTAACATGAGATTTGGAGTGCTTCAAGCAGACGAAGAAAAAGTTCTGGTTTATAAAGTCATCAAAGTGCGCCCATTTGTTGGAATTGTTTTGAAAAGTTCAGGAATCGTTAACTCGTTATGGGGATTACATTATTTTATAAACTCGCGGATTTAAAAAAAAAAGAAAACATGCCCCCCTTTTTCGCATGATGGAGCCTAAGTAGACATTATGAAGTAAATTGAGTTTTGGTTTTTCCAAAACAAAAACAAAAATTTTAAAATAGAAGGATTAAATAAGTTTGCGTTTAGACGTATTCCGCATTGTAAAAAGTTAAGGGGTTGATAATATTGATGTCAACAAACACTTTTTTCAATTGATTTGGACAAAGTTTTAAATTCAGATCAGGCCGAACCACTGTTTGGTAAAAATTGGTCATTTATGCAAAAGTCTGAAATTACTTGCCTGCTGCTGACTTCATCATCACTCTTTTTGTTTCCGACAACACCAAAATTTGATTCTATGTTTGATTTGACATGGTTTGCCTGCCCGAATGGTAATCATCGAAGATAACATGTACACGAATAGTTCTATTTTGTCCAAAAAACATTGCAATTCGTCCGGTAATCGTTTATCTTTATCTCTATTGAAGCTAAATATATACACAGTAAATTTTGAATTCTTAAATATATTGCACAAGTTAGAGATGTGGTACGCAGTTACTTACTTCGAAAAAATGTTACTATTTTCAATCAAATATTATTATCACAGACTCATATTTAGTTTGAAGGAAAAGCTACAAGAAAAACCTTCTTATTAAAACAAAAGAGAAAAAAAAACAATATACTATATTTATATATAACAATAATAATAAATAAGTTAAAAATAAACTGTATATTTAAACAAAAGAGTTGAGAGAAGGAGGGAATTCAGGATCACCTGACTCGAGACATTTCTGCTCACTGCCTGGTTAATGAATATATAATAATATCAATCAGTGAATAGATATGTATATATAAAAGTGAGTAAATCAATAAAGAAATAATAAAAATAAAAATACATAAATAAATAAAAAAAAATAAGTACACAAATAAATTAATTAATTAATAAATACATAAATAAATGAACAAACTAATAAACTAATTTATAAATAACTTAGGATACAAAAAAATAAACAAATAAATATTTTAATAAATAAATAAATAAATAATAAGGTAAATAAATTAAAAATATAAAAAAATAAATAGACAAATAAATAATTGAATATAAAGATAGTTATATAACTAACAGTAATAACTAATATGGCAGGAAGTTGAAGGCCATTATCACAAGTTTAGTTAGATTGCTAGGTCTGAAACTAATTCATTGTCAGTCATCCTATATCTTGAGTTGTATCCTTCAAATAGTTTATTTATTCTCGATGATATTTTTTCTATATTTGCTTATTCATGAAGCTCATTGGTCGAGAAATGCCATGGAAAGTTCAGAACCATTTCGAGTACTTTATTTTGAGGTCTCTGCACTCTTATGATGTGAGAATTTGCACATTTTCCCCATACAGGTGAACGGTAGAAAAGTACAACTTGAAAGATTGCTTTAAAAATCATTATTTTATTTTCATTGCTCAATCTAGACTTCCGATTTATAAAAGGGTACAACGTTTTTATTGTGAGGTTACCTTTCTGGATTGATTCCTGAACATGAAAACCAAATGTCAGTCGTTTATCAAGGTGCACGCCAAGGTATTTGCCACTTGACTTCCACTCAATATGCGTTCCAGTGATGGTTAAACTGTTGCCTGGTGAGAAACAGGTTTTTCTTTTTTTTGCAAAAAAGACAGCCTGAGTCTTTTAGGCATTTATTTTAATCTTCCAATCATTAAAGTGTCTGCTGATTACAGTCAGTGCAGACTGCAGATTGTTTTTGATATTTAAAGCAATTGCATCTGCTGAAAAAATGCATGTATCATCCGCAAACATAGCAGTTCCACAATAACTAAAGCGAGGGAATTCAAAGGTGTAGATGTTGTACAGAACTGGTGAAAGTACTGCACCTTGAGGTACTCCATCAGTTACAGGGAGATAGGGAGATATCCAGCCATTGATAAAAACTTTGAATCTTTGACTTTATCAGAGACTTTTTGTCGTCGACTGTTATAAAATCGATGACCGGTATTTTGATAAACTCAAACCCTCCCGAAGATCGATATATTGTAATGGGTCCTTTTTTCAATCTCTCCTATCTATTGATATAGTTAGCTAGTTATCTTTATTAAGCTTATACAGCCATTTTAATTTCTTACATTAATTAATTTACATATTTTAAGTAATATAAAATATTTTAATTAACATTTGTTCTAATGTGCTCACTTATTTTTCGTTTGAATACATAAAACTTAGTTTCTTCTTTTAAATACGTCGGTAAACTGTTGAAGGCTTGAAACCCGATCTAAGACGTTGCTCGCTGGCCTCTTGTGGTTCTTGCTCTTTGTACTCTTAGATCACTCAAACTTCTCAAATTATACGCTGAGCTGTCGGATATCGTCACATTTTCCAATAGGTAGTTTGGGCAGGTTCCATTTTTTATTTTATGTACTATATGCATAAAATTTCACCCATGAGAAGTCTTCGATTTATACTTAACCAGTGCAAGTAATTTACTTCATCACTATCGGGGTGTATCTATCACCTTTTAATATTATGCACATTGCTCAGTTTTGCAAAACTTGTCAAGACAAGCTTTGTCTTATTTTTCTTAAGACACCAATTTTCTAAGATAACTTTTTGCACATATAGTATATTAACTCCATTTTGGAAATTTATTTCTATTAATTTTTAATTTTCTCCACATGTCCTCATTATAAAGCGATAGTCTTCGTAACTACCTACGTAACTTCGGAATGAACATTTACATTGACCCATTGACCATTGATCCATTTAAATAATAGGGTTTTTATGTAATTAAAAAACGATCAAGCGAATACGTTCTTTTGCGAACGCAGCCTTAAAGGTAAAAGATATTTGAAAGTTTCCTACAGAAAGGTTTACGACCTGAAAAACTTCTATAAAAATGTCCGCGATGGCATAAGTCTATGTGTTTAACTTATTAAGCAAATTGTTGAAGTATGACTTAAAAAACTTATTTAAATTTAATTTCAATAATTTTGTTTATCATCGAAAAACTTTAAGGTAGGCATTTTAGAAAACATTTTTTGGAAAAAAGTACGTTTTTGTGTCAGCGGAATGCAAATACACCTTTTTGATCTTTAAAACTTTTCTACATACTAAATCTATGTGCACGAAATCGCAAAGGACTGCTAGTACACAATAAAGAGAGCTTTTAGTTTAACTTTGACGAAAGTTTGAAGTCACGATGTTTCAAAAAACACAAAATTTAAGTGGAAAATTATACTTTCAAGCTGATGAAATGTTCAACATGGGATCTCTTGCTTCCAGCAATTATCATAATATAATATGACAAGCTGTTTGAAAAATGTTGTCCCCTCCCCATACATACAGATCATTGCGGCAACAACAGCACACAGGGACAGGATACCCGAGTATTTGATATAAATTCAAGCTTGATTGCATCACTCGTTCCTCAGAAAAAGGGATTTGATAGACAAACGGACGGACGGACGACAAAGTGATCCTATAAGGTTTCCGTTTTTTCCTATTGAGGTACGGAGCCCTAAAAAGGTTTCATTGGATAATCAATTGGTTTATGTGCAATGTTTTTTTGCGAAATTTTCTCTTTTTCTGACAGGTTTTTTTGTCATAAAATTGAAACCACATCAACGAAACTCATTTCAAATGTTCATTTTGCAAAAACGCAATGAAACTAATTTGGTTTGGGGAGTTGATGTCGTGCACTGTCAATATTTGTGAGGGTCGCATGTAGTGTCACAAATACATCTTGATGGCATGGAAACATGCACATTTTTACATGTCGTATACTAGGAAGTCGCATATAATTTGAGATTCAATACGACACTTCGTCGGTTTGCTGCATGGAAATGCCACATGTAAAATACATGCAATTACAGGAATTCGTACAGGCGCAAATGTTTCACATGCAACAGCTATTTGTGAATTATTATTATTATTATTATTATTATAATTTTATTAATATATATTATTATTTACAATATTAATACTTATTTTCTATAGCACTAGTTACCAGGGCTTTTGACTAGTCTTTTATGAATAAAAATTTATAGATTTGTAATTCATTCATTAATTGACAAGCAAGTGTTGATCCGACAGAAGCTGCAGAACGGTTGTTGGCTTTTCGGAACTTTACAAAGATGTTTCACATTTTTGGCAGGATGTTAGCTGGATATATGTGTATACGCAATTGTTCCATTTTCCGAACCTTTTTGTCTGAAAACCCTGGAATATTCTGGAATTAAGATCTTGGTTATAAGGCACGTAAAATTGAATGATTGGGTCTCTTAGTGCAGATTTTACAGTCATGTCTGCTGCTTCTTTCTACTACAGCGTTTTGTTGAGTGCAATCAATTTATACCTGATGTTTTCGATGTTTCGTTGTTGATATTACCTAGAGCTATAATGATGGATAGGCCATATCGCAAAAGCTTCAGCGGAAAATATGGACGAGAAGTAAAGTAAAAGATATTCCGTGTTCAGTTTTTGAGCCGTCAGAAAAGAGTAAACACCAATTGAGCGCTTTGTATTGTGGGTGGACTTTTGAGGATATTTTTGAGGTCGGAGTTAATGGAGCCATTAGACAGGTTCGTGGGGGCATAAAGCGTTCCTCGTATTGATTGCGTAGATATTGGAATGTCGACTGAATTTGCGTTTTTGGAGGTGTTGTTTCTTGGAACGCAGAAGATTTTTGACCGCTTTATGACTCGACGGTTTCCGGGGAGAGTTTACTTTTTGGATTAAAAGTGCGGTAAGATATTCAATTCGTTCTGCGATTGAAGGTAGTCCAAATTCAGCAAAGATATTTGCTATGGGTTTTGTCCTGAATGCCCTAGAACTTGTACGGATGGCAGCATGAAGGGAGATGAGATCAGCTGGAGGGACGATTTGGAGGTTTTGTATTACATCGTATCATATTACACTGATAACATTGATAACAAAATTTATATTGCAATGGCTATTTTTGGAGGAAAGACATTAAATCATGTTAACCCTGGTAGAAAGGTTTTTTTTTAACGTAAATGGACTATGGTTCTTAAAGCTATATTTACAATCAAAGATTTTATAAAGTATTTTTAAGTAATATACATTTTCAAAGCAGATGTTATTTACATGAAGTGTTTCTTATTTAGAACAACTGTATTTTTTTTTTTTGCTTTTTTCGAGAGATATAATATTGACCAAGAGCGGGTACAGCTGTTTGTGAAATTTTTCAGTTATGGTTTATCAAATAGATGCTGTATATGCTGTCGACAACGCCTTGGCAGTTTTTGTACCACCAAGTGAGAAAGCAACTGCGCCCTGTGTTAAATCTTCTGCAGGCGAAAGAAAATTGTTGCAATCAGTAAATCCTTTCCACTATCGGGCAGTTACGTGTGCCTGCGACATCGGTTCCAAAGCATAAATTCTCCAAAGAAGTTTAAGGGGGGAAATCACAGTAGCACACAAAAAATAGGCATATTTTCGGGAATTAATTTTGGCTGAATAAAAGTATCAATCGAAAATCTTTAATGTAGGTTTTTTATCAATACTAAAAGAGTACAAAATATAATTTTTTCAATAAAAAATATTTAAAAATGGTGGCTGCGCAGCATATGCCCCAAGGCGCCTATTTTTGGAAGCGTGTCGATGCCCGAAGACTTAAACTCCTTAATTTTTGACAATTTCATATAACAACAGCCAGCGAGCTACGTAGGATTTTTTCGATGTATTGATTTTTTACAAAATGGTGCACGTTTGAAAATAAAGTTAAATTTTCAACAAAAAAAAAAAACGCCATAAAATCGGCGATAAAAAAATATAAGCCATATCAAATAAAAAATCCTACGTAGCTCCTTGGAGAAAGATATTTCGAAGCTACTGTCAAAATTTCAAGTCGATCGGTAAAGATTTGCTCGAGTTATGTCTTCGGCTAGCTAAAAAAAAAATGGTTTCGAGAAAAACGCGTTTAAAGTACTGAGAAACCATATGAAAATATAGTATATGAGCATACCGGGGAGGCGTTACCGCAGAGTGAAAAAATTGGTCACTCGGACACTTTTGCCGTATACCATCATTTGGTATATTATTTTTAAGACCCTAAAGCATCTTTTAAGCGATTTTAATGTGATTTCCCCCCTTAAACAAAGTGGTCGTCTTTTCGCATCAGCTTCAAAGTGTTTGCATTTTCTATTCAACTTAAAGCCAAAACAGCAATTTCGGGCGATTTGATTAAAAATTACATGCGCGAAAATTCACTTCAATCCACAAAATTATTAAAAAACAAAAAATCAAGTGGCGATGACATGTCCTAGAGCCGCATGTACGCAAAAAACATGCTATAGATTTTAATGCGGTTTTGGATAAAGTCCACATGTCGTGTATTATCACAACTTGCTGAAACTAAAATTTAAATTTACATTTCGTATACTACGGACTTAATAAACCTTTAAAGTTTATATTTTTCTAACGTTCCTAGTCACAAGTATTAATCGTGTGGGTGAAAATTTACTTAGTTTTTTTTTTAAATAATATAGAAATGTCAATAATGATTCATTGAAACTGTGATCACTGACATTGATTTAATTTATTGTTATGAAGTCAGGAAGATAAATTATTGTCGCTCATTATCCCTATTGACACATTAACTAAATGAACAATAATCACTCACCTGATTTATAGATTCCTGCTTCCATAGTTTGCCACCCTTAAGGATGCCGCTAATTTGTGTGGGGGATGACGCCTTTGGAGGAATTGGTGGTTTTTGCTCTGGGATCAAATCTGTCAATTCATTTATGCTTCCAACTAAAGGTGATGAACCGCCTGGCGGCGGAGCAATAGCGGTGGTTATAGCTGGCACAGATGTTGCTGCCGTCTGGAGAATAACTGGTGTGGTCGTTATGTCCTCCGTAGCCTCCCGAACGATTCGTCTTTCTGTGACTGTAGTCATTGTTATAGTTTCAACAACAAATCTTTGATTCTTATGAACAGATATAATTTTATCCTTCTCATCTTTTTGAGGTCAACAAGTTACAAGTTTTTATTAGGTTTAAATATATTTTTTTGTTAGAAAAATATTTATTTTGTTTTTTTTTTTAGTTTTGTGTATTATTTTAAATTCCCCAACGTCAACGAAGACATCAAACGCAGCAATGAAAATTATAAACATTTACCCATGCATATATAATTTACAATAAAACACACATGTTAAGTTATTATTATCTTGTAGGTGAGGAGACAATGACTTAAAAACACATTGATGAGTATTTTAGATAGTTCAAAAAGATGAGGAGATAAAATAGCTGAACTCATACAAAAGCTTGAAGAAATTTTAGGAATGAAATAAAATAATAAGCAAATGTTCAAAAGCAAAAATAAAAAAATATAGTAAAAAAAGAATCCTTTTTCAATGATTGTAGTATTTTTGAAAAATAGTGTTTTTTTTTTTACTTTTTTCAAGAAAGTTTTGTAGAATCCTTTTAAATTTAGTTTTTCATGCTCCTCAAATGTCCATCACTTCGTGTGTGGCCTCGCTTAATAGTACCAACATACAGCGAATAAATTACTGTGAACTGTTTGAATGCAAAATAGTTCGTCCCTATTCAAATTAAGTAAGTATGCGATTGCTGCTATTAGTGAGGGGTGGGTCTGAACGGATCTTCTGCAGAAATCATTTGACTGCACACCAAGTCTTTCCGAGTTTCTGTCAATTATGCAGTGCCTCCTAAGTACAGAGACGAGAAGAACACTTTAAGATTTGCGACTCTGAGCAGCTTCCTGTTGCTTTGTTTGTTGGAGGGCCAGCTTTGTCTGTTAAGACAACAGCAAGGTTCATTTTCCCAGAACATCCCTTGCAAAATCAGATAAGTGCTCGCGCCAGCAACTGGTTTTTTGGCCACTTTGCGGCCTGCACCGCAGTTTAGACAACTTCCATTTAAGCCATTAACTTATGCAGTCGTCAGGTATCAGGAAACTGTCATGATGTGAAGCTTGATTTTGAGATTGACAGTCTAATGCAAGGCTGCTCAACCCCAGGACCGCAGGCCATGGACAGTTTTTAGATGGCCCGCGCAAGAAATTTGAAAATTTTCTGCCAATAGCCCACCACGCTAAAATGTATCTTCCATAGAAATTTTCTGCAGATAATTTTTCACCAAAAATGTATATTGAATTTTAGGATGAATCACAGCGAATCAAGTACGTCGAAATCGACAGGGTCCTACCGCGTTTTTCATGGTGAATGGGAAAGTAAATATTGTTTAATTGAAAACAAGGCCCGAAAGCCCATTTGTTTACTTTGCTTCACTACAATAACAGTTGCAAAAAAAATATAATTTAAAAAGGCATTGTAAGCATAATCATAAAAATTTTGAAAAAGAGTAAACTGTTGGTGGAGAAGGCTTTTAAAGAAAAAGAAAAGGGAATTATTCAACCAACTGAATACTTTCGTTAAGAGACAAAACGAGCTTGAATCTATGGTCAAAACATCTTATAAGATTTCTTTGCTTTTAGTGAAAAAGAAGGAACCATTTTCTTAGCGAGAAATTCTTAAAGAAGCAATAAAAATCTTTGCTCAAAATTTGTATGATAAAAACGTCAAATCTAAAGCCGACAGTGTTTCACTCTCACGGCACACTGTTACAAGACGGGTGGAGGAGATGGCAATTGATATTAGCGGTCAGATCCGAGAAATTTTATTTTTATTGGCCTTAGACGAAACATCTCAGTTGGCTAGTTTTGTTGGACTGTATCGCAAGATTAACTAGAATTCTGTCAGCTGGAAACTACAACCAATGGAAAAGACTTATTTTAAAAAGTTAAAGAATGCATTTAAAAAAAAGGGTCTATCTTGTGACAAAATGCACAAAGTGCACTGTTGGTGCACCTGCAATGACTGGGAAAATCAAAGGTTGCGTAGCTTTGTTACAGAATTTTTTGGGCGTACACTATTTCCATATCACATCGCATTATCCACAAGGAAGCCTTATGTGCAAAGAATATGAAAAAGCTCTTCACAGACGTCAATTAAGAGCTTTATTTGAAGATGAAATTAGCGAATATGGAGAGAAACAACTGTACTATGCTCTCAAGGGGCAGCAACATTGAAACATTTCTTCAACTTGAGGGAGCAGGTGTTTAAATTTTTAAAGGAAAAAGGGACTGTTCCTCTGCAGATTGATTTACTAAAGAGTACATCCTGGTTGAGTGATCTTGCATTTTTTGTTGACGTTATGAATAACCGCAATATTTTGAATCTCAAGTTACAAGGCAAAGATTGTTCATTTGCGATTATGTTTAATTTGATAAGCGGATTCAAAGATAAATTAAATCTATATTTATTTAATTTATCATAGCTGCAGAAAATATTGATCTTTTTCCCATACTCAAAAATTTGAAAGAGAAGCTTAATGTCGCCATAATCAACTGTACTAAGTACAAATCCAAAATTAGTTGTGTATTACAGTCGTTTGAGAGCAGATTTGACACCCTTAAGGGTAAAAAAAACAAAATATCCAAATTTTTATAAATCCCTTCATAATCAGTTTGAGTGAAATATTAACTTATCCTGCCCATATTTATTTGGAACTCATTGAACTGCAAAATCAATTTTGGGTTAAAAAACCTTTTTGCCATGAAAGTATCTTCCAAACCACAAAATTCTTTAAAAGATTTTGCAGTATTTTGGAAATTTGTCCTCAAGGAAGACTTTCCTTCAATTACAGACCTGCCCTTGTAGTTCTTAAGTAGTTTTAGATCAACAAATATGTGAGAAAAGGTTTTTTTTAAAGTTATAATTATGTAAAAAATAAATACCGCACTTCACTAACTGACCAACATATTTGTGACTTTTTATTACTATTGACAACTTATCTGATGCCTAACATAATTTAATTATTACAACAGAAACAATATCAGAAATCACATTGATTTTATTACGATTTTCATTTAAGATAAATACATAAGTATAGTGGCATTGAATATCATTTTTTCTTATTTTAATAAAAAAAACTATTATACTTGATAATATTGTTTTTTTTATTACAAAAAAAATAGAAAAGTAATTAAAATAGGAACGGTCAGTGGCCCGCCGTAAATGTCTGAATCGTCCGTTTGGCCCGAATGCTAAAAAAAGTTGAGCAGCCTTGGTCTAGTGTATAGTTATTTTAAACAATAACATTTGTGTTTGTTCATGCAATCTGGAAGCATCATTTTCGAGGTATTCTCCTACTTGTAATCCCCAGTATCATTTATTCTACCAAAATTGATTCTACATGACATGAGTCAACGGAAAATTTGTGGTTTTGAAAGCGTAGGTTTTCTTTTTTTGTAAACACAAGTTTTATGTGTTTTAGGTATTCCGATAACCTAATGTCTTAAGTGGTTTGAAAAACGTTCATCTTTTTTTTCTTACTTGCAATGTCCACTTCAACCAATTATCAAAATTTCAACATAACAATTTCTTGCAACGGGACGCAGTTATTCCGATTTGAAAATTTACACCTCCTTCGTTAGCTATGCCAATTTCGGGTGATAAAATAAATGTCACCGCCGAGTAGTTCAAAAAAACCACAATGAAAGCAAAAAAATAACTTTCCAGCACTGGTATCAAATATTTCACTTCTTTTAATTCCCTCCGGAAACTTATTTTAATTACTGTTTTAGCGTTTCTTATGACGAATTAGGCTCTAATCCTTAAAATGTTTGCAAAAGAATTGCACATGCTTTTTTTTTTGCCCTTAAATATTTTTTTTATTAAAGATGCATCTTTGCAGCTTTGGTACATTATGAAAAACATTTTCCAAAAATCGCAATCATTCGCTGTAGCTATTATAACGATGTGTACCGTAACCGTTGAAAAATGATAATTCCATTTTGGCATGACAACCACGCGTTCACATTTTCAAACTTGCTTGTCAAGCCAGCGAGATATCATAATATTTTGAAATCCATGCAACAATGTGCAAACGCGCAGAGTAAAATTATCATTATTACCATTGCTCAATATCACAAACAAATGAGTTGAAAATAATGAAAAATAAAACTACTGTTTCAATTCTTTAAATATTTAATTTTAATTTTTTTAAGTTAAGGAAAAACGCTTCCGATAAATTACCTTTTTTATTCTCTTCCTTTATTAAATTCCTATTTGTAGAATAGTTTTGTTTATTCTTAAATAAAATTCTTTTATTTATTGCCTGTTATTTTCGTGTTTGCAAATGTATATTTTCTTAAAAAAAATCAAAAGAGATGCAAAAAAGCATTAACTTTTCAACAAGCAACAGACGATTAGCCCACCGGAAAAGTAACTGAAGTCTGAATCCGTAAATAGCAGTGTCAAAAGTAAGACACATTCCTTATTATTATAGAATAACTTTTATCTCTCATACACACGAATAACTTTTGAAATAACACACATATTTCATTGTGAATCGAAACTCGCATGTTGGGCTTTAAGGCTTGACAAGTAAGAGAAAGATAATACCGCATTAGTCATGTAATAATTTTCAAATTTAGTCACATTGAAATTTCTACATTAAAAGCCAAGTTCTTCAATGATTTAATGTTCTTAATCTGTCTTATTTCACTTGGGACTTTGATTGTCAACATTCCTTTTTGTAACTGACAATGAGTTTTCTTAACATTGACATGGCGATGTAGAAGCACACTTTCCTTAATCATGCGTCACCGTTTGCACACTTTTATCTCATTAACTAGTCCAAAGCGTAGCGACCGATAAAATGAAGCACACAACGGACTTATTGGGCAATCAATTAAATCACTATTATGCGAAAGGTTTGGTTACAAATGTTTTGTGTCATGTTATGTCATACTCTTGTGTAAGAGATGATTTCTTTAGGAGAAAACTAAAGCTGACACATGACACGTGACCAGCTGAAGAAATAATTTTGGGAACGCATTTAAACACTTTCCCTAATACTTCTGGAATCGTTAAGGATATGCGTGATGAACTGTTTTGTTATGGACTTTTTGATGTTATTTTGTGTGAGTAAATATGAATCGTCACTTGGTCATAGTACCAGAATATAGGCTAGAATATTGACCTAATACTCATGATATTTTTTTATAATTGGCTTGCTCTTCAAGAGGATTTGAATATTCTTATAATACGTGTAGCACAGAGCGAGCGGAAGAAATAGGAGTAGAATGAAAGTTTATGTAGTGGTTTGAGAAAGTATGGGAAATATTTTTGATTTTTTCCAGTATCCGTTGTTGATGCAGTGGTGGAATGGAATGAGAAGGGAGACTTCCTAAGGACAAAGTTAGAAACTAAGTCAGGTCCGCAAGATTTCTTATTATTAAGTGAATTTCTTAACATGTTGACTATTTGAGGTGTGGTAAATGGTGGGGGTATTTGATCGGAAAGAGTATTTAAATTTGACAGGGTGGTTATAGTTTTATTTGCTTTAATTTGATTAAACTCATTTACCTTCGTTAAAACATCGTTCGTTAGACTAATGTTAAAATTATGTATCCTCTCCGCGTATAAGTTCGAATACAAAAGCTTTAATGCATTAAGTTCTTCTTCGATATCAGATCACATATGAGAAGATCTTTGGAAATATTTATTCCAGGATATTTTCTGCCTGTAATTTTATTTCTTTCCTTAAAAGCACGAGGAGAGGGTCTTATTTTCTTCAACCGTGCTTTCAACTCATTATCAATGTCTGCGTGTATTCTCTCCCTTATGATATTGTTGAGACATTGAATCATGGAATTGAGTTGCAGATATTTTCTGCTTATTCTGTTTAAATGCCTATGGTAAATTCTTTTCAACTTCCTTAGCCATGTATCTCGAATTTTTAAAAGCTTTATGGTAGGCTTAGACTAGTAATTGTATTTATTTTTCTTCGGTTCCATTGAGACAGAGTTGTTTTGTGTACAGGAATTAATTCTTCAGTAAGTTGGTCAATGAGGGAGCCGAGTTCTGCGTCAGTAATATTTCGTTCAGTGTGGAATACTCAAGCCTATTATGGAGTTTAATTCTAAAAGCTTCCCAATAAACATTTTCGAAGGTTCTGTGTATTTTTGGCGGAAGTAAAAGCGTAGAGGCATTTGAGACATCTACTCTTATTTCGATACCAAAGTGGTCAGAAGATGCTGGGAATATTTTGCAAGGATTGCTGCCATCAAGGTTTTGACCGTTCATTAACGAGGAGGTTATTAAAAAGAGGTCTAAAATAGAGTAAGAGCGCGGTTAAGTCGGACTATGAGGCGAAACAAAGTTGAGGTGCAAAAATGGGCCACTGTTGAACCAATTTTGGAACGTATTTCCATAAGAATTGCTTGTGCTATCACCCAAATCAGGATGCTGCGCATTCTGGCAATCGCATAGAGTCTATCCAACTCGCTTAAAAGATTACTGCCAGCGTTTTTTGGAATGTACATACTTCCAATAGGAAAGTGTCTCATATTTCCTGTTAGATCTCGGAAAAGTAATGAGCCAAAACAGGCGGAAAATGAATTACTATAGAAGGAGATCTTTATAAATGTAAGCCTTTCTCCAACGAGAATGGCAGAACCCCTGCCATCATCATTTCGTATCATATTGTAACCTTCAAATGATGGTCTGTATTTAGCACCTAACCTTGTCTCTGATACGAAACGAAGTTTCCGGCTCAACAGATTCAAAAGCCCAATTCTTTTATTATGAGATATCAATGAATTAATATTATTCGATATTACTCTAAGTATCCTAGGGGCCATTACACTACTATGAATGCGACAAAGTCTAGATAAGCAAACAGCTTTTCTTCCTTCTTTAGCAATTTTAGATAACTCGGCCAGAATTGTCTTTTTTTGTATAACAAATCCGTGAATGATAGGTTGAATAATTTTTTGCTTCATTGAGGGACTCATTTATACTATTTGGCTGCGTAGCTTCGTTAATCGACCTATAAGGACGATTTACATTTTCGTTGTTCTGAGAGGACCTAACTATGAATCAATTTAAAGGCAGGCGCTCTACCAAATTCGCCACCCAGCTGTTGCAATACTGAGATAGGTCACTTCCTACAGCTACAGCTACTAAAACAAGAAATTGGTCTGCAATTGGTCTGCACATATGCAGGGAATTCCAAGCGGATCTCTGGAAGACATGATTAGCTTGGTACCAAATGTAAACAAACCGGCAAGATGCAACTATACTACATTGCATAAGGATACACAATCACATTGCAAACTGCGGGAAAAAACTGCATGAAGACGTATAATGCAAACGGCACAAGGAAAACTTCCTCCAAATGTAGGCACGGAAAGTTTTGTGACATCTAACGCACGCACTTGTCGCTGGGAAAAAAGGCCTTATTTTCCTAAGAAAAACTGTATAAAAGCTGCATTTTAAAAAATGTGCTTTAATGTTATTTTACTAAAAAAATGTACTTACCGGAAAGAGGCATTATTTAAAAAAATAAGAGCTTTTCTGATATTCAAAAGACTTTGTTCACCCACTTCAAAGCCCTCGTTCGGACTTTTAATTTTAAGAATCAGTGCATTTTATTCCAACAAGATGAATTTTGAATATTTAAGATACTTTTATTTTGAATTATGGGATGAGCAACGTGCTTAAATTCGGTTTTAGGTTCAACATTGCTTAACTTAACCTTTAATTGCGAAAAATTGGTGTGCACGCTATTTGCCCTGCCACACCATCAACTTCTCCTTTAAATAAAAAACAAAAAATTACGATACATAAGATGAGATCTTATTTCTAGTCTTAGAACGTAAGGTCAAATTTGGCTATACTCTGATGGGTAATGAAATGCTCAGCCGCATTATCGTAAGCGCAGCTTCTTCGGATATCGATGCTTATTTTTTGCAATTTACGCATCATTTAAAATGGCAAAACAAATGTGCCTACTTTATAGAGCTTGCTAGGAGTGTATGGTGTATTATATACAGTTTTCAGATTGAAGACCAAAGTGATTTGTCTGCTTTTAAGACTGCAATTTTATCTTTTCTTTTCTTTCTACATCTTCACTTATGTTTTTATAACATTTTGACATTTTCCCGCAAAGCCAACGTCTAGCAGAATGGTAATCTCTGAAAAAAGAGAAGTCGACTTTTATGGATAACTCTCGCTTCCTCTTCGACCGCATCATTTTGGTTCATAAAAAGGAACCACAACAGTGGGGAAATAACTTAATTTTCGAGTGTCGTGTCCATATGTTTTGACTTTGAACTTTTCTTTCAATTTGTTCTGTCTCGAGTCTTCGTTTACAAATTCGTGGAATCACAGATTTTACGCCACGAGTTTCTTTTCGCTAATTTGGTTAAACGATAAAAAATAACTTAGCAGACCTTATGGCGGAGAAGCAATACGAAAACCTTTATTACATCTTCAACATGAAGTCCAGTGGATATTAAAGACTAGTTTAAGGCCTTGTACACAAACGAGTTGAAATTCGAAGTTTTTCTGCATTGAAGTTGTTACATAGCTCTGTAGTTCAAACAGACGAAGTGGAGAGGTGGGCCCAAATTTTCTAAGGATGTTTCTGGTACGCCTATATTGCAGATCTCATCCGTTTCGCGAACTTGAAGAAAGTTTCGAAAATAGTGCGCAAAATCGAAAGACAAATTTTGAGAGACACTTCAGGTAGTCTAGACTCTAGAGAGCAAAAGAAAACATCAAGAAGTTGATCGTCGGCCAACTTGAGTGGATTTTTGACGACAAAGAGTCCGAATTAAAAGTCTTCATGAACAAGGCTCATTTGGCCAAATAATTGTTATATTGATAAAATTTTTGGTAAAAAAAATTATCAGTAAAATTAAAAAAGACAAATAATCTTATATGAATTCCTATGAATGTATTGTCCAAAAATTTTTGTCTATGTGGACATATGTATACTATATATACATATCTACGTTATAAGACAACTGAGAACTGTTTGTTAAATTCATTGTGCACTCTTTCATTAGCATACTAATTTGATTTCTTATCAAACAAGTAAAAATGAATATTTTTTGACTGCATTTTGATATCAAATTTAATCTTCCGAATCGAATTTCACCAAAACCCATTCAGGTGTTCATTTTGCAAAAACACATTTGAATCGTTAACTTGATTCTATAACAAGAAATACGTACGTACATACACAAGCCCAAAGCATCCTTCGTGAGACCTCGAAACTAATTCTTAAAATCAGCCCCAACTTCCAGATGGAAATATAAAAAGGTTTAAAGACGCCTTTAGTTGCAAGAAAATTCGGAAGATCGCAGAATATTGTGATTAATTTTTTGAGAAAGGCGCTATGAAGTCAAGCCTTACTTGCCGGGTTCTTAGAAATAAATGTTAGCCCGGATGGTTTTAAATTTTATCACCATGATTTGAGAAAGAACAAATTATAGTATTTTTGCAGCGTCATCTGTAGTCGTCGTATTACGGAACGATTGATCTGGGCTCTAATCACGTAAGACGATAGTCATCTGACGATCTCGTCTCGCCGATAGTTTTGCATCATGTAACTCACAAATTATAGTATCAATTGCTCGATATCAATGTGACGATCTTTTCTTTGTTTCACGTAAGCTATTTCACAATCGTCTTTAAGCGATTTTTTTTCAAAATTAAAATTATTTTATGAGATGTTCAGACTCCTTAAGTGAACTTTCCGTTCCAGTAGAGTTGTGAAAATCAACAAATGGCCTCGCTGCTCTGCAGACCTAAATATTATTGAGAATGAATAAGAATGGTCGTCCGTGAGCACTACCATCTATTTATTAATAATTGAATATAAGTAAAGCCTAGCTAGCAAAAAGGAGTTCTTGTTTATTGTTTGGCGTGTTCTACTCTCCGGCAGTGTTTCATCATTAACAGACTTCAGCAAGTCTTACGCCTTAGACTTGTGAGGAAACATCTGATGCCGCAAAGTTCCATAAACAGTGGTAATATCTAAGCAATTGAGTATGGCAAGAAGAGCATCGTTCTTAGCCCCATAAGGATAAAACAGCTTTCATGAGAATATCTAAATTGTAAATAGTACATTGCAACATTACGACTTCCACAAGGCGATCTGTCCATCTTCTGACCAACAAACTGTCCACATAATAAATTTGCTCTGACAAATACTTAGTTGCAGCCAGTATCAAATTGAGGATTTCCATGACTTCAATAAAACTTAAAACCATTGTGAAGAGATTTAAATATTTTGTACTTGGAAAAGCAAATAGAAAAAACTCGATCGCGCACTTTCTACCTCTCAAGAGCTCTTATGGCGTCTTCATGGCTGAAGGTCGTTACTAGAGAGAAATCAGAGATGGCGCATTTGGTGTGCTATATTTTGTTCGAAGGACGGGATCTGCTCGAGAGCTCAAACACCAAAAAGAAGAGAAGCGCTTGATCATATGCTCACATGGATAACAGAAAAGTAGACATGGTTTTAAACCTAGATCAGAAGCCTGAATTGATAAAGCGACGGCGATAAAAGCTAAACAACCGACTCTGGTATGCTTAGGGACAAATCACTTCTGCAAAATTTTTAATGATGCTAATTAAATGAACGCAGTGATACCGAAATTCACACCCAAGAAGGCGGTATCATAATATTAACTGCCCCACAAATGGAATGGTTCGTCAAATAAGATTTTGCAATCACTTTTCGCACTCATCCGACTGTGCAGAATGTTTCTCCGTCGAGTTCGGTTAAGATTTCATTTGAATTTGAATTTTTTAAACAAGGCGACTCGATACTCGAAAAAATCTTTCGAACCTTAGACGCCAGCAAAAGAGATACGATCTTTCAGGACTTCCGTTCAACCATGCGTTTTCAAGTTACCAAACCGACGCCGGAAAACCATCTGGAAAATATCGGTCAGGCTATTGACAAAAATTTATCTTAGCCTTCTCCTTTAGTCTTTAACTTATCAAATATGGCAAAATGGTAAACTATGCAATTAAAATAAATATGATAAAGCAAAAAGAAAAAAGTAATTAAATGCGAAAATTCAAATCCAGATGAAATACAACAAAAATAAACACATCACTGATTTTAAAATGTATGATAGAGTGTTAATCAATTATAAAAATTGAAGTTGAACTTACCAGGAGCGGGCTTGTATTGGGCCTGTAATACGTATTTGGGACGTTCTTCACCTGCAATAATTTCTTTTTGTGTAATACGTCTTTCGGGTGAGCTACTATGCAGTGGTACTAACGCCACCGTCGGTAAATTAAGCTGTGCGACTTCTTCTTGGCATTGTGGCGAAGTGCATTCTAAAAAAAAAAACATAGAATGAGATGAAAAGCGATTTAAAAAAAGATTACATATTTATGTCGGTGCAATGAAGTGCATTGAGCAATATAGTTAACAAATAGCTTAATGGTAAAATGTAAAAAATGTAAGAACGAACATTATGTATCAAACACACTGATGAAATCAAAATAAAAATAGAACAGACGCATTCCAAGGGTAATGGATATTCTTATAAAACATAACGTTTTCGAAAAATATAAGGCAGAAAATAGAGTTACTGAACGAAACTTTTTTCAATTTTGAATGAGGGATAATCTTGAAAATAATATCCTTCGATGATCTTTGGAAGATCTAGAAGAAGACTAGCTTCTCAGCTAAAATATTTGTATTTATTATGCTTACCAGAGTTGTAAATGAATTAAATTTTTTTGGGAAAATAATTCTATTGATTTTATCCAAAATGATTTAATGAAAAAAAAAATGTATGAAGAACCGCACATTTTCCACACAGAAAATATCGGAGACAGGTTAGAAAAGAAATATTGAATTTTGAAAGGAAAATGCCAGGAAAAACCTTCCATTTAATTACAAGAAATAAATAAAAGTAGATGTAAAACTATTTAAATAAAAAGAAAAAAATTATTAATAAATACATAAATACATATTAAAATAAAAGATAAATAAATAAATGACAAAATAAGTATATGCAAAAAATAAATAAATAAATAAATACATAAATAAATAAATAAATATACAACAAATAATAAAATATAATAAAAAAAATAAATAGGGGAATATATAAATTAAATAAAGAAATGAATAGGTAAATATAAAAACAAAACAAATAAATGTACAATAAGTTAATAGAATAAACAGAATATATCGATATGAAAATCAGAGTTTAGTTTGCTTGTGGTATTTGGTTTACCAAAACATTCTCGCCAAATGCACATCAAGTCAAGAACATATTTGTTAACTTAAGAGTGGTGCCAGGGAACATTTAGCATCATTTTGAGCAGTTTGTTTTGTGATACTTGACATCGATATAGCAAAATCGCCTGAAATATGACCTTAAATATGATTATTTTGCCTTCGCTCGTTAATTCCGATTTTCTGCTTACGAACGGATAAAGCATTTTTATGGCAATATCGACCTTATTGAGAGATTTAGATATCTGCTCCTTGAATATAAGTGTCATGTCGAGTTGCGCGCCTAGATATGAATCCCAAACTATACCCACTTCGTTTATCTATATTTGTGCGTTAGGAAGGCTGCAAGGACTTCTTTTTCGTGTGAAAAAGATGGCTTGTGTTTTAGTCATATTGACTTTGATTTTCCATTTCCTGAAATATTCTGTCAGTATCACTATCGCGCTGCTTAGATTTCTCTCGATATTGAGAGAATACTGCAGTATTATCAGTAAAAATGGCGATCTTACATTCCGGAAGCACAGAGAAGTCTGCAGTAAGAATAAGACAGGACTGATAACTGCACCCTGAGGGGCACCTGCTGATATGCAATTTATGTTGGAAGCACTGCTTTTAACGAAGACCCGGAAAGAATGATTGCACAGAAAACTTTGGACTATTTTACGGAGATAGATTCTCGATGTATCACAGAATCATTCCAGTGGATTTTCCAGAAGTTTGGTTACGTTAATGTTATCACAGATTCGTAATATCGTCTATGACTTTTAATATTTTATCTTTAAGAATGCGCTCATAAATCTTTCCTATTGAGCTCAATAAACTAAGAGGTCTATAGCTGGCAAGCTCGTCAAGTAGCTCAACGGCTTTTAATATTGGTACAACTTAAGCAGTTTTCCTGACTTTTGGAAAGCATTGCAATTTTTTCTACTTTTGGTAGTTCTTTTAAGTATAAATTTGGTATTTTGTCAAACCCACATTATTTTCTGGTCTCCAAGCTATTTATAAAAAAAAAATCAATATCATCTATCGAAATAGGGTTTGTAAGGTTTGGTGGAATTAAAGTTTTGCATTACAATGGAAACAGTGGTTGTAGGATCGCCCAAATTCTGCGACACCGTGTGGTTTTGAAGAAAAATCGATGCGAGTGCATTCGACAATATGAAAATTGAAATGAAAGATTATCGACAATAATATCAACTTCTTGAGTATTTGTAATTTTGGATTGATCAAGTGATATTTTGCCTAACTGATTTTTAACTTGAGACCGATAACGATTCCAATTCGCATTTTTTAAATCTAAGAAATAATCTTTTCTGCAAACAGCTTTACGGAGCAGTTTGCAGAAAACCGGGTTGTGATCAGAGCTTAGATTATTCATAGAACTAAGGTCAGAAACATGTTCAGGTACATTTGTTACAAAAATATCTAAAACAAACGGAGAAGATCGAGAACTAGAAGGTATAAAAGAAGTACTGGGAGGAAACAATACAGTTATAGGTAGAGAAGATGGAAGATTAGATAACACGTTGCCCCACGCACTTCCACGGCTACAACCCCAATCTTTATGCCGAGAGTTCAGGTCACCACCTATCAAGAAATCACCACATTGGCAGAATAACCTTCTAAAATCAGTTTTAAGCTTATTGCTATTTTCAACGGATGTGGGCCTGCCGGAAAATATGCAAAAATAATCTTTGGTTTTTCAAATTTACCACAAAACCCTCATTTTCCTTAAAAAAAAGTTTTGACGACCGGTAAAAGGGGGCAAAAAACGTACAAAATTAAATACGATACTTTTGAACTATGACCCAAAATAGACGTCCGTGGGACAAGTAGTCTCGCTTACAATCCTTATGTCTACCTAGTTATACTTGTTGCAAGTCCCAATAATCGGCGAACCCAACAGGCGGACCAGTGTGAGCAGCAGAGTGTGAAAGTTGACATCTGTCTTGTACCGATCATGAGCAAGATGTTAAAAAAACAAAAAACTTCAAGGACATTATGAATTCACTGTTGATTTCAACTTGGCTTACGTGGATTCAATTGATTTTCGAAAATGTCATGATTACTTAAAATTGAATGCACCAGTCATAAGCTTTAAGAGCTGTCTGAAATCCTCTTTTTAACTTCGTTCCAAGCCTCTTTTATGTTGTGAATAGCCCTCATAATGTTATATAACCACTCTCCACCACAGTTTTATGAATTAGTTAGCTAAAATTGCGGCGATGGTCATAAGCTTTGAAGTTTGCTATCGCTCCCTTGTCCATGTGTTGAAAGAATTTCACGTACACTTTTAACTCTCTTGGCGTATCAAGTGAGGTTGGATGCCCTGGGGCATCGTCTAAGAGTAATATCACTTTAGGTTCAAGCCCATTTACATATATATCAGTAGGATTTGACTGATGAGCAAAAACTATTAGAATACCATTCCTGAAAAATTTCCCGTATAACACACAGGCTTGTCTTTTACGTACCTCGCATTGCACGGGGTGTTTCTGAATGGTACACTAGTAAAGGTTTCAGTTTGAAATCACCAGTGGCATTATGACCCTGTTAAAATGTTAGTCGATATTTCGCAGCTGTGAAACCACTGGCTTGACGGTCTTCCTTAGAAATGATTGTTCGAGATGGCATTCGATTTCATTTCTATCGTCCTATGAATTCTTGAAACTTGTCTGGAAACTCAGCTGCAACTTGAATGTCCGCCCTGACCGCCTCGCCTGTTATGTGGATATTGTGAAGATTGGAACGCTGCTTGAACCTATGGAACTAGCCTCTGCTGGCAGAAAAAGTCGGAGTGAAACTCCCTTCTCCGTCGTCTGTCTTCAGCGTCTCATACAAAGATTTTGTTTTTGTTCATTTGAGGTCTTTACTTAGTGGTGTGTTCTTCTTATTTAAATCTTCGATCCAGCCTGACAGTAACTTCTCCATTTTTTCTAGGAAAGCGGATCTCGAACGCGAAAGTTTTGTTGCACTCATAGTTGCTGAACTATAGTTGGAGAACTTAATTTTTTCCCGATTTTTAAAAATCAACTCACAGTCAATTCTGAGCATCTTCTTAACACTTCGATCTTCAATTCCAAAGTTAAGCTTTTAAACTCTTTTTTCTGCATAGGCGGTATTTTTGACGCAACGCCATTTATGTATGTACTATATCTGTAATAAATGTTAAAACACGACTGCCAGCCGAGCTAAACACGACGAAACAAATGAAAAGAACGAGGAAATCCCCATAGAACAAAGTCGTAGAATGGGGAATAACCAATTATTCAATCAGATTGTTTAAACACATTCTCTAACGTAATGCGAGGCATTTGAACGCGAAATTTGAAATTCGCGTTTTAGTGAAACCGCGCATAACGGGGTCGCATAAAGCGGGGTATTACTGTATACCCATTCTTCCTTTAAATAGCAAAACTAAGATGGGCCAGAATACAACGATATCATTCGGCGAACTCAACATAGTATTGTTAGACTAGTGGCAGTCTGTACAGGAGATCATTGGAGATCATACCGTTACACTTGGCATCGCACACAACTCACATTAACGCAGCTGTAACAACATAGCTTAAGGGGAGACCCTAACACGATTCTTTTGCGCCTGTCCAGCTCTTGCTAGACCCACACAGCGAGGGCTTGTTAGACCCTTCTTCAACTCAATTGATGAGATTTCTGCGAAGGATTTTAAGGAACTTATGTCCTTTATAAATACCTCGGATTAAATTAAGAGATATCTCAGAATACAAGGTAATACAGCTGTGGTATTAAAACTTCACATAGTGCTCATTAGGTTCTCACTGAACCAGGACTTTGTACATCTTTCCCAGAAGCGTTTGAGGACTGTTCGTGAACACAGGGAGATGAAAAACCAGCGTTTAACAGAAAGACTGATAAAGACCTGAGCAATCTTACAATTTATTTTGGAGCCAAAGCTTCAACATGAATAAAATGATTTATTCTGCGAATCACAAAGCTAAGTCCAAAATGTTGCGACCGATTTTCGGGAGGTTCATATACCAAATAGACTTTTTTTTACCGCAGCTTATTTGAAAAGTCCATTCGGAGTTCCTGAAAATAAACAATGAACTGCTGTAAATAGGTATAAAGAAGTACGCCACTTTGGGAATATTTTTCAAACAATTTTTTAAAAACTCGTATTTAAACAAGTGTTAAAAAGTATTCTTTCTTTCAATTCGAAATACGACGTTGACAGCGACAGAAAAGGAAAAATAGCTGCTCTCAAGAATTCTAAGGGCGATAAGTAGCAAGCAAGTGTTGCAAACAACTTTCTAACGGATTCCAAAAACTTTGGTATAAACAAAAATGGCACAAACCTTAGGCAATAACGTCCCGAGAAATTCTGCGACTTGCCTCAAATTCCACTCAAACAGCAACTAGAATCCGCTCGAAAAGGGGAATATCAGCTTGTATAACGAGAGCAAAAGGATAATGAAATAAAGTGATAAAATTCAGCGTAGTAAAATCAGCAAAAACCTATTTCGAATGAATGTTGCAAGATAAAAAATGTAACTTGGGGCAGTGAATGAACACCCGTTGTCTTTTCGGATGAAAAAAAAGTTGATCTTTCCCGAACAATAACTTGACCGTTTCAAAGATATTTTTGTACGTATGTACTACGCCCGATCCAAAAACGTTGAGCTGAGTAGGCAGCTAATTGAAACTATCCATGATGTCGGAGATCAGACAACGCTTGGCTTTTCAAAAAAACTTTTTATTCAATTCAAACTTTTCGAAAAATGACGGTTAAACTCATTATAAGTAGACAATAATATAATAATTTAAATATTTCAAACCACAAAATTTAAACATTTCCTTCATTTGTTTCCATTCGTTTATTAGAATTTGCATGTAATTGTACTCTTTAAGAAATTCTTCCTAATTTATCCTTAAATATTTTCTCTTAGAAAATATAGTATGTTTCGAGGTAAAATAAGAAAACATGTATAAATCGCAAAAATGTATGGCCTCATTCTTGTGTCTTGCAGTGTTTATAAGTATAATAATTGCAAATATTCTTAGCACAATAAAAAAGAAAATTAGATGCAAATATCGTCACCTCATTCTGAGCGATACAAAGTCATTTGTTTAATTCCAAATGCAAACAAAGTTGCAATAATAATCGTCCTGGAAGCAGTACTTTTTTTACACTACAGAATTCAAGACGAATTACATACTTTGCGTTGAGTTTTTCTCATTTATCATTTCACAGACTTTGAAGAAAAAGACGTGTAATTCTCCTTAAGCGGATGTTTGCCTTTGTAGATAAAGATGATGAATCCCTTGGCAAATTGTGAGTAAAAATCAAAAAATAGCAAATTTCTGCACTTCAAACAAAGTTCTGTCTCCATTTACTTAATGATTATGTCAAAAGAATTTTTAGGTGATGGGACTTTGAATTGTTTTGCCTTCAAGCTGAAATTTCTTGAGCTAAACGAATGAAAAACAAACTGAAGGACAGATACGCTCGCTGATTGGATACTCGAATAATCTGTTTCGTTTAAAAGGATAAGAAAGATATAGCAGCGTGAGTTTACTTGCACTTCACAATGCTCATAAGATGTTTGGGATTTCGTGTGATTGCTTTCACTTTTTATTAGGAGAATACATGCACGAGTATACATAAAAAAATTGACTAAGGGTTAGGCTTGTTGGAAAAATATCCATACATCGATATATCGATATTATTTTTTCAATGTATGGATATTTTTGAGCGATATTTTATATTTTGATATATTGATGTATCGATATAAAATTCGAAGTATCAAAAAGGTATAAAAATTCGATATTTTTTCAGACCAACAAACATTTATAAGTTTTATACTACTAATACAAAAAATATAATTTGTAAAAAAGAAGGTGTTGAATCACATTTTGATATATGCATGTATTGAATTAATTTAACGTTCCATACACATTTGGTTATTTAAGACTCAAATCAAATTTTCAAATTCGCGCCAAACATCGCCATATTTATTTGAATTCTTTTGAATACTTAAAATAAAATATCACCATATGTACTAGAAAATTAATATAACAATATGTACTACAAGGTGTCAAACATCCGATAAGAAATAAAAATGATTCATGTCTAGTACGCGAAGAAGTAAAGACATTTTTTATTTTACTTTTGCTTTCTTCGATTCGTTTTCGCTTCTCGGCAAATAAAGTGCGTGTCGTTTCTCGCTTAACAGTGCAGCTAAATAGTTAAAGACACTTAATAGTAAGCATTTGCGTAAAGAAAAATCATCCGAGGGATTTTTATTGCAACGAATCTGAAGCAAAATGAAGCGATTCCCATTGCAAAGTTACTTCAGAAAGGACATGAACAAGCAAAACCTTTCACCGAACTTGGTGTTGCCGTTCAGAAGAGTTTGCTAAATTTACTCATGGCCAAACTAGAACCACTAGAGCGCCATTTGCATCTTGCTAAAGCAACAATTTTAGACCTTCGGTTAAGCGTACCTATTCATTTTAATTCCGCACTAGCTGTTTCCACAGCAATAACCTCATTGTCAAAAGAAATACGTTTAGAACATAGTCGTCCAGGACAACTTTCACCTGAATTCAGACCTACTTCTTCAATTCTGTCAAACTCAAAAAATCCTCCGCCGTCGTTGTGGTCTGGACATGAAAAAATTATGAAAGATTTTGCTGCAGCTTCAGCAAACTCCAGTTTACTTTCAACTAATGATGGTATGCCTAGCGAACTCAAGCAATATCATCTAGACCAGCCTATAATACCGAGAAAAGAGAATTCAACAAAATTCTGGTTTGATTGTCGCCATTTTACTTCAATCCTTTCCGATATAGCTCTTAAGTATTTGATATTGCCTGCATCCTCTGTTTCCTCAGAGAGAGTGGCATCTGCTGTAAATCTTGCAGTACCCAATCACAGAAGTCGGCTGACAGCCGAGCGTATAAATCAAAGAGTTTTTCTAATGTCTGTATCTGATAAATATTGGTTTAGTAATAAATAAATACTTTTTTTTTAATGTTTGTTCTAGATTTATTGAAAATGATGTTTATTGATTAGTATTTACCTAGCAATGTAAGATGATTGAAATTAATAAGACCAAATAAATTAATTTTAAGAGCACGAATATTCTCTTTTAAATCATACCGATATATCGATATATTGATATTTTTTAAAAAAAAATATTAAAACCGATATTGATATTTTCAAAAAGTATCGATACGATATATCCGTACCCCCATACAATGTTTCGCATACTTTTTAATTTCTCATAGTCTCTTCGTACATCTTGAAGTACAATAGAATTTCTCGACAACGGACAACGGGAAGAACCCTTCCCCTGCAAGTATCAAAATATGCGGCATCAACATGAATTTGACTGCGTCGATTTAGAAGCTTATGGCCGCAGTCATAGATAGATGATATAAATTTAATAACTACACGAATTGTTGAGAACACTGATTTCGGCAGACAGATAGATGGACAACGAAGTGATCATATTCGATCATGATCGTTTTCCTTTTGAAATACGGAACCCTAAAAAGAAAACTTGAATTTGAATTAGCCATTTCAAATACCACTATTTCATTCACAACTTTTGAGCTGAATGTTGCGTTAAATATGTTCAATAATCATGTAATGGAAGAGTCCCTTAATCGTAAGCCGAAACAAAAAAAAAGTTATACAAAACTAAAACCTAAACACAGCGTAACAATCATAATTGAAAAGACAAATAATAAGGGAACTTTTGATAACCAGTCTGATATGGCTTCAAAGGAAATGGTTCACTCATATAAAATTATATTATCACCATGCTAAAATGGAGAATTCATGAACCTTTGATCCCCACACAAGGCTGCTCGCAAAGGGGGTCCCCGCGCATGAGATAAACTCGTTATATAGATAAACCCCTAGAATTGCCATCAAATTCTATAAAAGGGGAATCTCCCCACTATATTGGAGTTAATGAGGAAAGTGAATGGATATATGTCATTCGTGTATGCTGCTCAAAAATAAACGCACTGTTCAGTTAATATAAACCTTGGTTGTCCCTGAACTAGGCCGTGATCTGCTCATGGGATTGATCGTAAGAATAATGTGACTTAATTGGCTTGAAGTTGCCTTCTTCTCATTACAACATCTACTGCAGATATTTGTTCTTGTATATTATTTTCCTCGCTCACAAGAAATTTTAACTTTTTATTCACTCGAACAGAGCGAGTAGAACAATTTGTATAGTAGTGGTTTGAATCTCAGGTGCGTTTTTTATTTGATTGAATATTTGCGTTCGCTTAGTTTGCAGTATTTTATTCACCATTGTATACTTTTTTGTTTGATTCTTTGAAAGATTATTTTATCACTCTGCTTTTAGAATAATTCCTTCACGGGAGAGCCAAAGACATCATACCATGATTTCGAAAACACGAAATTGAAGCTCCAGCATGACAAGTGGGGGTACATCAGTAATAGACCCGTTGTGATTGGACCCGATCATATATCTAGACTTGAGTGTTTAAGACTTTTAAACTGAAATACTTATTCGATCCGGAGTTTTGGTATTTGTAATTTAAATTTCATGTTTTCTTCTATTATTCTGACTAACTGGTTTTAGAAATACTGTTTCCTTTCCCTTTCTCCTGAGAAAGACCATAGACAATTTTTTTTAAGGTTCTGGGTTACAATTCTAACAACTACGCCCTTGAAAAACTCTTTACGCATTAAACCTGTTTAATACCCCCTTTGTGCAAGTTTCAAAATCATTTACAACGATCTTTAGGCTTACTTAAGTGATTATTGTATCGGGTTGTTCTTGCTAGAACTCCAAGTTCGTGACGATTTTGATCTTCCTACAATTTTCTCAACGATCAGCAAAATTAGTTTGATTTGAATTTAACATTACCATTTTTAACAATTTGTGTATTAACCTCCAAATGTCGTCCCGGACTTTTTTTTCATAGAACTTTTTAACTTCTAAATCTTTTTTTCTAGAAGGCAGCGTTCGACGTTTTTCATCGACTTAAGTTAGATTAATGGCCGCCACGAAAGGGCATTCCATTTAAAGACGATAATATATAGACTCTGTTCATCCTGAAGGTCCATTGTATATATTGGTGAAATATGTTTTTTAACCTGGAAGTAGTTTTAAGATTGCCTGATATATATAAACTTTTTCTCATCATAATTAAAGAGTAACTGCCGACTAAAATACTGTGAATGGAAAAAAGTTCGAAGACTAAATTTCTCTCCGAATTTGGACTGCACCCATGGAGAAATTGAAACCATAAATACATCTGAGTTTCAAACCACTACACAATCTTTCCTATTTCTTCTGTAGTTCAGATATAAGTTGAGCCAGCAGATTTTGTACCACTATAAATTGAAAAATTATTATGTACGTTACATCACGTCTAGTTTCAAATTCGACCGACCTGTCTGGCTAACTGTGGCCTCAATTCTTCTCCCGTTGTTGTTTAATAAAATATTTCCATCGCTTATCGTTTGAGGAGGACGTCAGCGACATAGCAACCTCACCGTTTGTATCCAATACTTTCCAAAAAAACTGTTTTGTTAAGTATGTGATGTAATTTTTTTTCTTCAATAAAAAAACGACGTTTTAAAGACTTTGGGGCTACTCGTCAAAATAAATAGCACAGTTTTTTAAAATATATTTTTCAATTCACTGAAGTTCATAACCCTTAATTTGATTTAACAACTACGGCACGTTTTTTGATTCAATATTTCTTAACTTATCAAAATAAAAGTCGTTCATTTTTCTCGAAATTTCATTTCGTCATTTAAAATTGATTTATTGAATTTTACCATTTCAAAGATGGGAAGGCCGAAAACACTCAACCAAAGGCTTCAGAGAACTTTTGCCTTGTTTAAAAAAAAAAAAACAAAGTAAATAGCGCGAAAATTGGAGTGCTCAAGCAAGAAGGTACCAAGAAACAGAGTCGGTTCAAAATAAAACTCAACAGAATCGGAAGCCTCGAGACTAGGAATACTGTCCTAAATACACCCCGAAGACGGTGAAGAGTAGAGGAGACAGCGTCACTGTGTGTTGTGGTTTTTTGGTACGGCGTGGGCTCTGTTCAAGGCAGCTTCCATATGGTGAGGAACAATTGCCACTCGAAGGGAAATTTCAGCACAATAATGACCCGAAGTAAGTTTGTGAAGCAATACTTTCTAGACCAAAAGATTGATTTTATAAGTTGGACAGCAAAATTGAAAGATCGACGGCTAAACTTCGGACTAACTTTGGCTAGATACACAGCCAGTCTGAAAAGCCATACCTTTAGAATGTTCTCCAGCTGTTGCATGGTCAATACACCGCACTTAATATAGAATATTACCCAGTAAATTGTTATTATTGATTTTGCTCTTAAAAACAAAAGTTTAAAGTTTATTTAACGGAACTGGTTTTTGCGGCTTTGATTGGTGTTAATGTTGATGCTTCAATGGAATATCTAAATGCGCAAAGTTTGTTAACATTTTTACTACTTAAGTTCGCAAATTTAGAAAAAAAGAAAAAAATTAAATTGTGACCGACCGAACATTCGGTTCCGGTTTCGGTTTCGGTCTGTTTCTGCAAAAAAATTGGTTTCGGTCAGAGTTTCAGTTTCGGCAAAAAATCGGTTGAAAATCAGTCTTCCACAAGGCACACAGCGATTTGGTCCATTGTGATACCGCGACGGTTAAGTGGGTTAACGTATGTTGAGGAGGAAGTGAATATTAAGAGGTTTCCCTCCCGGATGCTGAGAAGAGGAAGTTGGAAAAAACTAGTTTGCTTCTCTAATGAACTGTGCGAAGTCTTTTGGGTTTTGCTTTTCCAATTTGGGACAAAGCTGTGAAGAAATGGGAACATAGATTTCAATGGCTTGATATTGCTATGGCCGGACATTCAAAGAGGAGATAAAGTAGCTTTCTGGTTCTCTGTGATGTTGCAGTTGGGTATGTCAATATATGCTATGTCATCTGCGAGGGTGCATTGTACCTCTGCCTGTTTCCGTGGAGATCCCTTTGTCCTGGCTACCCGTGAATATGAACCTCTAAAAAGTCCGCTATCTCCTTAAGGGATTCCCGGCGTTCCTTGACAAGCTTAGATGTAGATTTAATGGCAACTTGGCTATTAATTTCCTTTGCAGAAATGCTACTACACAGCAGCGATTTTGCGGTCGTGGTAAAACATGAAAGGAAAGTAAGGTAATTCAAAAAGATGCTACTCGTTCCACTTTTCGTTCCAGATTTGACACATCGGTTGAAATGGTGCTGGTGATGGTGGTGAAATCTACTCCAAAGATTTAGGACTGATCAAAATCAACTCTGGTGAATTATGAGATTGCATTGAGTTTAACTAACACAAACTTTATATGTTTTACTGGCACGATTAACTTCGTGCTTGTACTTGGTCCCTGAGTCGTATGGTCACCGGCCGGCGTGAACGTGCTGAATCGATTTCAACTTGCCTATAAAGGCTTCGGTTTCGATTTCGGTTTTTGCCGAAACTTAGACCGAGGCCGAAAGTTCGGTTACGGTTTCGGTTTCGGCTGAAAATCATGTTTCGGTCGGACACTCAAATTAACCGACATATGTTTTTTTATTCTGTCGCTCAAAAAAGCTAATTAATGATAACAAAACATTGTGTACAATTTGTCAATAGCGATAGAATTTATTTGGAGTATATACATATATAAATAAAAAAGCATGTATCCGCAGTCAAAGCCACAAAGTCTATTCAATGTTATCATCGACCTATAAAACCTTTAATTTGCATAAATTTAAAAAGCGACAAACTCAAGCGATTTGTATTCGCTTTGACAGCAAAAGCAATTATGACAGATAAACTTTTAGCACCAAAGATGCAAATATGGCCGAGATGAATAGCTGCCCAAAAAAAAGAGAAAGAGTTAAATTTATTCCCAGACGTCGCTGCAATCCCTTTGTTTGGATCGTTGTCCTCACTTCCCTGAATTTACGCTGAGAAATGGTTTCGCTTGAAAGATTTTCCTGGGAACGAACAACAAACCGGGTCGACCGACTTACATGGCCTATCGGCAGCGACGCGGTCGGTGAAGTAACCGAATGAAATCCCATTTGCATATTTAATAGATACCCAACGGAGTGCGCAGCCCTCGCCTTGCTTCTGCAACGTTGGCGATGGGGTAAATTAATGCAGTCGACCGTGTCGGAGTCATACTTTAGATTCGCCCCAAGAAAGCATAAGAATTCAAATGACATGAAGGGACCATCGCATCAAAAGTTTGATTGGAAACGTTCCCCAAATGCTTGGAATCAATTCCGACATGTTGACTTAGCCTGGCGGCTCACCCCTTCGTGTTGGCTTGAAAATCGTTTCCGGATATATGGATGGTAAATTTTTCGAATGTAGAATGGCGTTTCGCTTGAATAGACCTAGCGTGGCCAGAACTAATAAAGCATGACTGTTTCTGTTGCGAATGTGTGGGTATGTGAGCTTGCTCATTCAACAGTTGTGTGTGCAGGTGAGCGATAGATAAAGGTAAGAGTGAAACTAGGCTTATGCATCAATTACCTGAGTCCTGCAATTGTTTGGCTGCGCATTCGACGCACTCGGCACATTCGGTGCATACGGGCTGAGAGTCATCGTCTGGTGAATGCGGCTGCTGTGCGCTCTGTGGTGGCGGTTGGGGTGGAGCTGTTGTTGCTGGTGTTGGTTGCGGTGGCGGTGCCGCATGTGCTGCTGGTCCTGAGGGTTGTTGGCCGGTTACTAGCCCCGTTGGTGGAAGTGCGGACTGTGTTGGGTTATTGTTTCGTGCCGCCAGCATTGCGGCACGTTGCTGTTGCAAACGTTGAATGACTTGCAATTGTTGAATATGCTGCGCACCAAATATATGCCCACTAAGAGCACCGCCAAGGGAGTTCTTCAGCCCATTGTCCTTGTATCCGTCGGGTGGGCTCAGAGCCGCTTCATCGACAAACTCAATAGGAGGTGCGAACTTCGGACTCTGTAAGGAGAAAATTTCAATTATTTATTATAATTAATTCCAAATGCTACACGTATAATTCGTTTTCGATTAATTTATTAATAAAAGTTGTGTAGTGACATGTTATGTGATGCGACCTAATTGCATTGCAAAAGCTGGTTTATAAATCCACAAAAACCGAATTCATGGCAAATTAATTCAATCAATTTTTAATTTAGTACTAAGCGTATTGTTTTGTTTAATTATGGGGATTTTACAACCCGAAAGCAGTCTTATTACTGATTGAAATTAAATGAGTAAGCATTCGAATAGATATAATAATAGTCAAACAAATACAACTCATTTGTCTGTATTTTGAAAACCAAACGTCAATAATATCACTGATGTGTTCGTCTATCTGAATCTATCTATATCAATCAAAAAGGATAATTTTTTTTTTCTTAAATAATTTCAAAACTAATCCTTTATTATTAATTTCCCATCAGGAAGTTCTTGTAATCGGTCCGATTTTCGAAATTCAAAATTTTTCGATTTCTCCACGTTTCGCGGTCGGTGTCGGATTCCATTGTTTTTAGAAGGATATTTGCGTGTGTACGTTTGTCCGGATTCTTTCGTACAGCCTAACTCGAGAACAAATAAAGCAGATTGGTTTAATTCGGAGCGTACGTGCATAAAGATCACAATTTTTGGTTAAATTCCACAGGGTGGCTTGAATCTGATGACGGAAAAACTGTCAGAAAAAAGGAAAATTTCACTACTTCAAATAAAATCAATTAAGTTTTCCAATAAAAAGAGTTCAAAATTAATTAAATTTATAGCTTACAGCTACCTTATCAGATAAAAAAATATGCATAAATATATACCCTGCCGTTCATAAGTTTTCGGACAAATTAATATACATTTTTTTTGTTCAATTTTAATGCGAAAAGTTTCGTCAACATTATGTTATGTAGCATTAATTGACTAAATTAAGTTAGTTCTGAACATAAAAAGACTAATTTAAGGACTTAAACTGTATTAAGCTGAGCCCATTTCATATTTTGATGTTCCGTTTTCCTGATTTCTTGATCCACGTTTCCACGGCAGTGCCTGGAAAATTATTTCAGAAATATGAGTCCTATAAATCTTTTTCATTTTTCATGATTCCGAATGACGTCTACAACACTGACACATTAAATAGCCACCAAAGAAAAGCAATCTTAAAAATTTGATGAAAGTGCATCGTACAAGGTTGCAGAAATAATTCCGAAAATAGATTGGACAAGGAGTTGAGATAAGCGGTCGTCACAATGTTTATATTGACATAATTTACTTTCTGCAAAAAAAAAGCAAAACCCGGTCACAAATTTCCCTTTTGCTCATTTCAAAACAACTTTTTTTTGTTTTCTTATTATAGCACTAGTATTAGTTATAATTTGTAAGTGATGTTTCAGTGATAACTCAGAACAAGTTTTAAGGCGAAGTTCAAAGGAATAAGACAAATTTTAATTGCAAAAAAACACCTAAATCCATTTATAGGTAGCGGCCGTGCATTCGATCATGCACGAAATTTAGTTTGTGTCAACATGCAACCAGACAGAAAAGTCCACCATAGACTAAACATTAACATATCGACCTTTTAGTCAATTTAGAGATTGTTTTCGGTTTCTGTTTCGTCCACACAGACGAGATGTATGGAGCCTTGTCCAGGTTTGATTTCCCATCCAAGCTCGTCTTTTTGTGCAGGATGACGATGAAGCTGTTCCATTAAGGTCGGCAAAGGCGTTACCGACCGAAGATATTGATATAATTAGGCATCGTAGCTTGATGCCAGTAGTGCGTTTCTGAGTGTTTAGACAAAACACAACGGTTAACGAAACCCTTATCCGACGTTTGGGTCAGAAAGTTAACAAAGACAGCTATAACTTTGAGCTAATTTGTGACTTTGTCTGCCTAGGCTTCGCTGCACACAGATAATAACACTAACGCTAACATCAAACGAAGAATACCTGTGGCCAAGAAAGCAATTATATAAAACCCTTTCTCGAAGGACTTAAGTGTCGCTCTGTAAGATACAAGCATGGACACTTTCAAAATCGGATGCGATTTTCGAAATTCAAAATTTTTACGTTTCGAGGTCCAAGTAGTCAGGTTCCATTGTTTTTAGAAAGAAGTTTGTACCGATTCTTTCATACAACCTAATTTACGAACAAATCTAGCTATCGAATATGTTTCATTCGAAGCGTGAGTGCATAGAGGTCAACTGATAAGCTTTTGGTTAAATTTCACAGGGTGGTTCAATTTTTATAACGAAAAAACTGTCACATAAGGGACAGTTTGACTTCTTCAATTAAAATCAATTTAGTTTTACAATAAACAAATTTCAAAATCAATTAAATATATAGTTTACAGCTACCTACGCAGATAAAAAAATATGTATAAATATATACACTGCCATTCATAAGTTTCCGGACAAATTCATATAAAAAATTCAATACAAAAATGTTCAATTTTATTTCCAAAAGTTTCATCACCATTATGTTTATTTAGCTATTTGACAAAACTAAGTTAGTTATTAACTGTCACGAATTAATAAAAGACTAAAACAGTATTAAGTTGAGTCCATTTCATATTTTGATGTACCCCTTTCCCTTTCCCAATGCTGGGAAAATTGCTTAAGAAATGTGAATCCTGTAAATCATTTTCATTTTTCATGATTCAGAATGATGTCTACAAGACTGACACAGTAAAACACCCTTAGAAAGTTTTGGAGCCACCAGTTTTTTTTTTATTCAAAACCTGCTCCGCTGTAGCTTAGAGATTTTTTTTTCGTTAAAACTATGGTATATCAGCAAAAAAAAACTCAAGGAGCAAGTGACATGACGCTTGGTTTCCATCAGGAGAAAACTTAATGACAAAATTAAAACACATGAATGCGTTAAAATTGCGTTACTCGTTTATTAAAAAGCGTTGCAAAGAAGATCATAATATCCGAAGGTTTAGTTTTTTTGCCACTATTGTGGTTATCATCATGGGCCAAACTCTAGAAGTCGTTCCAAAAAATGGCACAGAAATAATCAATTTTTCGAAATCAATTTGAAAACAGCTATCAAAATCTCCAAAGAAAACTGGATTGAATGTGATCCTCTTAAATTGGGTTCATAAATACTATGCTGAACAGTTCACAGCTCGGGGGGAAGAGGTGGTGGAAATCTCTCGACTGAAATACTATATATACTTTTGAACGCTTTCTTAAAGGACTTAAAGTTATCACACTTTAATATTTCGAGCGATGGTTAGTAACTTTCAAAGAAAAGCATTTTAACAAATTTAATGATGCAATGCAATTAAAAAAAACACACATTGGAGTTTAGAGAAGCGGTTTTTCACAATGCTGATATTGAAACAAGTGAAATTCTGCAAACAAAAAAAGCAAAGCCTAGTCATAAAATTCCCTTTTGCTCATTTCAAAACAATTTTTTAAATTTTTATTTCGCTGTAATAGCACCATTGAGTGATGTTTCAGTGATAACTTAGCACAAGTTTTAATAAAAAGTTTTCTGAAGAAGGCAAGTTTACAAAGAATATGCAAAGCTCAACCGAATAAGACAAATTTTAATTCTCAAAACACAAAATCCAAAAAAAAAACAAGTTCCAGTTATGGTTGGGGACCGAAATTTCGATCATGCTCGAAATTTAGTTTAAGTCACCATACAACTGGTCCTCAAACTTTAAAGAAACTTAGTACTTAGATACTACTTAGAGTTCTTACAAAATGTAATACTCTTGAAACAAAGCTAGAAAAAATATTTGATAATTCCGGTTGTCTGTTTTATAAAACTTCATTGGTGAAGTTGAAAAACAATTGCCAAAAGCGAATATAAATTTAACTTCTAATGTTAAAGTTGTAATGAAATCGATCGCAACTCCAAATTTGAAACATCTTATTTTCACGTAGAGTTGGGTACTCTCAGAGGGATGGTCGTGTGCTCCTATATGCCTAAAGAATTTGTTAAGATTTTGGGTCATTGGACCTATATATTTGTTTTAAACAGCTTTCTTTGAGTAATGTCAGCCAGCTTCAACGTAAAGAATATATACGTTTATTGAATGAATGATGTTTTAATAACCAAAATTGAAGTTTGTGTGCCAAATTACATAGCACCTTAAATTTTTTTAATTTTTGTCCTGAGACAGGAAGTTCATGGGTAAGTCTACTCGCTCCCAAACCAATTTTTTTAGTATTAAAATTGAACCAAATTTTTAAATGGTGCCAGTAAAAGGAAATAGTATGTTCAAGTTGGAAAAAACATTGTCAATAATTGCGTTAGTTCTTCTTCTAGTTTTTGTTTACTTAAGGTGCCTTGCTTACGGAGGCGAAATATAATTTTTTTTATGATCGGTTTTAAAATCTCCTAAAAAAACCAGACGAGAAATATAACCTTAGGGGTTACTGTCATGTATCGCTGTGTTTATGCATTCTACAGTTACATTGGTAAAACATCATGGCAATAATACTACATATTTTTCTAACGTTAAACATCACATAGCCAATAAGAATATTGGTGTTAAATTGATTTACTATTTAAAAAAAAAAAAATTTATGTTGTTCGCTTTACGGGTGGTATAAAACATTGGTCCTTGCCGAATTTCATGATTTCCTGATATAAGGAAGCATCCCGTAGGTTGAGGTTCCTGTGATGAACCTACCCTACATACAATATTCATTTTAATTCCCACATGGCATACAAACATTATATTGTATTGCATGCAATGAATTTGATTCGATATCCAATCGTCCCAAATCAGTTGACGACCACAAAAGGAGGCAGACAAAAACAACAAGTGGTGTACAATGCTTCTATGCATTGCACTGTCATTTGAGGATTGACCAAAACATTATTGAATGCAATGTGTTGTCAAGTGGTCGGAAGCTCGGGTTATCTTTGTAACCTGATGGTACGCGACACATTTTTCCATCGAACGAACCAATATGTATTGGAAGTGCCACCGAAATAGGCGTGCATTGAATTCTTTTTGACTCCCAAGTAAGCAATATGTTTCTCCACTTTTTAACTTGCAAGTATCAAATTATGTCTTGATTTTTTTTCAGCTTCATACGTATTTGGTAAAAATTTCAATTTGATACCTCCACACGTTTTTCTATTGGAAAGGGTTAAAGATAGATGACTGAATTTTATTGTGAAGTCAAATTAAAACTCGAAAAAAGTAGAAATTTATAAGGGGCTTTTTTATTGCTCTTTAAGTTGGCACAAGGAGATAAGTAAGACTCATTGATGATTAAAATTTAAACTTTGTTGAAGTTCGACGTGATTTAAAAACATTTGCAAACAAAAGTAGAGTTTTTCGCTTTAGTAATTTGTAAAAAGTCGTTGTAATGCCATAAATGTAACGCACAAATTCGACGGATGCTTTTTTCATTCCCGTAATTAAAAACTGGACTTGTTGACACTTTTTTCAAGTAGTTATAGTCCTCTTATTATTTTTATTAACTTCGCCGTGCTTTATTTCAGCAGCCGACGAACGTAAGGTCTTTGTCCAAAAAAATGTTTAATCTCGAATTATTGGGCAATAATACCAGTGTGTTGATGTCCAATTTTTCTGTGGTCATCAGTTCACTCTCAAGCCCAACTTCAGTCGTACAGTCAAGTATAGAGATTTGTTTTTAAGTCGCACAACACGAATGTGGAACGCTCTCCCACGATCGGTATTTACTACTCATTAGGATTTGCAGAAATTCAAAAATAAAATTCATCAATAGTTGTCTCTGTTTTCTCCCGCGTTATGTGTAAACATTATTAGGGCATTCATAACCCCTTGAACGCGTATAAATTATAAAAAAAAATAATTTGCTTCTAGCGAAATATAGAAAGTGATCGAACGTTCATGAAGTGTCCTCTAATAAATAAATAAAACTCTCAAAATAAAGAGCTGCACTCTTCTCAAACTCGGAAGCATTACAAACAACCATTCTGCTAGGAAAGTACGTCCAATCAAACGTTGCATTATACTGGATTGATATTTTGATGGATTCAAACTCCTTAGAAGTGTATTTTGTTTGTTTTCAATTAAATGAGAATATTATTGTTGATTTCATAATCGACCACTGAAATTAGTGATTTAAATGGCGCAAAGTTCAAATGTCTTAATGCATCTTTTATATTGGCGGATGTTAGGTCGCGCCTTCATACGTGTAATTTGCTACGAAGAATCATTTGCTTAGTGCACAGACACTCGCTGTTAATTTGTACCCTTGAAAAAATGTCTTGGGTATAATTTTGACTTTTGAATGAAATATCACTCTGAAGAAGCTGTCAAACATTTTTAATTCACATGAAGAATATTTCTTTCAAAAGAAGTTATCCAGTGAATGAACAAACACTCTTCGATAACCTACTTGAAAAACTAAGCAAAGCCTTGGTAAACAGTTGTTTAACTGAATTTAATAACTCACTAGCGCCCATGGTCAGCAATCAACAACAGCGATAGTACAATAGGCCAGCAACACACTTTAGCTCTTAGCTACATTGCTTCAATGCCATGAATGCAACTCTAGATCTTTTTTATTTTATTTTGGAACGAGCTTATTAATGTGGTCAATTTATAGGTCCTAGGTTTGAAACCTTTTAGAAACCCTGAGCTTTTATCCATTTTTTCAATTTTTCTGTGCAAATTAATTATAAAGCAACAGATGGAGCTCCTCAAGGATCAGTGCTAAGTCCTGTTCTCTACAATGTGTACACCTCTGATTTCCCTCACCTGAGTAACTGAGATTTTGCACTTTTTGCAGACGATACCTGTATATTTTCATAAGATGTAATTGGTCTTCATATTGAAACCAACCTACAATATGCCTTAAATACAGTCCAAGCGTACTATAACAATTGGAAAATAAAAATCAATGCTCCAAAGACCCAAGCTATCTTTTTTACTTGTAAAAGAAAAGCTTGTCGGCTTCCAAGCAACAGACTTTCAATAGACGGTACCCAGGTCGAGTGGAAGTCGCGAGCGAAGTATTTTGGAGTTCACTTGGACAAACGCTTGACCTATAATCTCCACATACAAGAAGTCGTTTACAAGGTTAACATCACTATTAAGACTCTTTATCCTTTTATCAACAGAAAATCTAAGCTCGGCAACGAGAACAAATTACTGATTTTCAAAGCAATTTTTCAAGCAATTATGTTTTATTGATATTGATATTACGTAAATTACAAGTCGCGCAGAACAAGACACTAAAAATGATCTTGAATTTTTATCATCTAGTCTATAAATATATTCCTAATCAATTTTTTGCTATATTGTCTATTTATTTTTTATATATTTATTTATTTCTTCACTTTTAAATTTATTTATTCATTTAAATGTTTATTTATTTATTTATTTACTTTACTTGTTTATTTATAAATTTATATATCTATTTATTTATTTATTTATTTTATTCATTTAATTATTTATTTATTTATTTATTTATTTGTTTATTTTTATATTTATTTATTTATTTATTTACCAACTTTGTGATTGGAATCAAGTTGTACTTATCTTAACAACTGATCTAAATCCTCTTCTCTCTTGCCATGGGCAACTTAAATGTGATGGAGGTTTTTCTAGTGGCTTTTTCTTCAAAACTAATATTCTGTGATATATATTTAAGCTTTATACAAATATTTTAGTTGTAAGGTATGTAAACCAAATCCTCAAACATACTATATAACATACAACAGATTTGAAGATGATCGGATCTTAAAGTGTCGCTTATTAATCAAGTAAGTTATATTATAAGTTTAAGGGTATTTTTTTGGACGACTTTAAGATTTTTCGTTATATTCAAAGAGGCCAAAATATTATTTTGGGTTTGAGAGGCAGGAGATTTCATTCAAATCTGATCAAAAAGATTAAATCGAGCTTCATCGTAAGTCAAAACCTTGGTTTGATTCATAAAACAACTTACGACTTGGCTTCGTGCTAAATGTCTTCCAAACTTACACCCACAGACTTGCTTTTTTTCTTTGATTTTTGTCAGAAGCTCCTTCAAATGGAAAACCAAGACGAAACTATGCTTAAATTTTTAAAAAAGTCGGGAGAACTTTCCAATGTCGGGATTTTTTGGAAATTTTAGTCGTACATGGAAGGGATTTGGCTGCGTACAAAATGTTTTTTTTTCATGTTCAAGCTGCTCTCTAAAAACTAATGTAATCTAGCTCTAGTTACTTTCCAGACCCAGACCCAAAAGATAATGTTACAAACTTCCTCTCCTTATTTTCGCAAGCAAAGTTATAAGACAGGAATCTAAATCCCGCCGTCAAGTATCTGTTTTCTTATCCAGACAGCATAACTTGCTTCTAACTTCTGGTCGTAAAAATTGCATCAAATTTTGAATGTCGAATAAACAAACAGGATGATTATTTTAAACGAAATTCGGAAATTCGCCAATTACCGCGTCACAGTCACTGCTATAGCTTTTTGTATTCAGATTGCAATTAAAAAGAAAATAGGCACCTTGCGTCTGCCATTTACCACTTAACTCAAAGGCGCTTTGCACAAACTTTTTACGAGCTGTTAAACGCAAAAGAATTTGAAATTCCACTTTTTCTTTTATGAACTTTTTATAAACCTTTTAACTTTAAGTACGTAATGCCTTAATTTTATTTCAAGCAAGTACAACGTAAGTTTTGAAAATATAAAAGTGTCAACTTTGACAATTTTAATTGGAAAAAAGTTGCAAATGTCGATTTGATAAATTTATCAGTTAAAGTTTCGCAAGCACTTAAAGCATCTAATAAGGTGATGAATGACTGTTTCAGTTCAAACATCATGAGTTGAACCAAAAAAAAAAAGGTATTCTCCTTCAAGGAAAAGTCCTTCACAATTGATTCAGTTTGTGCACGAAAGCCAAACGAAAATCTTTGTTTACTCTTGAACCCAAAAAAAGAAAGCAGAAACGAAATCATACCAAACTAGTTCAAGGTCATGCGCCATAGTATCCAAATGTATTATATTATTACGAATTTATTGATTATGGAACCGTATACTCCCAGAACTAAACATTAAGTGTGGTATTTTGAAAAAGGCGTATATATGCTAGCTTGTATACATGTATTTGCACAGCAGCGCTTATGTTTTTAACTATTTATAGTGCTTTAGAAACTAAACACTGAAGCCAATGGCTTGTCTTTAATATATAAATAATTAATTTCCATGTCCTTGCAAATGATGTGCCCGTTTTCTAATGTGTTTAATTGGGTGTATGAATAGTTAAATGTCGGTGGCGTTTTCGAAATATATTGTAGGTTCTATTTGCATAAATAAATATGTACGCAAACAAAAGTGCATACAAGCGAAATCAAATTTTCTGTATCAGAATTTTTCAGAAATTAGAAATTTATTTTTTTTATGTATTGCAATAATTGCTTTGAGTACGATTCCACCTGCCCACACCATGGACTTTTGACACATTAATATTATAAATAATTTTAGGTCTATTTTGAATTCCGAAATTAGCCGAATTCGCTCACTTTTACGAACTAATTTGTGAAACTTAATTGAATAGTATGGGTCCCAATTCCCACAGCAGTATTCTAAAAGTGACCGAACATAAGAAGTGTACTCTATATGCTTTACAAAGTTAAGTTTTGAATCAAAAATTACGCCAAGAACATTTTTCTCTAAAAATCTTTCAAGAACATGGTTTCGATTTCATATTCAAAGAATATTTGAGAAAAATTGCGATAAACAGAAAAATATTGACACTTAGAGACATTTAAATATAATTCGTTTGCAGTGCACCATTTCGTTAGTTTTTGAATATCATTGTATACATTCGAAAAACTTCAAATCGTCAGTTGAACAGAATTAAGTGAAATATCAGGTAAGTCGTTGATAAAAAATAAAAGAAGAAGGGGCCCAAGATGACTACCTTGAGGAACACCTGAGGTCATAAAAACTGGTCTTTTTATGTTGTTGTTGTTGTTGCTCGGGGTACACCCCGGACTTCTTTATTAAGCTTAATTCAATCTAGTCACTTAAAACTAAGTCACAGAACTTAAAAAATAACAAAACTTAGAAGGAATGAGGGCTAGACGGGAGAAAAGGGAGTGTTGCTTGGGATTAATAGAAGACTTTTTAAAGAAGATTTGGTGAAGTGGAAGTCTAGAGATCTATTTGCTGTGCGGAGCATTCTGGACATTGGTTCAAAATAACCATTGTTTGTAAGGTTAGTGGAGAGACTAGAAAGGGGAACCGATCTGAGGTTGCGGGGGTTAGTGTGGTGGAGAATCATTTGTTGGAGAGAGGGGGAATCGATCGCATCAGATATAAGTTGGTGATTAGATAACACATCAGCAGCGTCGCGACGCGATGAAGGAGTTTGCACGTTTATCAGTTTAAGCCTGTTCTCATAGGGGGGCAAGTTGTAATTATCAGTTTATTGGAGACCGCGAAGTGCAAAACGTATAAACCTACGTTGGACTGATTCGACTCTATTGGAATGGGAAACGTTCAAGGGCGACCAGACTTGACTGGCATATTCGAGGATATATAAAGCGTCTTTGTAACATATGGGTTAGAAAATTCTTTTGACCATCGTTTAATACAGCCAATTTGCTTTACGTAGGATGGAATCAATTTGTATACGAAAATTGAGTTTTCTATCGCAGAGGACTCCTAGATCACATATCTAATCAACTAAGGGAATAGGCTTATCGCTGAGGATGAAAGTTCGGGGGGTAGGGGAAAACGTTTACGAGAGTAAGTAATAGCCTTACATTTAGCGCCATTCAACTCTATGTGATTTTTGTTTCACCAAATATAAAAACTATTCAGATGAAAACTATGAGGGATGAAATGTGTTTGAAGATTCTGATATCATCGGCATAGATGGACAGATCAGAGTTAACCAATAAGTGGCTTCCTTGGGAAACGCCTGAGGTAGCAATAAAGGGTTTCGACTGTGACGATCGAAAAAGAACCCTGTATTGTCGATTTTGAAGATATGATTTAATCCAGTCGACGAAGGAGGGTGGGAATTATAGGGCTTTAAGCTTAAAGCAGATAATTCGATGAGAAATTTTATCAAAGGCTTTGCTAAAGTCTGTGGAGATAGCGTCGACTTCTTTACCATCTTGCATAGCATATGCTTTAGAAGTAAATTCAATGAGGCTCTTGATTGTAGATCTACCCTTAATAAATCCGTGTTGCTTTGTGGACAGAACGGATTTACAGTGAAACTAAACCAATTCATAGACTATGCTTTCATTCAAAGTTGAAAAAGACGTTTTTGGGCAGTTTTTGAGAAAGGAGAAATAATTCTCATCAGGATGTAGCTCGTGTTTAGTGATCGATTGACTGAAAAAGCTTGCAAAGAGGTTTGCAACAGCATATAGTAGTCAGAGGAAGATTCATCTGCGTATTTGAGGGTAGAGTGGAAGCCATCAGATTTTCTTTTGGTATTAATGAATTTGTAGAAATATTGAGGCTTAGAGAACAAACTGATCTGCATTCGTTCAATATATTTGTGGTACTGAGATTCGCAAAGTTTGGAGTAGGGCATGTATATCGGACATGGACTGAGAACGCAGGTAATTGAGCCACTTGGTCAATTGAGAGCACTTGGTCAATGGAAACAAATTGAACACGACCATGAAGGTAAGATTCCAACCATTTCAACAAATTTGAATGAAAAACAAACAATTTTAATTTCTCAATCAATATTGAGTGGCTCACTTTGTCAAGCGCGTAGAAATAAATGACGTCGCTTTGATGTCTTTCTTCGAGTTTATTTAGAATAAAACTTCTAAGGATAGAAAGGTTGCTGAAGCGGTGATATTTCTTCTTTTACTAGAAAAGCCAATTTAAAGAATATCAATTTCTCGAAGAGTTTTGGCATGCTCGATAGTTACAAATTGGACGATAATTGGATATTTGCTGTTTTGACCTAGTTTAATTGTTAAAAAAGATTTTTCCACACTGAAAAGAGTTCGCAATAAGAAAGAGTGCTAAAAAAAATGTAAAGAAGATTGGTGGGATACCATCAGCATCTGAATTGTTGTCGTTATTCAAACTCAAAAGACCATCTTCAATATCTGATATGATTTGCTCTAAATGTCCGATATTAACCTAACAATCTTGAGGCAGAAATTCGGCTTCCCTTGCAGAGTATTCATTAGATTCAAATTTATGTGCAAATGAATAACAAATAAATGAACTTAAGTAACAAAGCCTTTTGTTGAACCAAGGAGGCTTTGAATTTGTTTTGATTCTTGCCAACTTCAGAATTTCGATAAAATTATCATAAAATTTATATGCCACGGAATAATCGAAATTTTTAAGACAATGCAACAACGAGGGTTTACTGATTGAAAATCTCCTGTCCACCCACAAAAACAAAAATATATTGTAGGAGGATAAATTAAGAACATAAATTATAATCAAGATAGAGGTAGATAGAGGTTAGTGAAATTTGCCACCAAGATTCTCCAGGTACATCTTTTATCTATTTTGGTTTAATTCGGCCGATAGTGTTCATGACGTTTTCTTCTTTGTCACTTTGAAATCAATTGTTTGATTCTTAAACCTTGATTGAGGGCTACTGTCCTGCGATTTCATGTCCTGCTGCGTTCGCATTGATTTAAGGACAACAACATAGCTAGATATTCTGTCGTGCTTGCCGAACGAACGTAGCGACAGTTCAATACATTCTTTAATTTTATATTGTCTTAAATCTGATTAAAAGAAAGAAAGATATACTGATGGAGAGCGACTTACCAGACTGCAGTAACATGGGATAAATAAACCAACAGCACTAGTTTTTTTGCAAGTCAACCGAAAAGCACCGGGTTGAATTGGATTCCACAGTTAAGGTCTCACTTACGTCTCCCTTAATTTCGATTAATATGATATAACTTCCTGGGTGATGAGCAATGAAGCAATGTAAACTGTCACTTAATCATATAACGAACATTCATCTAAATCCATGAAAAGCACTTGTATCTGAAGCCAACAGACAGCATCAATTAAAATTTCAGTTGAAATGATAGCATAATCGATGTCATTAAAAAGACTGCAAAAGGTACAAACGGTGCAAGAAAAACTACATCTCGTCTTATCTGGATGCGATTTATAAAGCGAAAAATCGCCCCAAGCTGGAATATAAATCCCATGTGCTCTAAAGACCATCCATTGTCTGCTTGCCGGGGACAAAAGTGTTGTGAAGTCTATCGAAACACAAGGCTTTTTGTATAAACAGCTCACCAATTAATTAGTCAATTGACTTCATCTTATAAACATAAATCATGGACACATCGATGTATTAAATATTTATTTCTCAAACAGGTAAATGACCTGTTCTTTCGTTGACAGCAAAAAAGGTATCCCTCGAAACCTAATACCTTGTAAATACGTATGACAAAATATAGCTCAATTTTCTGAAGGAAAGCAAAACGATAAAAACGCAAGGTAGCCACTGAAAATTACGAGTAGTAATGAGTAGTAGAAGATAGAATGAATAAGTAACCTTGATTCACGGTACATTCGATAACATTCGCCTAACGATTAAAAACGTGTTTTTCATGTCAGCAAATGTCCCAAGGAAGAAATGACTGAAAGTCCATAACTTCTCATCTGCAGGCTTATGCAAAACTCATGTCTTCAATGCAAATTATCAGTGCAGTTCAATGCAGTCAACCGTGAGTCTAAGGCTGCTCCCCAGATACTTGGTTCCGCATAAAGTATGTCAGTTATAATAGTTCGTCAAAATGCATAAAGCCCTCAAGGAACAAATTTTTGGAAATGGCGGACAATCCGTTGTTCTAAAATTGAGCATACTACTGTGTCCAAAAAATAAGGTGACATATGAATTTAAACTGCGCGCGTCGAAGGATTTGGAAATTTTTCTTTCTTTTTAGGTTGGTAGTACTGTCAGTGACATCTATGTGAAATTTCATGTCAAAATATATTCATAGTGTTTGAGATACGCGTCGTTTTGTGAGCTGCTAAAAGTGAGTTTTTCGTTTTTTGCGATGTCGAAATTTATTGAGCAAAGAATTTGCCTTAAATTTTGTTTGCGGAATCAATTTTCTGCTGCGGATACGTTGAGGATGGTGCAAAAAGCCTTTGATGATGAGGCTATGTCTAAAAAAATGTTTACAAGTGGTATAGTGATTTCCAAGCCGGCCGTGAACGTGTCGAAGACGAAGAGCGATCTGGGCGACCATCAACCTCAAGCGATGGAGCTCACGTCCAACAAATCAAAGATTTGGTGTTGAAAAACCATCGATTAACGATTAGAGACCTTGCTGATGAAGTTGGCTTTTCGAAAGGCTCAGTCAATACCATTTTGAAGGATGCTTTGGGCCTCAAGCGCGTCAAATCTCGACTGGTACCGAAAACATTGAATTTTTTGGAAAAAAGGCGTCGCGTTGAAGTGTGTGAAACAATGCTTTCCGACTACCAGGATGTCATGAAACGCATTATAACTGGCGATGAGACTTGGATCTATGCTTACGACCCCGAAACAACCGATCAATCGAGCGAATATCGTGCCAAAGGAGAGCCGAGACCAAAAAAACCGCGCCAAAGTCGCTCAAAAATCAAGGTCATGTTGACTGTTTTCTTCGATTATCGTGGTGTTGTGCTTTATGAATTCCTTCCAACCGGCCAAACAGTCAGCAAGGAATATAATTTGAACGTTATGCGTCGTTTGCGTAACGCTATCCGCCTAAAAAGGCCGGAATTGTGGAAAGACAATTCTTGGTTTTTACACCACGATAATGCACCATCCCATACCGCACTCGTAATTCGCGATCATTTCGCCAAAAACTCAACCCATATCGTTCCGCAACCACCGTATTCACCTGATCTGGCGCCGTGCGACTTCTGGCTGTTCAATAAGCTCAAAAGACCGCTCCGGGGACACCGTTTTGATACGATAGAGGAGATTCAAGCCGCACCGAAGACGGAACTGAAGGCCATCCCGGAAAGTGACTACAACCAGTGTTTCAAAGATTGGAAAATCCGTTAGCATAAGTGCATTGCATCGGGAGGGGATTACTTTGAAGGGGATGAAATTGATTTGGAAGAATTAATAAAGAATTTTTAAAATAAATACAATGTCACCTTATTTTTTGGACACAGTAGTATACTCTGTTCTGACCTCACCAAAAGTTGTGAGCAAATAGCTCCCTCCGACCCCACTTGTGAGTATCAAAGAAGTGCCCTGAGATAAAAGAAGTTTGATGTGTAGCTTCAGAAGCAAAAACTGCGACAGCGACCGACCACGAACATTATATAGTAATTCCATTATGGAGGGGACACATAATATGCATAGTTCTGACACCTGATTGTTACCAATGACAACAGCACCTCCACATGCTTATTTGGAGTCGGGTCGGTTTCTTCGTATCATCATGTTACATTACTATGTTAAGGCATAGTATTCTTAAAATGTGCCCCTAAAATAGCTCAATTTCGTTAACCGAAAAATCATTTGGTCTTCCGTATTTCAACCACTTGAAAAGAATGTCTTTCTGCTTGGTTTTTTTGTTTGTAGATTCATATAAACCGATGACATTTTTAAGGGTCTTCTCGCTTTTCCTGATCTGGGGATTCAAGACTTGGGTTAAAATGTTAATGTGCTAGCGTTTCACGTGAATTTCTGCTAAGGCGTGTTTTGATTTTTAAACATATGTGGTCATTCGAAAACCACGATATTTTGTGGTCTGTCCCGTTTGCCCGCATAAAATACACTTGAGGAATTGAGAAACGTTAACCTTATTACTAAGAGAGGACATGTTTTCGCTTTGTGTACTTTTAAAAAAGCACTGCACAAGCACCGAGGTTGCATCTCGGAGTTCGACGTACGTTACATCACGGAATTTTGGACCTTGAACATATTGTTAAAAGACTAGGATTTTCATTTTCTACGACCACTTTATCGCTGAAGCCTTCTGTGTGATCAAGGATCTTAATTTATTGATTTATACAACAAATCGTTTCTGATCATGTCAGCCAAGGTTTTTTCCGTGTGTCAGTTGTTTCTGCGCCAAACCAGCTGGGCGTCTAACGAATATACTATATAGTACTGCTCCACCAGTCTATTACAAGACTCGCGTCCTGCTAGTTGTTATTTTAGGCACCCAATTTAGCGCTAATTCAGAGCTTCTCGAAAGATCCATGAGTCTGTATAAAGTTGTGCAGCTGAAAAGTATAAAGCTCCAAATCTTATGTCGGCGTCAGCAAAACGGGGAGAAAATAAATTTGACAAATAAGTTAAGTTAGTACAGTAGTAAAGTTTCATGAAGAGAAATGGCATACTTGATCATTAATAATAAATCATAGCTAATAAAAGGCAACTTGGACTTGGGTTCATTACAATGTTGTCGATAGTGATAGCTCGTTTGAGAACCGGAGCCCTCCTTCACGAATTTTGTGTGCGTGTTCCATTTTGGAAAAGGAGGTTTGACCTAGAGTTTATTGCCGTCTTTGAATGGTCCCAGCATATTTATTTGGACAGTTGTATAATTATCAGATGGATGGCGAGATTGGTAGAGCGCCTGCGCATGATTTTCAATTGATTCAATTGATAGGTCCCAGGTTCGATTTATAAAGTGGTCTAGTTTTTCGAATCTGGGCCAGTTACTATATGCCACTGGGATAAAGTTAATGGCACTATCAGTGGATTGATCGACCAGTGATAGTAGTCTGTCTTATGGGTGGCATTGTTGTTGTGGTTGTTGTATCGGCTTAGTTCCTAGTTCGTGTTGTCAAAATAGTGGTGTAGAGGTTTTCAAACCACTCCATAATCTTTCATTCTTCTCCTAATTATTCCGCCTGCTCTGTGCTTCACGCATTTTATAAGAGTATTCATATCCTCTTGATGAGCGAGCCAATTATAAAATAAAATGTGGATAACCAATCATTCACTAGGGCCCGCATAAAAACGACGGTGCCATTTACTTCCTGATTAGAACATCGACCATCGATCATTGAGGACCTAAGCCTTAGAAAAAACTGTTTTCAATAGGTGGAGAATTATTATTAAATCTTTTGACGGACCGAGCCATTACTGTGGATGGACTAGACCCATATCTTTTTAAACTCGTTGACTTCGCACCCTCCTCGGAATGATCGGCTCCACTGTCTAGATAAAATGACTCACAAAGTGAGCGTTTTTTATCCTTCTTGTTGCTATATCAAAACTCGAGCCTAGTTATCTGGACTTATAAAAGTAGCATCGGTGAGTGCGGTGAATCTTTGTTGGATCTCCTGCAAGGATTTGCTATTCGCGCCAAAATAGATTACTCTTTTAAAATAATGATGAAGAATCGAAAATTATACTGACTGCTTTAGGGCAATAATGAAACTGTCAACTTGTCAACTCGCTAAGCTAGGAACAAAATACAAACGTTGTAGCAGAAATGTTACTAAATAGAGGCTCTCAGCCATTAAAGAATTATAATTAAACTAATGAAAAATATAGAAATTAAAAATTAAATTAAGACGAGTAATCGAAATCATTCTTCCAAGACAAGAGGTTATGCCTTAATTGAAAGTAGCGAAGTTCAAATTTATACTAACAACAATACAACGAGTATGTTCATATTTGTGTACCTTGTTTAGGTTTTTGGAAATCAGAATTGGACCGTATTTATTTTTAACCTTTAAATCGTACTTGAAAGCGATTCCTTTTTATTTTTACTTTTGTTAGAATGCATGCTTCCATCGTCCAGGGCCGTTAGTTTAATTTAGCTGCCAGAGTTCAAGACAAAGGGCCGCATGTGTCGTAAAATTATCGATTGGAGTTCATTCAACATTCATCTACGCCACTGTTAGAGGCAATGTGGAACAGTGTGCGTGACAAAGCTCTTTGACCTGTCTAACAAACACAGACGCATGCTACTGCGTTTAGTAGCGATGCCTCGCGTTGCTTTAGACACCAACCAACGAACCAAAGACAAAAGCTTTTTTTTTGTTTCCGCGAATGACTTTGACTCCCCATTCCTAGATTACCATATGTTTAGGTTTATACAGAGTTACCTTTAACCAAAACGTTCCATAAATTTTAATAAAAGCAAACAAAGTGCACGGATAAAATTTGGGTTTGTTTTTCTTCTGACAAGCAGCATATCCAAATATATACAGGGTGTTCTTTAAAATTCAGTTCTTGTTTTTTTTCAAGGGCATACAAATTTATAATTTACATTGTATTGATCGAAAGTAAGGAATGTGGTGATAGCCACCATGTGGCCTTCGCTGGACGTGGAAATTCGCAGACTTCTGTTATTATTCCAACAATTTTGTTGCGAATATTGTCCTTCAGCATGAAGGATTTTATTGGCTTGCTAGTGTACATAATTTTTCACGTACCCTCATAGGACGAAATGAGGGAATCGTTGGGGCCAGTAGATACGGTTAAGTTGATTTAACTCAGGAAAAAGAACGTTTTTAAAGCTGCCTCGTTGATATCACTTTTTTTCTTATAACCTCAAATAAACATTTATTTATCAAGTAGAGGTTTTCTGTGCCCCAATGATGACTCTCCTGTTTATAAATAAGGAGACCCTATAAGCTACTCCAACTAAAGAGATATCAGTCTCCCTAACATGGCCTATGCGAACATCAAAACCAGTTCGTCACCAATTTAATAGGTCCATTTCAGTGTGGCCTTAAAACAGATAAGTCCAGCATAGACTAAATATTTACATTACGGCAGATCTTGGGAAAAATTCCATTAGCTCCAAATCGACACCCACCACCTTTTTATCAATTTCTATGCCGCCTATGACAGCATCTACAGAGACGAGCTAACATATTTATCTGGAACCGTGTGTAGTTAACGTAGGAAGAACGCAGCGTAATGCGTTGCTGTTATGTGAATTGAGACAGAGGCGGAAAAGACGGGTTTGGTGGTAAACGCGACAGGGAAGAAAGGACATCTAATACTGGTGGCTTGGTCAGATCGCAAAGAAAGTGTCGCTTTTTAAGACCATTTCCATCCCGATCTTGTTATTTTGTGCAGAAGCCTCGGCACTTTCAAAACCGGATGAAGGAAAAATTCTACATGTGATCAATGGTCCCGTCTGCTGACACGGTGATAGAGCAAGGGTTGAACAGCGACATCGACCTCACCAAAAGGATTAAAGTCCAACGGCTGAGATGGCTTGAACATGTAGAGTGAATGGACACCAATGCAACGGCCCGGAAAGTCTTCGCATTCACCCCCGAGAAACCGCGCAGTGGACTTAAGCGGCGCATGTGTGTGTGTGTGTGCGTGTAGTGCCGGTTTTCGGAGAACCCAATTAGCACTATGTGCCGTTTTGATACCAAAGCTCTTTATGTATGTATAATTACGTAAGTTATTACAAGGATTCGAAAAAGGGGTTGCCTAGTGTTTGCTGTCTGACTCTAGCAAGCGCTGGGCAGTTGCACAGAAAATGAGTTAGTGTCTCTTTTTCTGAAGCGTCTGTCGTTACAGCTGCGACAGTTTGTGTTGTATGGAATGTTTAGTCTGTTTGCCTGGTGTCTAATCGGCCAGTGCTCTGTGATGACCGCTATTATTCTCGCGATGTCAGTGCGGGTCCGACTTAGAACATCATCAGTATATAACGGTCATGTTTTCCTGGATTTTAGGCAAGTGTTGAGTTAAGACCACATAAAGTCAGCAATTTCCCGGGAATGTGTATTGATTTTAACTTTGACCAGTCTAATCCTTTCGAGCTGTCGAGTGCAGAGTTTTGCTTGGCTTATTCATCAGCTCTTTCATTACCTGGAATGTGACTGTGCCCGGGAACCCAATCAATGGTTACCTTGAATCTTTCTGATATTCTAGCAAACTGCTCGCGGCAGTCTTGAACTATTTGTGTTTTAACCTACAAATGATGGTCGTTACTGTAGCTTTAATGGCTGTTTGGCTATCAACGAGAAAAGCCATTCTTTGTATCGAGCCTGTGTGTTCAATTGGTCTGATTAGATGACACGGTTCCTTAATGGCGAAGATTTCTGCCTGAAAGAAACTGGTGTCACATACAAGTGGAAAGAGTCTTCAACAGCTAGGGACCGACCCTGGCTAAAGGGGCAAGTTACAGTCCTGGCTCACCCCGGACTGTAGCGTCACCTTAAACAAGCAGCTGCAAGAATCGAATTTTGCCGTCATTTCATGCAATTGGTAGGACATTCCCAAATCTTGTTCACAGAGTCAATGCAAGTAATCCGCATATTCAGTAATACTCTGTTACATTGCATCAATCGTTCCTGATTAAGGCTTAATTGCCGCCCATTCTTTACTTTATTTATTAGTGTTTCATATTTTCAAAATAATTGCAAGGTAAGCTGCCTCACAATTACAACAAATGCCTTTTGACCGGTGTCATCCAAAATTATCATAAATGGCAACATAAAAGTCACCCTGTATCTGCATTTACTGACGCTTGAAAATCGCTGATGTGTGAACAACCTTAAGTAAACTCGTGTACATAATTTGCGCTTCTGTGACCTCATTAAGTCCTTAAATTTCAGGCAATACAAGCAAAATCCGATTGGCAAAAAAAATAAAACAAAGAAACCAGTCTTCTCGCTCTAAGGACGAACGAGTATGACTACTGTCATTACCTTGAACTCTTTACAGTCTGACGTCGACGTGTATTCGTACTCGTATAGTGCCATGGGTTTATGGAATGAATCAAGCAACATCGAGAGTATCCTTTTTTCGTTCAAGCACCAAAAAGGGGGGAGGGGGTTTAAGAAGAGACCGATACCGAAATAGCGCTGGATATTGTATCCTTTGTTAGATAACATGTAACGTAGAATCCATATGCAGGCAAAAACCATATGTAATGAATATATGTGTATTTTTCAATGTATTTTTAAGACCAGATTCGATTTGAAATTGTATACACATATGCATATGGACATAAATCGAAATACAAACAATAATCGGGGTGTCCCTTGTTTCAATACAAAATGATGACTTTGGCAAACAAATCGCTTACTAGATACAGCAACACAAAATACATACCTTTGGATACGGTGATGATTTATTGCTTTTCCAATACATTCGAATGCAGTTTTTGTCTTGAAATTTTGAAGTTATTGGATTTCTTTTGCTTTAATAAATAAACCATTGAGATCATTAAAATATACGAAATTATTTAAACTATCTTTAGTTTATCTCATGAATATGAGAATGTTCTGTAAGGATTAATTACTATCAAGTTTGAAAATCATCTCGAGAATGGTTTCTTCCATTGCTTTAACTCAGAACTTAACAAATAAATCACGTCAAAAGGACGAAAGTTTGCATAGCTTGCCACTTAATTAATCTCTCGTGTGTAAATGGAAAGCCTGTTGACATTTAAGACGAATCGATTAATTTGGCTTATTGCGGACTTTTGGTGACTTACGTTTGTGAATTACTGAAATGCCATTTAATTTTATTTATTTCGATGCGACGCTACGCTGCAGCTGTCACAACTTCTGAGCTGTGATAATCTTGACGAAAATTACCAACTTTTGGGTCAGAAACTATAGCGAAATCGATATCAAACCTGGATGAGAGGTTTTACTCAACATTAGATCCAGATGGTGGTTCATCGATTGCCTTAAAACATTGTGCTGATAATTTGTCGTGTTCACTTTTCGTTCTGGTCAATCATACTTAGCCTGATTGTAAATGTTAAGTTTCTTGAAAGATGTCATTTATTAATTTTTTGTTTGAGAAAGTTCCAAAGGATAACATTTACAACAATCGTCCAATTTCGAGGCTCACTTTAACTAATATAATCCTGTTTGGTTCCTTTCTATCTAAAAATAAAGCAAATACATTGTCCCATCGCGGTTTTTCTTTTAAAGCTTAACAAATTTGATTTTAATCTGAAGATCTGTCAAATATAACGAATGCACGCTGTCTAATTATTGTATTTTTAAAGATCTAAATGAAAATCTTCAACGATGCTAAGATCGTTAATCCTTTATGGATCTTTATGGACAGCTCAGAAGTTTACACTTTTGAGAACAAGGCTAGAACTTGCCAAAGCTCTTGCTATTCCTGCACTAATGTATAAATGTGAGATCTTCTATAATTGTGATGCTGACAGAAGGGAAGGAAGGGAAGCACTTTTTGTTATGTGTACAACCTCAAAAAAGAAAAACAAACAGATCAGTTATATTTAAGCGATAATCAGCTTTATTTAATCAGTTATATTTAATCAGAATACAGCTGCAATACGGCTCTACTTAATGTACTAGACGATATAAGGAATGCAGTTGCTAAAAGGTCATTGCTTCGTTCCTAGTTCTACTCGATTTTTCCAAGGCCTTTGATACCATCAGCCATTCAATTCTTTGTGAAATACTTGCTAGATTTTCATCATATCTATCTGGCAGAAAACAAGATGTCGTACTACGAGGGGTTCATCAGGGTTCCATATTAGGTCCATTGCTCTTCTTCACTGCTCCGATAGAATATGTAAATACTGTGAACAATCTAGCTATCATTTTTAATCGAAACTTTACTTGGGATGACCACGTAAATAAGATTTTTGGAAAAGTATATGGCGCTCTCCGCACACTATGGGTCACTAAGGACTACACTCCTTTTAAGACCCGAAATATGATTGGAAAAAAGCTTGCGGTTCCCATTCTGATGTACGGCTGCGAGGTTTTTGCAAATTACGATTCAATAGGCCGAACGAAGCTCAATGTCCAATCAAACAATATCGCACGTTACATTTACGGCCTGAGGTCTAGTTTCTCAAAAAATATATACGGTATGTATTTTGACAACTTATTGAAATATTAAACGCTTGATTTGTTATTTAATATTCTCAAATTATGCCAACCTTCGTGTCTCCTTAGAAGGTTTCAGTTCTTAGCATCACCAAGACTAACTAATCTCCTTCTGTCTAGGTTCTCATATCTGGTATCTGAGCGACAGCTTTTCGTAAAAGCCGCTCGGTTTTGGAATAGTCTCCCGAATCACATCAGAGAAACATGTAGTGAAATCAGATTCCGTAAAAAGCCGCAGTCCTTTTTTTGCTCCTCTTAAAAGAACAACAACATTAACTTAGCCAACATTAATAGTGTAACCTTTAACTTAACTTTCTTTTTTATCTATTCACTTTTTAACTTTTAATTTAAAGTTTATTTAATTTATAACAACAACGTTTATTTATAACTTTTTCCTTTTTCTTTAGATTTGTCCTCTAATGCGATTCTACATAAAGCTGTACATATACTATATAAATAAGATATTGTATCTTCATGTAAAAGCATACTTGAGAACAAAAAAATAAATAAAAAGGTTTGACTATGTTTCACCAAAAATTAGTGTTGGAAATGACTTTTCAGAACCACGTCAAGTTTCATACATTCGTTCTCTTCTTTAGGATTATAAAAACAAGGCAACAAACATATCTCTGGTTTTCGGAGTTCAAATGAGGGCGACTAGAATTTGATTACCTAATTCAAGCAGATTCAATTCAAATAATTTGATGAATTTTTCTATTTTATTTTGAATTTTTTATTCAAATAAAAATATATTTCCATTGAAAATATTTTATCCTATCCTACATTCATTTTTAAACCTGAATTTAAATTAATGTGTTTAGTTATTCCCTTGTCATATTTAAATTTATACTTAAAGTTTATCTTTGGAAGAAGTACATGATAATTTATAAATAAATATTGGGTAGGCAACTAAGTAATTGCGGATTTCGCTCATAGATGGCTTTAGTTGAATTTTTAGGTTTGCTGACGTAATTGAAATGTCAAAAACATTTTGTTATCTGATAGTTGGTACTTCAACTGTTAAACAGTAAAAAAAAATGTTTGATCGGTTGTGTAGTTTTTGTTTGGCGTCTGTTGAAAAAAAAGGAAAAAATGTATCGCAAGCTCACAAAAACCTCTATGTGCTGTTTATGGTGACGAAGCTTTAAAAGAATGCCAGTGTCAAAATTGGTTTGCCAAATTTCGTTCTGATGATTTTCCACTCAAAGATGAAAAACGCTCTAGTCATCCAGTTGAAGTTAATGACGACCAAATCAAAGCAATAATCGATTCGGATCAACACAGTACAACACGTGAGATTGCAGAGAAGCTTCGTGTATCACAAACATGCATTGAAAATCGCTTAAAACAACTTTGCTATGTACGAAAACTCGATATATCGGTTATCCGTGAACTGAGAGAAAATAAATTACACAACGTATTAACATCTGCGATTTGTTAAAGAAACGTAATCAAAATGATCCATTTTTAAAACGATTGAAATGGGTTGTTTACAAGAATGTCAATCGGAAAAGATAGTGGAGGAAGCCAGGTGAACCAGGTCAAACAACATCAAAAGCTGATATTCATCAAAAGAAAATTATGTTATCAGTTTGGAGGGATACAAAAGAATTGTCTACATTGAACAACTAACAAAATTGAACAATCGAAAAGGTGTTGTATTCCATCATGACAATGCAAGGCCACACACATCTTGGGTCAATCGGCAAAAATTATTGGAGCTTGGTTGGGAATTTTTGCCACATCCATCATTATAATGCAATACATTTCAGAATAAAGTTATTTCGTTCCGTGAAAAATTGTCTTTTATTTTCTAAAAAAATCCGCAATTTACTTAGTTGCCAACCTGATAATAAATCCTCCACCAACGACGCCACTTAGAAAACCGCCGCAAGATTTAAAAAAAACGACACGAAAGAAGCAAAAAAAAATTCTTCAATAACATAACAATAAAACTATAATTAAAAATAAAAATAAAAACATTTCTTAGTTCTCGTTTAAATGGTTAAAAGTTAAGAATTACGTAGTTAAAAATGTTAAAATTATGTAGATTAAAATGTTAAAAATGTTGAAGTTAAGAAGCTTCTTAATCATAAGATTCACAGGGAACATAAGTGTTATTATATGACATACTTTCGAAACCTCTTATTTACATATAATGTTACACTATTAAAACAAAAAAACTAAAGGGTGTGGACTCTGAAAGTAAAATTGAATTAAGAAATAGATCAACGTCTGCCAAAACACATGAACGTATTAAACAAATTGAATTGCATTTTGGTTCAAAAACTGAACCATTTCAAAAATGCTTTTCATCTTCGAAGATTTGACCAAGTTCGTAATTCGTCTTTTTATCCTTACCATTTAGTTATTTCAAATAAAAACTTAGAAACCGAATTAAAACAGAAATATTAAATTGTCTTTTAATAAAAAAAACCATCGAAGAAAGTATTGTGAGCTTGCTATGGTAAGAATGTCTTACCAAGTGAATTAGTAACCGACTTTTCAAAAGGTTCATTTCTACAATACTAAAAGTTAGTTTAGTTTTGAAGACCAAAATATATATCTTCATCTCTTCATTAACATGCATTTAAATAGACTTAAATCAATTCTTTGTGGGTAACATAATTATGACAACATGTTCCCATTACTTTCAACCACGTTTTTATAGTTAAACGACTATTTGATATTCTCTTTCTAATGTTTGACATTAGTAAATTCAAAGCACTGAATTCTATTTCCCCCTTCAGCTTTACTAAATGATAATGATACGAATTTGAGCAAATTTTCAAATTGTGGAAAATAACACACATCTTTGTGATGGAAAACTTAAGTTCAAGGCTATTGGTTTTAACAGCTCGAGAACGAAGCCTTCTTATATATTTCGAATTTCAATTTTATTTTCTAAGTTTACACCTTTAAGCTTTTTTTAAGACAGTTTTACGTAGATACGGGGTGTCAAAAGCATGTGCTTATGTCATATCACTCTGAAAAGCTGCGTCATCAGGAATAAGTATTTTCATTGAGGAATTATTGAAAAAATGCAAATCAGTCAAGATTTTTAAAATATGGGAATCGTAGCTTTCTAATAAAAGATTACTCTAGTTTCTTCTTCTAGAACATTTTTATTTTTCTGTCATTGTAAATCATTAATTTTGCAATTTTGAAGAATTTAAATGAACAAGGTCAATGATGAAATTTTAATTTATGGAAAATATATTTCTATCTAAATATTGTTTTTGGAGCAAAAAGATTATTCGATTTTAACAGGCGAATATTTTTAGCAAAGAATATATTCCCTGCAGCCCAAAAATATTCCACAAGTGGTATACTATATAACATTCAACTGTGGTGACACTGTTCATAAGTTTCTGGCGGATGTCGCTTCAACATTAGCTTCGAAATCCAGCAGCGTAAGGCATCATATTAAGCACTCTATTTGGCTTAATCCCAGTACAACAGTACGATTGTGTATAAGGAATACAGTTTGGACCTTCACTGTTTTCATTATTCTTTCAATATTTCCTTATGCTTTTGAATGTGTGGAAATTTGCCACTCTGGACATTTGACGTATGAACATCGGAGTACTATCAACAAAATCTTGAGAAATGAAAATCAGAACATGTTCGGCTTTCAATAGGAAAAAGTAAAAAAATGCGTCCATTAAAATATGCCTCTGTAGCAATTTGAAAAACATTTATCCCTCAATTTCAATTCAGAAAGTACAAAAAAGTTAAAATTAAATTGGAATATTATATTCTCGAGCATATTGTTTTTATAGTCCAAATAATTGTATCAGTTTTGTGGTATGAACTACGATTTCAGAAGCATCAAAAAAGTATGTAAATGCATATGAACGGACAGCACACACAAAATTAATATGAGATTTTGTTTACTTGAATTTAAATTTGAGATGTGTTCCTGCGCTTCATTGATATTCCGAAGGCGAAGCAAAGTAGTAGACTGGCAGGGTTATGATTCCTTAAACTTGGTTCATAGACTCCCCCTTAAGGGAAGCAGCAGTTATTCAGTTCGCAGAGTTCACACAATGGAAAGAAAGTCATAAAACAGACATGAAGCGATTAAATTATTTTTATATAAGAAACATATAAACATAAACGAATAATTGAATTCGATTAAATGGTAATTGCATATACTACCAACTCAAGTGAAGCGTACAAAATAAGGGTCAACAAGCGTGGTTGTTTTTAAGGAATAAATTAAATTTAAGTAATTTGATGACAGAAACCTATGTCAAGAAATATTTCATTACTTCACTTCAAAAAGTTTTCTGATTGTCCATAAAAAGTGTACTTGGATTGGACAAACAAATAGACAATAAATCCTTCTTCTTTTGTTTCTTGAATATCACATGCAACAAGTGGTTTTTAGGGCTCCGTACCCAAAGGGTGGCAATGGAAACCTATTACTAAGGCTTCGCTGTCCGTCCGTTTGCCACAGGGCTGTATATCCTGAACTGTAATAAGAAGACACTTGCAGAATGTCTACTTCCATGGCCGCTATAAAACAAATAATATGATGAATTAAAGTTTAAAAGAAGTTTAACTGCAAAGGATTGTACGGTGATATGGAACCCTTTACATCCCACTCGAACTTGGCTGCTTTTGTTATTTTCGTTTGAGAAGATAGTCCTTTCTGCCTTAACCTTAAATGAATTTTTTACGAGCAATTTTATAATTTTCCTTTTACGAATGTCGACATACGTCTTTTCGAATACAAATTAATGATCCTTCATCACGAATTCGAAACTGAAACCGAGAACCAACCACTTTCACCGAAGTCCAGGCAAGAAAAACAGGACATTCTTGGAAGGAACGTATAATGAGGCTGTACGCATCTTCAGTTAGGTTTTTTTTTCGTTTTTTTAAATAGTGCACGTGCTCAAGGGATTGATTGGACCCTTATAGTGCGTTTACACAGCACGAGCAGAAGGAAAGTAAGAAGGGAGAGAAAGAAGGTAGCCGTGCACATTGGTCTTAAATTGCTGTAGGTTGCAGTGCAGAGGAAAAGTAGAGCGAGGTAACGCATTCCACATGCGCGATGTTCGGCCTATAAAAGACTCTCTAAATTTCACAGTACTCCCGAAAATAGGCTTAAGGGTAAACTGATGAGCATCCAATGATGTGCGGGTGTTGCGAGTGAATTGTTGGAGGGGCGGAATGAAATAAGCTATTTCTTCGGAGCATTGGTGGCAAAAGTAGCGATAAAAGAGCGACGGGCAGGAAACATTTCTTCGATGTTCCAGCGAGTTTATAGATTTTGTTATAGTGCTGTCGTTTATAAGTTTTACCGCACGCTTTTGGATTCTATCTAGCAGGTGCAAAGTGGTTTTAGGTGCACCTGCCCAGATGTGAGCGTTGTACTCCATTTTTGGCCGAATAAAAGCCTTATAAATTGTAGCTAAGTCAGAAGGGGTAAAGTATTTCTTGCACCGGCTTAGGAAACCTAAACATTTCGCTGCATTCTTGGCAACATCGAATATGTAGTCATTCCAGCGTAAGTTAGAATTCACGCACACCCCGAGCATTGAAAGTTTTTCAGCTTCATCGACGCAAGTGCCATTCATGGACAATGGCTGGGTATTAAATTCTACTCGGTTAGCTAGACCCCATTTGATTATGCTGTCAATATCAGAATTTAATGTGTTAAACATACGTTGCCGTTCGATGTCTACGTCCGAAGAGCAGGGGCGTGAATCGTTAAACGCATATGAGAAACTGAGGGTACTGTCATCTGCGAAGGAATATATTGGATTAGATGTGATAGACAAGAGATCGTTTATGAAAATTAAAAAGAGAGTCGGAGACAAAACTGAGCCTTGGGGAACACCAGCATTTATATGGTTTCTTTAAAGCAAGCAAAAGCTATTGTGTTGGAAAAAGAAAATGAAAAAAAAAAACGAATAGAAACGGCTTGGTGATACAGTTTGTTGGAAGCTAGGCACCGATGCTACAATTCAAGAAAAAGCTATAAACTTTTATTTAGATTCCGGTCAAATAGCAATAATTTTGTTAACTAAGTGGGCATGGAGACCCAGTTTCAGTTTCAAATAAGAATATGTAAGAACATCATGCAATTTTTCACGGCTCCACACAAGTAGAATTTATTTTGCAAATGGGTGATCGGAGTGGTTACACTATCGTTTTTTATGCAAAATTCCAGGTACGCATTTAGAAATTTATTACATTTTTGTATGCTACAATACAATTTGTTTATAAACGCTTCGTGTCCATTCCTGGTTCCACCATCACACATTCATTCAATATTGTACCTATCCTTATATTAACTTTATTCAAAAGCTGTACTTAAGATAGTGATAAATTAATGCAGGTCTCTTAAAAAGAGTCTAAGCGCTTTAAGAAGCCTCTGACCTATTAATGACCATTATTCCGAGCGCTCGTTTAACCCGCATCTATTAGAGTGGGAATGAGGCCAATGATCGATGAATTGCATCGATGACCGAGAAGATTATACATCACATCATTTCCAACCCAGACGATGTTGTTCCCAGTTTTTAATTCCCGTGGTCGTGTAATGCTTGTGAACGTCTAAGACTCAAGACCTAGAAACCTGCGATGCCAAGTCTTTGGATGTGGAGGCGCCATGAAGAAAGTATTTTCGTGAAGTTTGTCAAGCAGCTTAACTTTTTGCACTTTAAGGTTGCCTAGGGAAACGTATTGACTCTCCTTAGTCAAAAATACATCTACAAAAACTTTATCCAAGAAACGGCTATTTTGGGGCTCTGCGACAAGCACCAAGGACTTTTCGACAAGATAAAGAATGAACTTTTAAAATAATAACAAACTTAGCTTTGTATTAGACTTAGCCCGAACGATTTCACTACCGCTAAATTGGATTGTAAGCAGATGTGAATTTTTTACAAACCAGTGGACCCAAATGAATTCCCCCATCTAATAAAGTGTTCAGAGGCCAGGAACAAAGCCAAGTGCGTTCCGTATAGTAAGTCCCTCTTCAGTAACCTCGATTTCTGCAATAATCCTAGATTCATAAATTTTGAATTCCGTGGCTTAAGTCCTCTCAGTCCGACAAGGGGTACTGGAGAGTTTCCGATTAAAATATCTTTTTTATAACATGCTTCGAAACTGCCGCGCCCACAATTTTTAAATGAATTTTGATACTAATAATATGGCAAATAAACTGTCGCTTTTTGTGACCTTAAATAGCAGAAATTCATACACAAACAAAAGAATATCTTTTGTGAAGTCAACTTGAAAAATAAGTAAAATAAATATTTAACCCACGGCAGAAATCGACTAGATTCACCAAAACTAAACCAAGGTTATGCCCAAGAGAAAGTAAATTGAAAAAATTTGGCGGTCGACATCTTCCTCCTCTCCATACATAAAAGTGGGGTTGCGAAATAGGGCACAGAAACTCAAGGTTAGGCAAATAGCTTCAAAGAACAAAAGCCTATACGATAAAAGTTGCAGGATATTCATGAGTACAGGAATGACATTGAGCGTTGTATGAACTGGAAGCAAGTGGATAAATTTCCTTAAGTGAAACTCTCTTTTGTGATGGCTCTTGTTGTCTCGAAAATTATCAATATTACTATGGAGGAAGTGTTTTCACACTATGGCTTACAGTATGAAAAAGAGGCCAAGTGTAGGTCCGACACGGGTAAGAAGGGTTCCATACCACCATACAATAAACACACACTTCTCCCTCGTTTTACACGGCAGATACGTTCGTGTAATTCGAAAAAATAATTTTAACATGAATAAAACCGTGGAAAACGAAAACGACCATAAAATATCATTAAAATCATAGAAAACATAAACATACGTGGGCTGCAAAAATGTTTGTACTTGGCGCACTAATTATTGCATACGAATAAAAGTTACAAATTAAGTTAAAAAAAAAAATGGAAGATCTTTAATTCGTGTTGAATTCTTACCAAAACTATTAATATAGCAAAACGGTTAACAAAACATTCTCGGAGAAAATCAAATAAAACAAAAAAACACTCCAATGTACTCGATTTTGAACTTTACAGCAATTTTGGGAATAGAGCTTATTTTTAATATTTAATCCATAGTCACTTATAACGTAAAACACCTTAAAATATGATATCCTCTTCAGGATAGGCACTCCTTTCTATATAATCGGGAATATGAGTCCTGAAAATTTGCAAACTATCCTCTTTTCTCATATTTCCATTAAATTTTTGAAGTGGTCCAACATGCCATCATGTAAAGCAACACCAAACCATGATGTTCCTTCCACCGTGCTTCACTGTTTCCTTTGGATGGTTTCCCCATGGCGGCGCCAGCAATATTGCTTCCCGTCTGACTGAAACTGGTTTCCAGTCATCTGCTGTCCAATTTCTATATTCTCGGGCGAACTTCAAACGAGCTTTAAAATTTTTTGCCGGGAATGCAGGTTTTGTTTTCTTTTACGCTGACATTTAGCCAATATCGTGGAGAGCTCTACTTGCAGTACACCGACTAACGGGCTTATTTATTGCTAGAGAAGCATCCTTTGGTGTTAAAAACTTGTGCCTTTTTATCTGCATTCTCATTAGACGTGCGTACGCTTCCGTTAATTTTTTTACAGCCTTTGACTTGTGGTGAGGCTGATGTTCCCCGCCTTTTCTGCACTTTTTTGACCACTGATTGGCTTATATTAAGCTACTTCCCTATGATTTGCGTCGAAGAGCAATTTCTTGTCATGGCTACAACGATGTCTTTAATATATCGTTATAGTTTCTGAATTACTTTAAAGAGCAACGATATTATTTAAATTTTGATTTTTTGCTGAAAACATATTGAACAAAGCTTTGGTGCAAAATTGAGTATATTGGAGTTGCTTTTGTTTTATTTAATTTTCTCTGAGAATTTGTTGTTTACTGTTTTCATCTATTAATACTTTTGTTAAAAATTTCACACGAATTAAAGATCTACCATTTTTTTAAACTTAATTTGTAACTTTTATTCTTATGCAATAATAAGTGCACCAAGTACAAAAATGCACTCCTTTTGCACCCCACTGTATTGGGGTTATATATTTTTTTATTTTATTATATAAAAATTAAAATGTGTAGGCAAACAATGATGATATTCGTTCTGTTGTTAAAAATCAATTCTCAGGCACATAAAATTTTGCTCTGAACACTTAAAGGGGAATTACCATGTTTTTGTGTTTTTATAAATAAGTTTATGACAGTAGTAGAAATAAATTCGCTTGCAGTCAAAATTAGACATTTTCAACATAATTTTTTTAACTTTCCATCAGGAAGTTTTTGTTTTTAATTTTCACAAAACCGTGTAAGATCGAAAACGTACAACAAAACTTTATTATTTAAAATTTCTCATATGTGCGAAGTGTACTTAAGTAGTCTTAGATTCTTACTTATGTTGATTACTGACAAATTTTAAACGACATCAGGAATCGAATTGATTGCAAATTTCAAGAAAATGTCCTTATTTCGTCCAGCGTATGCGTTTCAAACAAAATATAATTAAAAATCTCGCTGTGTAGACAATCACTTTAGCGAACTTCCACTTCCTTGAGCACTTGCACTATTTAAAAAAGCAGAACTTCCTGATGGTAAGTTCAAAAAAGAGACAAGCTAATTTACAAACCGCTCAAAAAGTCAACAACTGTTCAACATTTCTAAGAGCATAGATGCCATGATAAAGCTTCTGGTTCCATTCGGAGTCAAGCATAAACTGAGGGTCCAACCGCCACCATTTGTCGAAAAGTTATATTTCCCCAGAGAACTGTCGCACCAAAAATTTGCGTTTGGTTTTTTGTTAAAATTGATCCCCCAGCTTTACTGCATTTCAACGTTTAATCACTTAATTTTAGAAGAATCTACATTAAATTGTTCTCGCACAGTATCACTTGACCAACTGCGGATGCGAAATTCCTATGGCGGATTTTAAAAAAGGCTAATGTAAGCCGTCATTTGTTCAATATTGTTGATATTTGAGAGGCAGTCTTTATTGACATACTCATTCATAGTTACTCCGTAATATTTTAAGAATGCAAACCTTACAGTTCGAAGTTCCCCCTCCAACAGTATTTGTCCAAAAATATATGTCCTTTGATCTGTACAGAGCTTGAAGTTGTGTAATTCTTTCAAATCCTACTAGGGTCGACATACGACATTCTTGAGAAAGGAAAAAGGAGCTAGATCAAGGTAGAAACCCATTTAGACAAAAATCAAACAAAATGCAGACCTCTGACTGCCGGCGGTCACCGGAACAAATATGTCTTTTTCCAACTATAAAAATATGTTGTCCTAATAAAGCAAACAAAAAACTCAAACGGGAAGATATGGGAAAATAAGAACCGTGTTAAGCATCGTGGCCTGATCACCTTGCATGAAAAGGGCAAGGATTCTCAGAAAATAGCCGCTAATTTATTCCCATCGTGTTTTAAAAAGTTCGGTGGTTGTAATTCATATCATTTGTTAAGAAATTATTGTAAAAAATATACAAATATTATGATATTAAATATAAAATACAATATTATTAGAAAATTGGGATGAGCAAAAGTTTCAAATCGAGTAAAAAAAACTGAAAGTTAATTGTGCGCAAGAGATTCGGAGATTGATTTTCAAAATCGTCTAATTGGTAGTTTTTGAAACTCTACGATATATAAATTCAATTTAAATGGGCAGGTCGAACCTTATTCATATTTTAACGATTAACAAAAATAGAAAATGAAATGGCCACCATAAATAAAAAAGGCGGCTAAGTGCGAGTTTCAAATCCACACGAAAGGTTCCGTGCCACCAAACATAGCATACGTCTTGGCGGAATCTTGAGTTGGTTTTTAAATTAATTTTCAATTTCTCATTGCCTACTTCTTGACAAAACGTGTTTTTCACAGAGGGCCCCTTTGTTTTAAAATTTAAATGAATTTTTGTTATATCGGCCATTGTAAAACTCATTCTGTGCGAATTGCCCTGCGATAGACTCACGAAATAACAGCGGTGGCTTACTAAAATGATTCCGTTGGCACAAATTGGGTACGTAACCTTTTAAAGGATTTACACTCATTATAAAGCAATTGTATTCAAGAAGATATCTTGAGAAAAAATGTTAAGCCTTTGAAATACTGATTAAGCTTATTTTCTGAAATTTTCAGGTTTGGTAACGGAGAAGTCAAATATTTCGCACAAAAATCTGAACCTATTGTATTTCATAAGTTGTAAAACCAAATCAAAAAAGGTTAAGACAAGATACGCTTTTTATGGTCAAATTTATTGTTACAACGTTCGACAAATGAATGAGCAAGTTAGGGACTGTTTCAGTGGGGCTCTTCGTAATAAACAAAAATATAACCGCTATCAAGAAGAAGCCTTAACATTTATTCTCGGCTGTCAGCCTTTCCAGCTTTTGGTAGCCTTATGGAAGCTACAATTAAAGAACTTAGTTGGGTAAGTCATTTATATTCCGAAAAACCGAAGCTCGTTCAGTAAAACAATAATTTGAATTTGATAAACAAGTATTTGAGTCTAATGTTTGATGTGAGCTTATGTGAGGAAATAACCTAGTAAAAATGTTAACAAAGTAAACTTTCAAAAAAATTCAGCCAGGTCTTTGCCAGAAAAAAAAGGATGGTAGCCATTTAACAATCTTAATTAGCAACACAAATTATCGACACAGCAGACGTATAGCGGACAGGAAATTTATTAGTTGAGCAAGAAAGTATTTCGGTTTTTAGAAGAAGCTTTTAAATTATGTTTTCTGAGGTTTGGTCAATGTTAAGTATTTTTCTCTTTTGACATTTGACAACTGACAACTGCCATTTTAAGCTAGCTTTAGAAGAAAATCGCGCTTTAAAAAGATTTGTGAGACATGTGAAGTTTATGTTGACTGCTTGAAACAGCGCATTTATCAGAATCAGTTTAAGAAATTCAGCTCTGGAGACTTTTCAGTCCAAGATGACCACCTTTCAGTAGACGAATTGAAGTTGATGATGACTAAATCAAAGAGATAATTGAATTAGATCATAAAACTATGCGAGAGATTGCAGAGAGGTTAAATGCATCACACACAACAATTGAAACGTGTAGAACTTGTAAAAAAGCTCGATACATGGGTTGCACATGAATTGAAAGAGATTCACTTTTGCGATATGCATCTCAAACACAACAAAATGGATCCTTTTTTTAAAACTGGTAACGATGATAGTTTACAAAAAACATAAATCAAAATATGGTACATAAAGGTCCAAGCGTGGTGACCCAGCTTGAACCACCTCCGAAGCTGCACTGCATGAAAAGAAGTTTATGTTGTCAATTTGGTGGGATGATGAATGTGTTGTGTATTTTGAGTTGCTTCAACAATCAGTTTAGATATTTGCTTTAAACAACAAATGAAACTCGAAAAGCTAGACCACACATATCTTAGCTAATTATTCACCCCTATCATTCACTCCGCCGCCATGAGGAAAGATCCACCGAAATTTCAACTTCGCTTTCATTCAATCCATTCGAAAGAACTTGTCCGCTTGTCAGCAAAGTGAATGACTTTTCACGTGATTATCCAAAACGAGCGCATTGGATCTCTCCATACAAAGTTTGACGTTACTTTTTAGGGGTATAAAATTAAAAATTTGTTTTTACGAAAAAAACTGCCAACAGCGATCAGGTTAAAGAATTAATCAGCCGGACATCGGAAGAAAAAATATGATAGATGAGGGAGTTCTAGGAAGTTCTGCAGACGAAGCTGAATTGCTAACTGTCGCCACGAAAGAAAGTCATCCTATGGAAAACGGTTGCTGTATAAGTTTTTATATAGGATTTACCAATAAGGACATGACAACTTTTTTTTTTTTAAATAAAATAAAAAGATTGTAAGGTGTGCTGTGTGGCTTGTGGCTCCATCCTATTAAAACCACATGTCGTCTAAGTCCATATCTTCCAATTCGGGCCAGTGACGTGACGATCGTTATCGTCGACGAAAAAAGATGGCCCAATAAAGCCGCCGGCTTTGTGGTGATGAAATGGTGATTCATAAAGCAAATGTGGTTTTTAACCCGACCAATAACGCATATTATGCTAATTGAGTCAAAAATGAGCTTCATCACAGAAGATGTTTTTTGCGATCAAATTCATCATTTTAGCGTATCTTCTCGAGAGCCCAATCGGAGAACATACGTCGCTTCAAATGGTCCATCGGCCTCCATTCTTGAGTCAGCTTGATCTTGTTTGGGTGGAAACCATGGTCCTTATGCAAAATACGCCATAATGTGGTCTGAGCGAATTGACTGATTTGGATCATTTGCTACGGTCGCCTGAAGGACAGCGATATCTTATACTTGGATCAAGACCTTACAAAAAGAAATATTTTATCTAACTTGGCATCTGATAGCTTCATAATGTCTTGACCGAATGTCTATAACTTTAGGTGAGATGTTCGCCTATATGATGTCTTCAAAAAACAGGGCAAGGCTTTCCATTATCTGCATTTTTATCTGCAGCTTTTTAATTGTTGTCAACCATACTAGATCAGTCGGTTTTGAAAAAGACAACCACAGTCGGAAAAACAGTGCATTTGGCGGATTGAATGATCAAACGCGGCCTTCATGATTGAAGTGAATGAAAGGCGTGGTTATAAAATCTTGGTTGCGAAATGATGTTTGTGACACATCCTATAGTTTCGAAGATTGCAGGGCTCTTAAAATGGCAAGACTTTCACCAATGCCGATGACCTAAAATCGCATTTGGTTCAGTTTTGTACCAAAAAAGGGCCGATAGTTATTCAGCAAGGAATCATGAAGTTGCCAGAAATATGTCAGAAGATCATCGAACGCATAGAAAATGTATAATTGTTGTTTTAATATAAATTACTTTCATGCCAACCCAATAGATTAGAATAAGTACCACAAAAAAACAGAGTGTAGGTCCCTCGGGTCTGTCCTAAAGTAAAAACAAAGACGTTGCCCTTTTTAGTAAAGTACAATGAACGCATCTTGTTTGCTGTGCTAATCGACCAGATACACAATCGTCTCAAACACTAAATAACTGTCAACATAAAAAAGCGCCTGTAAAGAGGACTTTTTGTATACATCCTTCTGAAGGACATGGTGGATTCAAAATGAGCCTATTCCATCCATCACAATGGACCATTCTACCTTAAATATTTTCACTTTATCTTTAAAATCTTATTCAATTAATTTTATTCAAAATTTCGAACAAACCATTTGTTTCTAGAGAATACCAGAAAAAAAAATTAAGCAATAAATAAAATCGTGCCGCTCGTCATTTAAGACGTGACACATTTTAAATCACTCACCTGAGGTGTTCGAGTGTCTTCGTTTGTGTAATTACACTGACACCCCTCCTCGCAGCAGAGTCGCACCAATTCGTGTTCCCCGCATGTGCATGGCTCTTCGTCCTCCTCATCGTATGCACAATCTTCACGAATCAAAATAATGTAATCGGCCTCGAAAAATTCATTACGCGTCTCATCGAAGACGACACGATTTTTGCGTACTGGCGGCGGCCGATTCGGTTTCTTGAGCAAACCACGCAACTGACCGTTTAAATCGCGCATTTCGATATCGAGATCAACCGTCGTCGTCGTCGTTGTCGTCAATCGATCTGATTTCGTCGTTACCGTTGGAGTCAGCGTTGGCGTTAGCGTTAGCGTTGTCGTTATAAATTCGTTTTCTGACCAACCTACCGAACAGGAATGGGAATTCTTAAATCTTAAACTGTTTGTCAACGAGCCTAGGTCAGAGTTTTTGAATTTTTTTAAATAGCACTTTTGACAGTGGCACTCGCACACGTTTTCGTTGTTGCAACATTCATCACCACTTGCCTCGTCATCATGAGGTGTAGGCGATTCCGTTGTGTATCCGTTCTCGTCGTCCTCATAAAGCAATTCGTCGTAGCACTCGAATTTCGATATCTCGCTACAATACCTATTGTTGGTATTACAACAAAAATGCAAATCGCCTAATTGTCGAACATCGAATTCGGATATCGATGGCACTGGTCGAGGGATGTAGAAAATTTCCTTTTTGGTATTTGAATCGTGAGAAATTTTACTGACCGACGGATTATTATTTTTTTTATTATTATTTACAATTAAAGCACTAATATTAGATTCGTTGAAAACTTTGTTTTCGTTAAAATTATTGTTGTCGTTAGGATGACACAAACTGTCACTTGGTGTCAGGTTTAAATTGTTATTTTTATCGCTTAGGTAGCTTGTAACAATTGGTGTTTGTAAGGAGCTTTCATTGTTTCTAAAAATATCGCAATGCTGGTTCGATAGATTTGTGGAGCTTTTATCCTTCACTGGCTGGTCGGGGCTGAAGCTGTAGTTACCACACTTGCACGATTGTGATGATTTTTTCACTTGCCTTGTTTCTTTGGTGGAGGACAACAATGCTGTTGGTTGGGGCTTTAATGACCTCGTTAATTCAGGCAATCGATTTTCGAACGCATTACTACTACTGTCACCGTCGTTGTCGTCGTCGTGGTCTTCTGTAAGCACTGCCTCTGGCTTGTGGACTTTTCGCACGACAGTCAGTTGATTGAAATTCTTTTCTAGGCGCTTTAAGCGTTGACTCGCTCTGAATGCATCATCTTGAACAAGATGGCTGCTGTTGTCATCACAGTTGACAGTTGTTTCAGTCCTGTCAATTCCATTGCACTGTCGTTTATTATCATTGTTACCATTGTTGTCGATTTTTTTTTGTACATCACTAACCTTTAACAATGAATGGGAAGCTTTCGGTCGTCTATGTGCTTCCAAAGCATAATGGCTGGTCGGAAATGTAGTGGAGACGGTAGTGGTGGTGGTGACGGAGATTGCTTCGCCGCATGAGAGGTGCGACGTCTGGCGACGTGGTTCGTCGCTAGCTTTTTCTTTCCAATTATATTCGAATTTGGCTTTGTCGTCGTCGTCGTCGTCCTGAGGCTGCTTCCCTGCCGCCTTAAAGCTTTTGCAAATATTATTTCTCAAATCTACTGCTGCTGATGGTAATAATGATGATGATGTAGATGTAGATATTGTTGATGCTGGTGGTTGTGATGGCGTTGAAAGAAAGTAGAGGTTTTCGTTTAAATTATTAACCACTTCGTTGTTAATAAACAAAAGCACACTGTTTAGATTGCACGCACTAAAAATAAGATAATTGAATTTTTTTAAACTATTTGGGGGAAGTACACTAAGACAAGGAGTCACTCGACGACTGACCCCTGCTGCCTTCGACGACAGCCACTGGGAGTGTAGGCTCTGATTGACGACGAGAAAAATCCTTTTCGAGAGATGAAAATGACTTAAACTGTCGTTGAGGAGGCCTTGCAAGGAATTTAAACAAATAGCACGACCCGGACTTAAATTATAACAAAAAATATCACCAAACGAACCGAAAAAAAGTTCACTTAACACGAAATCACACGAATTGGCCGAGAGTGGACTTTTAGCCAGGGAATTTTCAGGCCTTTCTGGAGTAGAAGATTTTTCTTCAGTTGTTAGACATTTTGCAAAATCCTGCACTGATGGTGAACTACTAACCGTCGACGACGTCGATGCCCAGCTGGTAGTGGTAGCACTTCTACTAGTAGTGGTGGAGGCAATAGATGTATTGGTGGCTAAATCTCTGCTTTCCTGGCGCAAGTGTTTACCAATGTCGATGTGCCTGTCTGCTGCTGCTGCTGCTTCCTCTCTTGTTAGGCTTTCTGTTTCTGACGGTTCTCGGATCGATGATGCTGCTGCTGCTGCTTCTTCTTTTGCTGTTTGTCGTTCCGTATCGCAACATCGCTTATGAACGTATTCCAACGGACGTGGTTGGGGCAGAACTGCGCATGTTGCCCTCCCGCTCAGTGTCGATACACATTTGAAATTTGAATCCACTATTCTCAATGTGCCACCGCCATCATGGTGAGTGTCCCCAAGTGCGGGTGCGCACTGAACCGACTCCACAGCGCAACAAATACCTTTACAATCGCTGTTGATACCAGAGCCACCTTCATCAGTTTTCCTCCGGGAAAGGGGTGGCTGTCGAGTGTAAACACAAAAAGTGCCCTTTGTGGTGGTGGTACCATTTCTGCACTCGGACTCGCTTGGAATTTGTTCACCACGGCGGCCGTGGTGACGATGGTGACTACACATCATTTTGTTGTTCTTTCGTCTCTTCCCAATGTGATTCGCATTGTCTATGTCCGCTGTTGAGCTTGCGGGTGGCACTGGTGGTCGGGGCGGTGGAAATAGGTGACGTTGTTTTTCACCGTCACATTGGTTAAGTTGAGGACTGTTAATTTGGAGTGAAGAAGACATTGCTTTGCTTTGGTTTACTTAGTTGCTTGTTCGAATGTCATTATGACTTGTATTCCTTTGTTTTATTATATGTACATTAGTATGTGGGTAAAAAATAAACTGAAAAAAAACGAAAAGTGAAACACTTCATTAAAAGTAATTAAATAAAGAATAGTGTATCCGGTTATAGCCGGAAGTATAATGTTTGTGTGATGTTATTCTCTTAAACAAAGAATTTCGAAGTGCGATTAATTGTTTCTACATTCATATATTTGTAGCGAAATGAAGAAATCAACGAGGGTTCAAACGAGAGGAACACATTACATGTGATCAAATGCTTTGAGTGATGAGTAGAAATTTTGCTGACTACTACTACCAACTTCTACGTCATAATGCATCTCTTCCAGTGTTTACTTAATCTTATTGGATATTAAGGCTCATTCAATTACAAACCATTTGAAACAATCAAATAACGTATAATCAAAAGAAAACAATACTTCTGGACTGCTTGAATTCTTTGAAGTCTTTTTGAAGTAATTTAGTTGCACCTTTCAATATGAACATTTGGTCCTCTTTTAACTGATTTAAAGTCTCTTTCACTTTCCAGTTGGAAGTTCTTGTAATCTACGTTTCGAGGTCTAAGGAGACGGATTCCAATGTTACTAGAAGGATGTCTCTGAGTACGTACGCACGTTGTACGTTTATGCAGATTGGTGTCATTCGAAGCGTTTTTGCAAAATGAACACCTGAAACGGATTTTGTTGAATTTGAAAAAAAACTCTCAGAAAAAGGGACGATTTCATTTGTTCAATTAAGGGAGACTTTTCACTTGGAGTGCCATATTTCAGGTGTTTACATTTTAATTTTTTTAAAGGATACGAGTAAAGCTTTTTGAGTGCGGTTTTTTTCTTGCTTCTCATGATATAGAGAACGTTAAAATTAAAAAAAAAAATGGCGGCCGTTGCAGCTCAGCGTAAACAGCAGCGGGAGGTAATAAAAAAAATCGAGTTTTCGTGGTTCTTTTTTCGCATAAAAAATTAAAAAATAAATGCAAAAATGTATCAATCGAAAACACGATCCGTGATTCCGTGAAAACATATTTCCTGAGTATGCTCTCAAAATTTCAAGTCGATATGTCAATTACAGCTGTTTGTAGAATGTCAGCCATTTTTAATTACGTATCTTCGAGAAAAACGCGTTTAAAGTTTTGTAATGTGTTTATAATTGCCGCCTATAGGCAATGCCTGATCGATAGAGGCATCCCTCCTTTTCTTTAAGCTGATCATGTTGAGCCGCTAACATCTCCGACTGCTCAATCCGGGCCTTTCTTGCTGCGTCGGTCACCTGTGCGCTCTCCGCGCGCTCGATCCTTTCTTTATCTTTTGAATAGTCAGTGCGCGCTGACCATTCAATTTCAAACGCGTTTAAAATATCGTAAGCGTTCGAAATTGCGGAAACGCTTCGACGGATTTATTTCTACTTACATGCAGATTAAGAATACGTAGTAAAAAAAAGTATATTTTGAAAATTTTAAGGACAAAGTCTTCCTTAAAATCCGATAAGTTTTCTAATGAAAAGAGTTAAATAAATTTCACTTATCAATTTTTCGAAAAAAAAATGTTATCGCTTAAAAGGTGCTTTTCGAAAAAAAAATGTTATCGCTTAAAAGGTGCTTTAGGGTCTTAAAAATAATAAACCAAATGATGGAATACTGTTGGAATATTGCAATTGTTATATGAAAACCAAAACATTTTTGCTTCCAGGTCAAAGTTAAGGAGTTTATTCGGTCATCGACACGCTTTCAAAAATAGGCACCTTGGGGCATATGCTGCGCAGCCGCCATTTTTGAATATTTTTTATTAAAAAAATTACATTTTGTACTTTTTTAGTATTGCTAAAAAACCTACTTTACAGATTTTCGATTGATACTTTTATTCAGCCAAAATTAATTCCCGAAAATATGCCTATTTTTTTGGGTGCTACTGTGATTACCCCCCTTAACGTTTTTAGCTTTTAAAAATATATACACTGCCGTTCCCAAGTTTCTGTACATTAAATTCAATTTAAATTAAAAAATTTAATTATAAAAATGTATTGCAACGTGCTTTATTAAGATAATGTTTACTGAGCCAATCACTAAAATAACTTTGGTAATAAAATATGGTTTGTTTTCATTTTCAATAAAAATCTAGCGCCAATTTGGGCGTCACTCTAGACATTCAATCGATCAACTTCGTAATATTTCTCTATATTATTGATCTGAAGACTTTTTGAGAAAACTCGCTTAGTTAATCTCTCGTTGTTGGACCCTGTTTCTGTCAAGTTCAAAAACAGTTCTATTAAGGTTAGGACACTTCATATTTTAAGTGCCACTTTCTCTATTTCTTTATCCTTGTTTCCACGTCAGAACTTGGAAAAGTATTTCAGATATGAGAGTCCTTTAATACACGAGAAGCATGGAGCCACCAGCTTTTTTTCCAAAAACTTCAAATTTCAATTCATCTGTATCCATATGTGTCCGTATAATTATAAAGATACTCATGTTCTCATGTACTCAATTTCAGTTCGTCCAAAGGAAATATTATTTAAAACAATCACAGCAGAATTTGTGTTTAGTTAATTGAAATTATACTGCCTTGTAACTTACATGTGGAAGTTAAGCCCGTAGTACACGACATGGAAATCGTTGCATATACATACGGACCTGACGTCTGAAAAATTCACGCATTTATGCTAAATATTCGTTGCAGCCATTTTGTGATGGAATGCCGCTGCTTGCAAAAAAATATCGATAGTACACGGCGTGTAGAATTTGTCCCAAAACTTCGCATGTTTCCATGCGACGGTTCGCATGTATTTTTGCATGCGTCTTGCGCACAAATTGCGCTAGTACACGACATGTAAGGCGGTTCGCATGCGTGGCGTTCTAGGAACAACAAAAAAGCCACATAAACATTGATTTCCTAGTACACGACTTGTATCCATGTGAATTAAATTTTTTCGCTTTACCCTTGAAGTGTGTTTCAGTTTGCTTTTTGTAAAATTTTAAAATGCTATTTTGGCAAAAAATCAAATTAAAAATGTCAAAAAAGCTGAGCATAGTGAGCATTATAAAGCCCAAACTTAAAATGAGGTGAATTTGAGTGAAAGGGCCGAGCGGTCCAATTCGATTATTTGCTAGGTGATCCAAAAATATGATGCCATTGTTCGAACGAGTAGAACGCGATTGGGTGGGCTTTGTAACTTTGAATGGAGACAATGGATTTATTTTTGCATCCTTTTTTTTGTAGATTTCAGCTGGTTATTTTTTTAAGGGCTTCAGTCAAAAGGAAGTTTTTTGTTAAGAAAGTTGTTTTAATGGTCGATAGCAAGTGGGCAAAAATTAAATTTTCGTCATCCTTATTTACCAAACCATATCGACTTTTTTTCCATGTGCCAAATTTCTTCCATTGCGGATGAAGGTCCCTCGGACGATTTGAGTTTGGCCATCGCTGATCCCTTTTAATTATAAATTTTGTAACCGAAAGTATATTTTAATACTATTAATAATAAACAAAGATCCACCAACCAAAAACACCAAGCGTTTGAGGCCACACAAGTGTATCTGGTTGAAGTAGATTTCATATTGTTTGAAGTTCTATGAAAAATTCACGCAGAAAACTTCGTACTCGGAATAATAGGTTGATTTTGCTACGGAAGCCCAGAATTCGTACGTAATTGTTTTACCCTTTTTTTAACAAAATAAATCCATTGTGCCCGCGTTGTAAAGCTTAAAACATTCTACACATGCGAAATACATGCGACGTTACGAATTCGTGAACTCGCATATGATATTTCCACGGAATTGAGCGATGAAGTGTCGCATGTTGTCCCAAATCGCATGCTGCTTGCTATTGCGATTAAGTCACATGTTTGCATGCGATAAAGGCGTAGCATGGACCCACATGTACATGCGTGACTATGTGCGACTGTCACAAATTTGGGCCGAACATGCAAACTACATGCAAGTATTGTGACAGATTTTGATGTCAGGCTCGAATGTACATGCAACAATTTCCATGTGCTGTACTCCGAGTTTTAAAATACAAGTTGGTCGTTTCACAAAATTTAAAAGAACTACCCAAAAGACAGCGAATTCGAGGAATGCAATTTTATCAAAGTTGTAACATAGCTAGATTCACGTGTCCTATGACCTTAGCATTTATTTTCCTTCACTTGTTTTTCCCCTTCAAGTTGAGCTACTAGCACCCGTCGCGGTCCGTTTCCATTTCTTTGATCTCAAACTGATTGTCACAACCGTTTTTACTGTCCTTGAAGCGTTGGTACAAGGCGCAGTGTTTTGTCGAGGTTAAGGAGAAAGCTAGGTGACGAAGTTGGTAGAGCGCCTGCCTTTCCTTGATTCAATTGATAAGTCCCAGGTTCGATTCCTAGAGTGGTCTAGTTTTTCGAATCTGGTCCAGTCACCAATTTGCATTGGGAAGAAGTTAATGGTACTTTCACTGGATTGGTCGACTAGCGATAGTAGTCTGACTAATGGGTGGCGTAGTTGTAGTGGTTGTTGTATCGGCTTAATTCCTAGTTCGTGTTGTCAAAAATAGTGGTTTGTGTAGATTGTGTGTTGATGGCTCTGCTGTGAAAGCATAACACTGACACCGGGGTGTTATCAAACTAATATCGAATAAAATTCTGAAAATTAGGTGAAAGCTAATTGGTCGCTATCAAAATCCTCCGTTCCGCTTCGGACTCCACCCACGGAAGTGAGTTGAAACCAAATAAACCTGAGTTTCTCAAACCACTACCTAATCTTTCATTCTTCTCCTAATTCTTGCGCTCGCTCCATGGTTCACGCATCATAAGAGTCTATATCCTCTTGAAAAAAAGGATCGGATCCTATCCGTGGAGATTTTTCTATGACAGCCTTGAGATATTGGTTCAACGAATCTTAACGCAGTCGTACATCAGATTTTGATGAGGAGATCCAATGGTGCACGGCGAACGTAGTAAACTAGGAAATCGTTGAAAAAGCCCATGACATCATTCACACTGATCTTGAGTTCGTTGAAGCGTGAAGTAGCATAGGCGTGTCGAACGGAATGGCAATCAATATTTTGCATGAAAAGTTACACCCAAGAAATCTCTCGGATCGCTGGCTGGGCAGTGAGTTATTCGCTCCGATAAGAAATTAAACCAAATACACCCCCATTTGGCAAAGAGATGAGTGTTGTTTCACCCCGATAACATACCAGCACAGTCATCCCGAATAGCCGGTGCCAAATTCCAAGAAAACAGCTTTGAATGGAACAAAAGCACTTGGAGCAGATTCTTAAAATAAAATTTAAATTGGTGGCGTTTGGGCGTGTTCATTTTTTTTTTTGCAAATGGCGGGGGTTGGGCCTACAGTATATTGTCGACTCTGAAAGGCCCCAGAAGCTTCTTCTTGACCGTTTACACTCATCGGAGTGATTGTCAGTGACCTGTTGGGGTAGTTGTATCATTGTCAACAATCTAACAATCAATCAAAGCCTTTAATATATTCTGCCCGATCAAACTGAAGAAAGTGAGAACAAAGGGAAGACATGTATTTAAAAAGATACGCCTCAGTAAAAATTAAGCTAAAAGGTCCGTAAACAAAATCAAATGTAACTTCTTTACTAATACGAATAACACACAGATAATCCCAAAAAAAATCTTCTGTAAATATATTCAAAATACCGACGAAGGCGCGACGCTTCGTACGATCCTCTCCAATCCAATCCACAATTCCTGGAAGTCTTCTGCGAAGATGAAACGTGTGTTTTCATTGAAAGTATTCCCAATCCCACTAATACAAGTTCCCAATATAATTTCTCACTCCCTACCACAATGATTGAAAGTGAGGGAAACAGCATCATTATGGAGCACAAAATGGATGGACACTGCCTGGTCGACCTGGCAACCTGGATACCGGTTAGAAGGGCTCTTTTACAAGTTGAGTAGTCTCGGCAGCAGCAAATCTGTTTAGGGCCTCTAGGGATACGATCAAGAATTGGCGAAAGCTCTCAATTATGGGACCGTACGGGCATCCATTGAAGAGCCGAAGTGTAGTCCGATATCTTGGGATTTGGCTGGACCACTATCTGTAATTCAACAAAAATAAAGATGCGGCCCTTGCAAGAGCCAAAGTTGCATTTGCCCTAACAAAGAAACTGTTTTATAACCAGCAACTCGATGGTAGGGTAAAAATAATCTGCCACTTGCCCTTATCCGGCCTATGCTCGTTTATGGATGGCCCGTGTGGTTCAACGTTGGAGCAAGCTTAATGGAAATGATTGAGTTGTTGGAAAGGCAATGTTTAAGGACTTGCTTAAGCTTATACAGAACTCCAGAGTCTGGTACAGAAAATTCTATTCCAACATGGTCCTATACAATAGGGCAGACTTTGTAAGAGTGGATAATTTTATTATAAAGCTGACACGAAATCACGTTGCAAGAGCAATGAACTTTCCCAAGCAATTAAGTTATTATCATGGAAAAATGTAAAAAAAAAATGGATGGACACTTAAATAGTGCCGGTATAATACATGCTATAGTCAAAGTAACCTTTCGTACTGTGAGAGTCTATCTCATGAGCAAAATCATTGTGGAACATAACACGCCCGCTTCGAGGGCAGAGTATGGACATGGAGATAGAACTTCACGGTGAATCCAGCGTAATTGAAAAGGGTCTTCTCTGATAAAAGCTGTTTTAACGTTCAAGAACCGTTTAAAAACGCAAATCCCAGTCCATAAAAAAATCCCTGTAAAATCACTGGATAGAAGAATGATAAGTTCTCTAACTATACAGAGTTCTATTAAGGTAAGGTAAGGTACGCCAGAAGTTTAGGTCACTTCACCCGTGCTATGACTTCTTGTAATAAACAAACTTGTAACTTTTAGAAAAATTAATACCTTTTTCTAATGGAGGAAATGGAGGAAAGTAACTTTCCGCTGTCAGAAGGCTTTTGGAAGCAGCGTTAAACAGCGGAAAAAAGTAGACATAGAACTTCAACATTCCAAAGTCAAGGGAATTTTGTATCCTCCCAAATAGCCTAAGCATACATAAAAAATTATGTCGAAGCAAAAGCTTATAAGGCATTTGCCGTTTTTTACACTGAAAAGACACTCTTTGGACATTTTTCATATGCAGTGTTGGAAAAAATAATAGCAACAAAGGCAGACACAATAGTAAAGAAACAACTGTGGCTCATAACTACATCTCACATTGATACCACTTCTACAAATGAATGCTTCCTAATAGTACTTTAAAATGGTGCACATGTTTATCTTTTTAGATTTGAATTTTTGGCTGAACGAAAAAAATGCAAATCAAAGGGTCTGCCTGGAAAAAATATAGAAACAAAGGATTATGGCATTTCGGGTTGATTTTACTGGAAACAATCGAAATACTTTTAATCTTTTATTAAAGTGTAATTCGAACCAACCGAGCCGTGAAAACTGGAGCAATGTCTTGTGCTCGGATAAAACAAAGATCAATTTGTTTGGATCTGATGGAAAAATGCACGTGAGACGACCAACATATTCCGAATTCGCCCCAAAATACACAAAAATGACAGTATAGCACGGTGGAGCTAACCTTATGATTTGGCGCTGTTTCTCATCATCTGGTGTTGGACCAATTTTCTGGATAACAAGATATGTACTGTGGACTAAGTTAGCATCCTGAATACGGTAATGCTATAAATTGCTGAAGATACTATGCCGCTAAAATGGGAGTTTAGGCAGGATAATGATCCCCAGCACTTCTCGAAAATAGCAAAGCAATGGTTCCAAATGAACAAAATTACTGTTATGGAATGGCCTTCACAGTCCCCCGAACTCAATCCGATAGAACACTTGTGAGGCGTTCAAAAACGCAAGATTAGGGAATGAAAAGCCAAAAATAAAGAAGAATTGTGGTCCAAAATACAGGAAGCATGGCAGTCTATACCTTCACGCACTTGTTCCTCATTAGTTCAGTCTTTGAAGCGAAGATGTGAGGCAGTAATAAAAAACAAAGATGCTACGATTAAGTACGATAAGCAGATTGAGAACTTTGAATGTAAAGCTAATTTTCACATGAAAATAATAAGAATTTTTATTTTGTTTCTATTATTTTTTTCAGGCTTAAATCGTCCAAAAAACTTCAAACTGAATTTTTAACTTAATTTTAGTTACTCACTCAAAAAATGTTTGGTTGTTTTTGTAATAATTTAAGGAACGGGCTTATATATATTTCGTTTATGTTTGCCTTCACGTTTTTCATATTTGAATAGTATATAGTTCAAAACAAACTTGTTGTTGTATAATGATGGTTCATCCAATTGCAGCAGCCATGACCAGAAACCCAAAAAGTAGCAAAGACTAGCCTCGAGAGCTTTAAGAGCGCTCCAAATCAATACAAAAATGGGGTTCCTTCCACAAGAATAAAGACAGATAGAATACTAAGAGTTGCTCTAGTTTTGTCACACACTGTATATCGCTTTAAGGTTGACGATGCTATAAAATACATCCTCTTCGACCATAAACAGCTTTCAAAACCGATTATTCAGATAAGAAGAAATAGTAAATTACCATGATCAATTTATGTTGTCTTTTAAAGCAGATCAGTTTCCTTCCACTGTACGTAAAATTGATTTTTATTTATTTTTTATTTTTAAAAACGACAAAGCCAGTATAAACATTCAAATACTTTTTAACACTATTCTAAATTTGTCTGTACTGCTTTTTTTTTAGTTATTAACACACGATAGAAGGTCACAATAAATATTAAATTAATACACTTTGTGGAAAACTATTTTCTTATTATCCTTGAAACAGGTGTTTTCACGATTCACGAATTCCCTCACGGTAACTTGATATTATCCTTCCCCTTTTCAGACACATGTTAGTATTAGTGGGGGTTAGTAGAATAACCCTCGCATATCACATTTACCACATTCAAACACATCAAACAAAGGTTGGAGAAAAATTCTTCACGGTTGAATTACGCGCACGACACCAAATGTGTATGTTGTCTTCAACAACTAACCGTTTAATTGTGTCGTCCGTCCTGGAAGGGACTCGGAAGTAAACTAAAATAAAATTCCAAGCAAAGGGAACTGTTTTTGCGCCATTCTTTTTTGTTGATCGCTGTCCGCGCCCCGCTCATTTATTTTCAAATTATTTAATAAGGTTTTGTTTTTGTGTTGGTGTTGTAATCAGCTTTGTGTCGGTCGCGACTGCGCGGAAGATTGTAACTAAAGCCTCTAGCGAAGCAGTTCTATGAGCCGCAGTGGTTTGATGACGGAGAGTAGTTGCGTCAGACAGACAGACAGACAGAAAGAAAATGTATCAAATTGGAGGTGGATTTATGTATATCTTACAGATACTCACGGTCGTTACTATGAGAAGTGATTATGTTGGCCAGCAACGAGCGCTACGTGGGAAAATTTCAAGCGCATCTATTTAACACACAATGGAGAGACATTTGGATGAATGAACTCTTGTATAATATTCCAAAGAAAACGCTAAAGAGCCCTAATGAAGAACTATGAAACTGTCGCCAATTAATGATTGCAGCTAATTACCATCGCGAGATATGAAGAAGAGGTGGGATTAAATAGTCTGTGGAAGCGCTATCAGTTTCCAGTTTCCCTTCTATGTCTTCAATGCAGCAAAGGAAAATTTAAAGAAAACTGTAATATACAGAAACATAGCTTTAAAATTAATAAATAGTAGTTTTTCAAAAATTTATGTTTTAAATCACTAAAACAATAATTAACGATTTGTTAAAATACAGGTGAGTGTGTGTCCCTGCGACAGTGATATAAGCGTCGTAATGCTGAGTAAGTAAGCTATAAGCCTATAAGCTTATTAAGCTCCGTTTGATTGAAGATCGGTACGTATACCCCAAAGAGCAGTTCGGTTTCCGACGCTTTCACAGCACATCCCATCAAGTGCTGCGAATTTGCGACCATATAAAACAAATGTTGGCAAATCAACAGAACTGATACTTTTGGATATCGAGAAGGCATTCGATACCCTTTTCCAATACATCTATGTAAAATTGTCACAAGTTTTCTGTCAAATCGCAGTTTTCAACTCTTCATGAACAATAGTATGTCTAGTCCATTCTATCCAATCTCAGGTGTACCACAGGGAGCAGTTATTAGTCCAGTCCTTTATAACATATACATTTTTGATTTCCCACAATTGCCGGGCTGTTAATTCGCTATGTATGCAGATGATACAACAATTTTCTCATCACATCAGTTTTCTCTCACCATTGAGAGAAAACTTTATAATGCAATAGAGATACTTGCTGAATATTATCACAGGTGGAGAATCAAAGTTAATCCAAGTAAAATGCAAGCATTTTTTTTTTTACACGAAAAAAGAAACCAAAAACCAATCATATCTCAAAAATATTGAATAAAATTAGTATCGCTACTAAAATGCAATACCCCTTCATACATAGAAAAGCTAAGCTATCAAATGATAACAAGATTATTTTCCACAAGATTCTGCTTCATGGTTGCCAAGTATGAGGTAGCTGTGCCAAAACACACAATAAGATTTAGTTAGTTAATCTTTATTTGGCACTGGTAGCCATTTTTACAATATATACAATTTTTACAATATTTATAATTCTTACTCTTTACAAGAGCATAAGTGGGCAACTTACAGTGCGTTAGTATTTCACATTTGAAATACTTACAATAGTCAATAATATTTCTTTTAAAGGTACATAAATTAGTCTCTGTTTTTGAATATGTTGGTAGGTCATTAAAAGCTTGATAACCCATATATTTGGTAGTCCGTTGTCCTTTTTTTGTTCTCATTCTTTGGATTTTTATATCGCCTTCACTTTTTAGGTTATACGATGAACCGTCGTTTATAATTAAGTTCTCGCTCAGGTAATTTGGGCATATTCCGTTTTTAATCTTATGAATGAATATCATCGCAATTATATAAAACCCTTTGATTAATATTCAGCCAGCATAGTGTATTTAACATAAAACTTGTCGAGGTATATTTGTTACACTTAAGTATTATACTTGAAATCTGTGTTTTTGGTATTGAGGTGCAACGAATAAGACACTCCCACAATACTCGAAATAGAGTTTGATTATTACATTATACACTTTAACAGCACAGTTTAATGACAAGTTTTTTCTTATTCTGCTTAACACACCGATTTGTTTTGCAATCTTTTTACATATATAATGCGTTACATAAGCGTTAGTTTAATGCATAATGCCAAGATATTTAACATTTTCAACTTGTTCAATTTCAACATTATCAACCACGACAGGTAGGGGTGTTTTAGACAAAGAATTAAGGAACATACATTTAGTATTTTCGGTGTTTAATATAAGCTGATTCATTTTTAACCAATTACTTATTGCTTTTAGGTCACCGTCGTCAGCAAAAAGAATTAATTATAAAAATTGTACAGTACTCGTACAATTTTTATAATATCATTCACATAGATAAGAAAAAGAATTACACCAAGTATAGTCCCTTGCGGTAGTCCAATTTTAGTATCAATCGCCGATGACAAATTTTCATTAACTTTAGTCCGTTGTGTTCTTCCGGAAAGAAATGTCTTGAACCAATTTAATTCAGATGATTTGACACAATATTTAGACAATTTATTTAACAAAATGTCGTGATTTACCGTTTCAAACGCGCGTTTAAGGTCTAAAAAAACAGCAACAATAACATTTTTTTTCGCTATTTTCTTTCGTCACTGAAAACATAGTTAATGCACGTTTCACAAGAATGGTTTGCTTCGATGGGTTGTCAGAATGTTTTGAATTTCAAGATGTTCTTGTAATTGGATTTGGACAATTTTTTCTAAGATTTTTCGTAAATCGGCATCATATTTATTGGACGGTATTCTTTACATGTTTTAGCATCACACACTTTTTTTACCGGGACAATAAGTGATTCTTTCCACGACTCTGGAAATATACCCGCGGACAACGAAGCATTGATGATAGGCACAAAAACAGGACCAATTACATCTATGGAGTCTTTTAACATACTGACATTAAGAAAGTTAAAATCGTTTTTCTCATTAAGAAGGGTTATTGCACCTGGACATTGATAACACGAAACTTAAATTCTATATTGCACTCTTCGATTATATTGAAAATATCGCAAAACAAACTCCTTAAAATTATGCTCAATTTATCATCGCACTATTCTACTAAAGAACTGCATCTAAAAGGGAATGTTGAATTTATTTCTTACTGAATTCGAAAACTTATTCATTCGTTAAGGATTTGCTATGATAATGTTCTAGTCAATCAATTGTCTAATGTTAATGTTAAAATGTTATTTATTTTATAGATGTACGTCTTTTATTTATTTATTCTCTAACTTATGTATGCATTTGTTTAACATTGTTAACAGATACTTTTTGTTTTAACTATTTTGCCTTTTGATTTATTTTTTCCTAAATAGTTACATATTTATTTAAAAAATTATAAATTTATATATTTTTTTTTATGTACCCACTTATTTATTCATTTATTTATTTTATTATTTATTTACATATTTATTTATTTATTTATTTATTTATTTATCATTTATTTATCTTTAGTTTACAAATATTTCTTTCCTTATTGACTTCAATTTAGTTGTTTTTTTTGTATAAAGCTTAACCATTATTTGACATTAAAAGAAAATTCAGTAGAAAAATAACATGTTAATGATCATATCTCTGAATGTAAAATGTGCGGTAACAAATCTACTCGTAAAGTTTTGTGATACCAAATAAAATATCTATCTATGCTGAGGTTCCGGGTCTTAAGTCTAGGAGGGAACATCCGTGGAAGCTGACTGTAGAGTAAGCAACATACTCTAGATCCAACTCTTTTGAAATACTGCAGATGCCATTTTCTTTTTGTTTCAAGAATTAACACATGCAACTCACCAGGATGAGGCCACAATTTACTTCCTTTCATATGTATTTTTTTAAAAAGAAGGCGGTTCTAGAAGATGTTTTCTGCGGCGCTTGAGATCGTTGTCATCGCAAACGCGTTCTCATCTTTTCACGTATAGGCTCTTCGATTTTTAGCGGCTATATTGTTTCGCTCTGTATAGATTTGTTTGTCAACTTCGTCTTCTTTTCCTAGCGGCGTCTTGAGAGAGACATTGAGAGGAACATTTTCCTTGCACTCTTTGCAGCCATCCTTATCGGTATCTAAATCTAGGCGCACTATCCTTTTTCACCAAACTTCGACACAACTTCAAAATAACTGCCGAGTGAACTGAGCAGAGATCATAGCATTCTTCAACGCCTTTGGGATATCTTGGGACTCCCTTTATTTTTTTTATTTTTTATTTTATTTTTTTCGGTTGGCCAATACGTTGGCCTTCACCTAGAAAGGAAATCTTCTCTACGGTGAATGCTGGCCCTTGAGAGAAGTCTGCTTCTCGTTGAATTACAACTTAAGCCCCGAAAAGAGTATTTGGCATTTGACCAAGTAATTCAAATAGGTGAACGAGTTCGTCGTCTACAAGCCTCTGTTGGGGAGAAAAAAAACATGAAGTGATGCCGAAGTCCGGAGTGAGTAATGATCTCCTTGATGTAAATAGACCATCCACCGAACCATTTTCCGAAGGGTGAGGTGTTTCAAATGTTAATATTGTTTTTCCTTAGAAACCCTTCCAGCTAGTCGATTTATGCAGAAGGCCTATTGCATTCCACGTTGAGATTTCAAGCAATAGTTTCATATACCTGCTCGGTTTCTTTATCGAGGCTTAACCTCGAGTTTGCCCAACTTGTCAAATGTAAGCTGGTTGTTTTGGTCTGGTAAGGTAAGTAAAAGTGGTGGTTCACTGAGAACCTAATTAGCACTATGTGCCGTTTTAATGCCACAGCTCTGTTACCTTATTTATGAGGTGTATTTGAGATAAATCTAAATCCAGCCTGAGGTATGTAAGAAGGACATAAATTGCTCAATGTCCTTAGCAGAAATCTTATCAATTGAATTGAAGAAGGGTTTACCATGCGCTCTCTGTCTAGCTCTAGCAAGGGCCGGACAGGCGCAAAAGAATTATTCCCGCTCAGCTGTGTTTTAATTGTGTGGGATGCCTAGCTTAACGGCATGATCTCCAATCGGCCAGTGTCCTGTGCAGACCGCCAAAAGTCTAGCAATATCATGACGGGTTCGCCGAAGGAGATCTTTTGTTTTTGGTTGTTTTTATTTAGGCCAACCCAACTTAGGTTTGCTTCTTCAAGGAAGTATGAGGATATAAAAGCCTTAACTGCAGATAGTAAGATGAAAACGTCCCCTACAGGCGAGCGCTGAAGAACAGATGCTTGCCTGGCAAGTTCATCGGCCCTGTCATTACCTGGGATGTCACTGTGATCGGGAACCCATATAAGGGAAAAAAGCTGACCTTCTTACGACGCTATTTCAGCTCGGCATTCCTTTACTTATTTTGAATGTAGAGTACAAGAGGCAATCGCTTTGATAGCTTCTTGGCTATCAATGCATATTGCAACCTTGTGACTTGGCAGGATATTTGGATGCATTTGCTGCTCTCTGTACACTGTTTAGTTTAATTACGATATATTTTTTCCGGATGTTAGAATCGGGCGAACCACCGCCGTGTACATCCATAGGACCAACTTTGATTGGAGACCCCATTTTTTGCCAAAGGTTCTACTGCGGGCGTAAAAAGCTATGCACGCCTTCTTAACTCGCTGATCAACGTTTGGCTTCCAGCTGCGTTTAGGGTCTAAAGTAACGCCTTGATATTAAGGGCTGGTAAACAGAGAAAGCAGTTGATCGTTCAGACGGGGAGCGGGAAGCTGGGTATCTTAGTTTTAGTAGTGAAGAGCATCAGTTCCGTTTTCCTTGAGTTGATATAAAACCTTATTTTGAAGCCCAGGTGCAAACTTTACCCAGTGCACCCTCCATAATCTTACTGATCACAACCGGAAACATTCATGATCCTAAGATCGCCATATCATCCGCGTAGCCAACTACTTTAACCCCTTATCTGACTAGTTTTGTTAGTATGTTGTTCATTTCATAAACCCAGAAGAGGAGAGATGACACCGCCCTCTGGAGTGCTCCTGCCAGCAAATTTAATAATATTCCTATTACCTAGCGTTGATTGAATGCACCGAGTGCTGAGCATGGTAACGATCCATTGACATAAAAAGTTTTCCATATGTATATAAGTTCGGTTAAGGATTCAAGTATCGCTTCCGTATGAACTTTATTGAAGGCTCGTTTTTTGTCTAGGATGGTAGCTAGTGTGTACTCCTGATATTTTAGAGATTTCTTAATAGGTCGCACTATTTCATGGAGAGCCGTTTCTCTGGATCTCCCCTTCAGGTATGTGTGTTGGGATTTGGATAGGGATGTTATATGGTTATCCAGGATTCGTTCGAGAACCTTCGAAATAAGTAATCTTGCAATTTTGGCAGCATAATGGGTAGCGTATCTGTAAATGGCTCATGAATTTTATTCATAAGATATGAGGAATGTGATATTTACCCAACATGCTGGTTGAGGACAGAGTGAGTCGCTGGTCTCAGCTATACTGTCTTGACATCTGGGGCTTGATCCTGTCCCTACTCCGTATGATGTGTCCAGCAAACACGGATTGGGGTGTTCTTTTGACAGAATTTTACTGAGCCTGGCAGAATCTTTTAGGGTTTCAATAATTTGCCAATAATCCAACGGGGGTGGATACTATTTCTTGCATAAATTAACTGGACATGAGACTTTGTAAGCTGTTTAAAAAGCCTTTACAAAAGTACTAACCTTTGTGTCGAGTTTCGCAAAAGAGGATATTTTTCGATTTGAAGTTTTATGAAGTTTTGATCTGATAACCTGCCTGAACTGTGCCCAGTCGATTCTTTTAGGGTTTCTGAAGGACGCCGGGCTAAGTATTTCTGTTGAAAAAATGTCTTTCGAAGACATACGCAGCGACTTGGTGGAAAGGAGGCTGCTCTCTCATACTGCAAATTTGCACGCTTGGGTAAGGAGTTTGAGCTGGCAAGCACATCCACTAAAATTACGTGGTTTGAAAATCTGCTTTATTTGGGGAAACATGTTCCTTGAGTGAGTGTCATTAACCGAGTTCCTATACTGTTGACTTATAGGAGACTTAACATTTCTCAGGAGGGACTTTAATCTCATCAGTTCCGCGCTTTTTGAATCACCCTGAAACTGCCTGTGTATCCTGTTGGTTTAAGTTATCAAAAAACTTTTATGTTGTTCTAGTGTTCGTATGTCACGGTTTCAATAGCATTCCGCACTATTTTTGCACTTCTTTCGTACTGACGATTCCATAGCCTCATGTCCTTACGTATTGAGATTCGCGATATAGGAGTCACACTCCTCATTCGTGAGGCTCCTGTTATAAGGAACCTCAGATGTTTGGAAAAAAGATGAACTAAAACTAGTGACCGGCCGAAGATTCGGTTTCGGCCAGTTTTGGCCACAGTTTCGGTTTCGGCAAAGAATCGGCCGAAACTTCGGCGGCGCAGAAACCCAGACTTCGTGAAGTGTAGCTCGTGGTTCGGCTACACAAAGCACAAAGCATTTTGGCCCATTGATATACAACGAAGGTTATGTGGGGAGGAACTGGGTTTTGAGAGGGTTTCCTTCTAGGTGGTGAAGAAGGGTAAGATGGAGGGAACTAGTTTGTTTCTCTAGTGAACAGGGCGAGGTCTTTTGAGTTTGCTTAGGCAAGTTGGTGCAAAGCTATGAAGAAATTGGACATGTCTTGATATTTCTATGACCGGGCATTCGGTGAGGGGATGAGTGACATTCTCCTTTTGCAGTTTCTGCAGAAATAATTTGACTGCACATATGTCTGTCAATAAGACATTGTCCCATGAGAGTAGATTTGAACACACCTAAGGAGTTGCGACTCAAATTGTGTAGCTTTCTGTTATTCTGTTTGTTAAGGCTTTAAGCCTTTGCTTAATTTTGCTAAACAAAATAAACCAGAAGAACATAATCCATGAGCAATTATCAATGTATAAGAACCGCATAATCCTCAATAACTTAAAGTTATTATTCCTCTTAAAACAATTCCTATATGAGCAGTTAAGGCTTAAGGACCGCTTTACGGTCGTTTTCTGGTGATGGTGCGAAATTATTGACTTATTTATTTTTAATTCTTAGTTTGACCGTACCTAACGGGATGTCAATATATTTTGAGGAGCATCTGTGCTCTGCAGTTTCCGTGTATATCCGTATGTCGTGGCAACCCGAAAAGGTGAATCGTGAGAAAGTCCACTGTCTCCTTAGCGATACCCGGCGTTCCTTGACAAGCTTAGATGTAGTGTCAAGCCTAGGGAGAGATTTTATGGCAACTTGGCTGCCGGTCAAAATGAATATTTCCTTTTCAGAAATGCTATAATACAGCAGCCGCTTTGCGGTCGTGGTAAATCGTAAAAGGAGAGTTCTAGACTAAGATTACTTGCAAAGATAAACTTCCACTTTTTGTTCCAGTTTTGAGTCATCGGTTGATGTCGTGATGGAGGCGGTGGATATCGACGAAACTTGCATCCCATAGCTCACGGTGCAATAAAAAACAATTGGTGACACAACAGCTCTTTTGAAACTTTAAAAAAATGCTAGATGGTTTTATTTGGAATTGAGCCTGGGTCCTCACGCTCAACAGCTGTCGCACTTTCCACTATGAGACGGGCACCTACCAGGGTATACGGTTTTCGAAGTTGGAGTAGAATTTTGTTGTTGAGATCTTATAGTCTATAGCTGTTGGAGAGGGGAATTATTTCCCCGAAGATTGTGGGGTGACCAAAATCAACTCTGGTGCATGGTGAGATTGCATTAAGTCCTACCAACACAAACTTTGTCTATTGTTTGACTACCACGGTTAAATTCGTGCAAAGTTTTGAACTGTGAGTGTGCTTGTGAACGAGATAGCTTTCTGTGTGTGTAAAAATACACAAAATTGATACAATACCAATTCTAATACAATACCAATTCCATCATGTCTAAATAAGTTTCGGTTTCGGTTTCGGCCGAAACTAAGACCGAGACCGAAGGTTCGGTTCCGGTTTCGGTTTTGGCTGAAAATCCTGTTTCGGTCTTACACTAACTAAAACTATTAAGTTGCTGTTGAAAAATACAAATATTTTTATGCTTAATCATCTTGGCGTATTATTACTTAGGCATCACTCCTGGAGAACTTTGTTGCCCGATCTGCTATCTCATCATTTCTTTCCAAGCGCATTTATTCGACGCGACGCAATCTGATTCTAATACAGCTCCCCATAAGAATGTATGAATGTATGTGTGTCACAATCTCGACCTCCCGCGTGGTGCAATCCGATTCCAGTACACCGGCATCATGCGAACATGTTTACACTTATACGAGATGAGTCAGAGAATCTCATAGGCATTTGTCTCATGGCCCAGGTCGATTGTGTTCACGTATATAGTAAACAAATTATCACAAATTATAAAATGAATAAATTAATTAATAAAATTGCGAAAAAGACCTTTAAGAGCTGTTTTTAAAAATATCTTACCATGACAAAAAATATCATACAAAACTGCGGCAAGACAACATAGCCAGAATTTCTCAAATCTTAAATTTTCACAATTATGCAACGAAATAAGTTAAAGCAACTGATGTAAATTACAAGCATCCATGCCAAAAAGAATAGCAGAATGTAATTGTATAATCTTTATCTTTGCGACCTGTTAAAGATTAGAAGGGGAAATAAACATTTTCCAAGATTATAAACATCAACAGCTTGTATCTCAACATAAAATGAATCCAAAAACCACCAACAATCATTTCATAAAATACGTTTGCAAGTTGCACACAAGTTTGCAACTCACGTGGAGGCAAGCGTGTCCATCATGTCTGTCTCACTTTCACTTTTATTTTAACTTATATTTCCAGTAACTTCTTTCCATTTAACCTATCCGATATTCAAAGCAAATCAGTATTCAAAAATAATTCGTTGATAACACATCGCATCCGTAAACTAACCTAGAAATTGTGAAGTATTAGTTTTTCAAAGTGCAGAGTGGAAATTAAATATTAAAATTGATTAACAAAAAACATTGCAAGAAAAGGTATAGATTGAAGTGAAAAATAATAAAGTCAAGTTGGTTTTTTTTTTTAGTCATAGATTCGTTAGATAAAAGTGTAACAAAAATACAGTGGTTGTTAAAAAAATACCAACATACTTTATAAATTTTTATTCTGTGTTGCTGCAAGCTCTCGACTACGGTACCCGTTAAAAGTTTGTACCGGGTGTAAGGGCCTAAGATGTATACCGCCGTCTCCTTACATACTTATTAATGTATTAAGAAAAATCGACCACAGCTTCTCCATTGAAATCCCTGCTATGAAAGACCCATTTTACTGAAATCATGTTCTGTTGTTAAACCCGGGAAACAGCTGCCGTTCCACCAAAAACTTGCTTATGATTTGGAAATAATCGTCATGAGTGCCTGTCTCTAGATGGTTAAAAAATTAGGGTCCATAAGCCCTTAGTCAGAAATTTAACATTACATTGAACTTTTAATTTTCATTCATAGCTTCCCGTGTTTTATTTGTTTGTGTCGCCGGTATTGTCGAGATGGCTAATTAAAAATTAATAACAGTCACAGACGTCTTTAACGGCGCCTGTTGTTTATGTCGGTTCACAGTATTTGTTGGTTAGAAGTTTAAAACTCTGTTATAAAAACTTATTATGCGAAGGGATATTTTGATCGAACCGTGAATTTATTTATGTATTCCGCAACCGCGTTAAAATATTTCCTTTTTCCTGTCGGCGCGAAGCAATTAGACCCAATCTAGTCCACTTGTGACGCAACGTAACCATTTCACTGGTATTTGATCATTCTGCCAGACAAGACTAGTGATAAGGATAATGATACGCTTAAGGGGCTTACAATTATAGACTTAAATGAACTAAACTAAAGCCCATGATAGCATTAAGGTCGGTTTTTTTTTCGTTTGCCTTTTTGACTAAGAATGGGAGATGCGGTACTGAAATTTGACAAGGGGAAAAAACACAAAAATGCGTTAAAACAACTAAATATACGTTTATCGAAGTCTTTTATGGGCACCGATAGCGTTTGACAGAATTTGAGTGAGATTTTTATCGAATTTCGACATAAGATCAATCCCGCTTAAGTTTATTATGGCCTTTACACTTCTTTTCGACTTCGCTTCGGGAAGAATCAGTTTTCTTAATTTGAAATCTTGAAAGATAAGCTATCTACGATTCTGTTCACGAGAAATCGAACTGGAAGCAAGCAAGCTTATATATTAGGTTCAAGTCCTGAAATATTTTTCAAACTGCATCTAGCGAGTTCTCATCCCATTGTGTGTCGGGAATCAGCTAAACGTTATGGTGTCCTATCAACTCAATTGAAAGTCATCTTACGTTAAGGGAACGACTTAGAAAAGGTGTTGGTAAAGACCTATATACCTGTTTGGCTATCACTTGAGTTGCAGACTCAATCGTTTCTCCACAATGTTAACTCATCGCTTACACTTATATCAATTGAAAGGTAGAAGCATTCTGGCCCAACAAGTATTTCTCCTTCAGCATAACCGAAAATACCACATTAAGTGCACTAAGTTTTTAGTTATAACTGTGTTTATATTCTTCCATTCCGCTTATAGCAACTCCTTGAGCTCGTGATATTCATGTTCTCGAACATGTTGTACAAGCACATCTAGATTGTTCCCAATGTGGGAGGAGTGTTATAGCAGTATGCTTTTTCAGCGCTTGTATGTCAATTTATCTTCAGTATTCGTAGTTTCATAATGTTCTTTCTTCATAATTTCATCAATTAATACAAGCTCCCCACACCTGAAGCTACCATTTACCCTCACACCATGACGAAACCACCTCCATGTTTCGCAGTCGTTTGCACTTATTTTCGTTTTTTCTTGCAACTTGATGCGTGGCCTTCTTTTTCACTAAAACACGTCCATCTGACTGGTTAACATAAAATTTACTCTCATCCGAGAACAAAACATTATTCCATAAGGATTGGGGTTTACTTAAAAACTAATTTGCAAAATCAAGGCTCTTTTTTTGGTACACCTTTGAAATGAGGGGTTTCAATCTGCATATACCGGCACTGTAGCCCTTGCTTTTTAAGACTCTTCGGACTGTTCGGGGGTGAACTTCTATTCCAGAGATTTCTTTATCTTCGTAACCATAATAATAATTTTTCTCTTGTCCCTTGATGTTAATTTGTTTTCTTGAGTGACCCATTCTGGTTTTATTGCTAAATTTTGATTTATTTTCATATCGTTTTAAAATAACCCATTTGGTAGGGCCGCTTCTCTTCATAATCTCACAGATTTCCTCAATAGATTTTTCGCTTAGAATTATTTTTCTTTCTTCCACGGTTGGTTTTTTACCTTTTCGACCCAATTTCTAATACATCATAAAAGTTATGGAGCACTTCAAATGTGCAATGAAGCAATTTATTCACTTTTTGAAATGTTTTTGAAAATTCATATTTCAATTACGAATACTTTTGTCTATCAGTGTATAGAGTCAAAAACTTCCACCATAGTTACAATTCAATTATATATTTTTTTTCTTTCCTTTCAATTTATCTATTACTCTTTCAGTCTTACTTTTAAAAACGTACATCATTATTTTTCTTCTAGCGCTGAAGGCCTCTGCAGTAAGTGCTAATTTTTTTTAATAATAGCATAGTAATTTAATTATTCTTATAACAATAAATAATAATAATAATAATAATAATAATAAAACAAAGCTGCGGGATACGACCTTATTACTGATGAAAGTTTAAAGGGAGCTTGCTTAAAAAGCAAGCTTTTGTATATTATAAATGTTTGCTTGAGAATTTTATACGTCCAAAGGCAATGGAAAAACGCAGAAGTCATAATGGTTCCGAAACCGGGAAAAAGTCCATACCTGCCGATGATGTGTAAGGTCTTTGAGAAAATTTCGGACCACCAGTTGGGTTTTAGAGTCAAGCATTCCAATCAACTAGTATATCGAATAACAAACAAAGATTTGCTGTAATGCACTCCTCGACATATCGCAAACCTTCGACTAGGTGTGGCACGACGGACTTAAGTATAAACTAGGGTTTATTTTACCGAAAAAATTGCTTAAAATACTATAAAGTTACCTTGCAAACAAACTTCTCAGAATTCAAAGAAATTCAACGCGGTGTTCCCCAAGAAAGTGCTCTGGGTCCGATTCTGTTCTTGCTTTATAGAAGAGACATGAAGACAGATGAAGAAACAATCGTAGCCAGGTTCGCGGGCGACACGGCCGTCCTCGCTAAGACTCCAGCGAACCTTTTTACTTACTTTTTGAATGCATTTTTATTATTTTCTCATTATAATTTCTCAGACACTAGACAAAACGCATAAACTAGCTTATATAACTTAATTTTATTTATTTAACTAACTTACTGGCCCTTCGCGGGCGCTCTAAGCTAAACCTAGTACTATATTCTATGTCTTTCGACTTAAACAAACTAATTTTATTAACTTCATTATATTTACAACTATTAAACTAAGAAAATTTTCAAAAAAAACTTAGTGGTCGAACATTTTAAATTCTATATCTAAAGCTTAAAACTACATTAAAATATGTATGTATAAATATAAAAGTAAATACATACGCTTAAAAATTCACGAAAATATATAGAACATAAATATATATATAATTTAATATATATATATAATATAATAATATATATTTTTCCAGCGAACCTTATACAAAATATGTGAGTGGGCAAAGATTTGGCGAATCTTTTTAAATAACATGAAATCAACACATGTTAATTTTACGTACAGAAAAGTACGTACAGAATAAACCTCTGTTTCTAAACTCGGTTCAAATCCGGTATGCAAACAAGGCACACGTTAAAAAAAAGCGCAACGTGACTTTGTTGAAAAGTTCCTTTGCTACATGTTAAGTAATCTTAATTCTAGTACCCCATTTATTGGAGTTTTTTAGTTAAAAAGAATTGACACTGCACTATACCAAATGCTCCTTATTGTAGCTAAGAAGATTTTTATCTTCCTCACTAAAACAAAAATATCCTGCCGATTCTTTCAAGTAAAAATACACAAATCGTTCAAAATTGAGAATTATGTTTAACCTTGTTTATATTATTTAAAAAGTTCGCATATCTCTCGAATGTCTTTATAATATAAAAAACCGAACAAGTGCGAGTCGGACTCGCGCACTGAGGGTTCCATACAACCCTGTAGGTATATAAGTCAAAGTTCTCCAATCACGTCAATCGAGTCATAGTTATGGTATTTTTAAAATCAAAGGTCTCTTTATCGTTTCAGTAATCCTTTATTTTTACACATATTATTAATTTTTATTAATTAATTAGTATTTGATATGAATTTCAATTTAATACCTCTACGCGTTCAGGAGGAAATGGGTAGTAAGCTTAAAATTATTAAATATCTGTGCCATAAGACGTTGCTTCGTACTAAATTTCAAATTCTGAATTCACCGGAAGTATCCTGTAGGTTTTGATTCCCTTGCGAGTGTCGAAATTTTGTGGAATAAACGGCTGAATCTTTTGATTGCGACGGACGAACAGCAAAGTGATCCTATAAGGGTACCGTTTTATCGTTTCGAGGTACGGAACCCTGAAAAACAACATCCCCAAGGCCAAATAGTGCCCGATCCGGAATATCGGGGATAGAGTGATACCTACACAGGTCGCCGTTAGCTGTTTGTACACCGCGTGCTATACCGATTTTTCTGCCATGTTAAGCTATACGCTGAACGCGGTATCGAGGAACATGTGGTCCAATACATTCGACAACCAAGCCACAGGTCATGATAAACGCATTGATGAGTTTAAATTGAGTTTAGTCTTTCTTCAGCTTCTGTGGTTGAATAACAACTAAATAGACGAATTTCAAATATACGAATAACAAAATTAGTCTCTCGACCACGCAAGCTCTATGGCAACCGAAACACCGGTCTTAAATTCACAGAAACCATTGAACTCTGTTTCAATTTCAAGTGTCGGACGGATGGACAGCGGACCCCCGGCCCTTTTTGGTACGGAACCATAAAAACCAGTGACCAACAATCCCAGCTGACAAAATTCAATGACAAACTGTGACTTCAAGTGAATGCAAAAGGATTAGCTTCAGCTCCTGAGTCATGTGTTTTTTTTTTTTGTTGACGCTTTCAATAATGTGAAGTGAAAGGATTTAGAAGAAGAAAAAAAAATTATCCTCGGAATCGTTTTCGAAAACCGCCTTTTTCTTCCAAGACTAAAAGTCGAGTTCAGGGAGTTACAGCGCAATAGTGAACTTCTACGGATTGAAGTGAAGATTCGCTTCAGTGAACGGTCGGAAGGCACATGGTTGCTCCATGCACAGAACTCCCTTAGGATATCAAGATAGAAGCGCTCACTCCTTTAATGCACTCAGGTGATCTTATGGTCCCAGCCACTCAGGCGCTTCATTTTGTTACACTCTTGGTTTGATTATCGAAGGATATTACTCGCGGCCCGATTACGACACTTACAGTCTGAATGGCGCTCGTCTGAAAAAATAAAAAAAAAGCCGTTTGCTAGTCCAATATTTATATTTTTTAATATTATATTTCGCATAGCCTACTTCTTAGTGTTAAATTGGGAAGCAATTTATAAACAAAAGTTTTTTGTTAATGGACTCATCTTTATTTTTGTTATTTGATGCTTAAGAGGTAAAAGCAGATCACATTCTGTTCAAATTGCATGTGTGAGGAGATACAGTCCTGTAACAGACAGACGGACAGATAGCAGATCCTTAGTTTAGGGTTGGCCACCTTAAGGTATGGAACCCTTAATATTTGGTTATTTATTCACGAGTACTGTTTGAACTGATAAGGGGGTTGGACCTCGTAACAGCCCAGAAATTTTAAAATGGCTCTTCGGCCGTTGGGGTCCTGAAAAATCCATGATTTGGCCCAAAGGCAGTTAAGACAGAATATCCATATTTTCAATTATTAGTTTCAAAACTTATTTTGTATCGGTTGCACGCACTTGCAATAGTGAGGTTATGATGATAGATGACTTATCGATTCCATGCTATATATTCAATTGATAAAATTATAAAGTTTAAAAGTCAGCTTTGTGTGCTATAGAATGTGAGATGTGGCTGAAAGAACGTGTGCATCCGTATACGGGGACCTTCAAATATTCTCCAACAACGTGTATTCCAACATAAAACAAATCCGCAAAACAAACAATAAAAACAAAACCCTACCCGCCCGTCTATGCAACAAGAACGTGGTGCCCACCGCTCACATTCGCTTACAAGATTCACGCTTGTCTGCAACTCACGTGGTTCAAAGCGTGCCTCCACCTAACAACCCTCATTTTGCGTCTCACTTTCACTTGAACTTCAGCGTTCATTTCCAGTTACTCGCTGCCGTCGCATATGCTTGCCAATTTGCCATTACGTTATAAGGCAATCCAACTAACTCACTCAACTCTACACTATCCACTGTGCATTCGGGTTCTACCGACCCAGTGTTTTTATACATTTCGTACTTAGTGCGTCGCGTAGCGTGAATCAAGTTCTAAAAAAGGTGTAATATAAACAATTCAAGTTAAAAAAAAAACAACAATAAATTAAATACAAATCTCAAAATTGAAAGTACGTATCTATTAAAAATTGTTTAAAATAAGATACAAGATGTTGTTTGGTGTTGTTGTAGGTTTTAGTTTAACATTTGAAATAGTTCTTTTGCAATTATCGTTTGTTTTTTGTTAAGTGTTGTGATCACTTAAAATCACTAAATCAATCGTTTGAATACAGTGGTTGCAAAAAGTTTGTCGACTGGAAAATGTTACATAAAGTTTTTTTCGAAATTTTCTTTGGAATACAAAAAACAACATAAGATACCATATTTCTGAACGTGGTAAAAAGTTAATAATTAAAAATTCTCTTTGCTGCTTGCTGACTGACGTTTATTAACCTTAAGTCATATAATAAATTCAATTGTAAAAGGCGAGACAGGGTAACCAACTCGTGGAATATCCCCCCCCCCCCTTAAATTACCTAAAATTGTTTTTAAAATTAAAATTAAACGAAAAAATAAATATTAAGGTTTAATTTTGCTATTTTAAAGTACTTAAATAACTTTTATTAATTATCAAAATAGTTGTTTTATTGAAAATCAAGAAATATTACAATTTATTTTATATCACAAGCCATATAATACTTCAAGTATTGATTCTGCTTCCTCTACAGTTTTTGAATTTTTAAAGTCGTACATTTGAACGTTAATTGAATCCAACATTTTTCATGCTTAGTTTATATTTATATAACAATCAATATTAAATATTTCGTTCCATTGTAGCAAATGAAAACATTAGGAATAGTTTGTGGTTTTTACAGATTTTTTTACTAATTGTAAATTTTTTTTATTAATCAAGATACATTAAGAAATATTGAATATTGTCATCATGAAATGGATTTTTTTTATTCAAGGTAAAACTCAAATTAATTTTAGCCATTCAAATTATAATTTCAAATATTTTGGATCATCTTTAAAATACCCTTAAAATTACCCCTGAAATTTTTAGCTCGTAAAGAAACCCCATCAAAGATTTAGACCCTCTAAATGTAGGGAGAAAACCCACAAGTTGGTATCCCTGAAATGAGCTTATGAGGGTTTAAGTGGGAAAAGTTTCAGAAATGTTTAATATTATGTTAGAGAAATCGTAAAACTAAGGTTTTTCAAGGTTTGGTAAATTTAATGAAATTCGCTCATAGTTTTTTTTTCTTATATCGCATACGTACAATGCGAATCAATAGGATGAGGCCATAATTTTCCTGAACAGCTGGAAATGGATACAGAAGCGTGCGTTACTTTGATGAGGTCACAAAAAAACGTTATTTAAAAACGAGAAAATGTTTATATATTTCGATTTTTAAACAGTTATTTTTTATCCATTTGTTCAAGCATAAATCGTAAAGTTGCTTTTAATAACCAAGCGAAGTCTCATCTGAGCCCACACGGATAGTCTTGTTGTGATAGGTTGTTTTTGTTTTCCAATTATCGACCTCGTTCATAAATTTTTCGAGACATGCTTAAAACCTTTTCGATAATGCTTAAGTCCAGTGGATATAGCGATTGTGTTAAAAGATAAACGTTCTCCGAGTGAATTCATCCTCTGTCAACCTTGGAAATGTGTATTGGGGCGTTGTCTTATTGGAATATCCAGAACTGAGGTCCAAAAATTAATCTTCGTGTTTGAAAATGAGCGTTGATGCAAAAACTTGTTATATCAATATACTCCAATTCGAGTGGACCATGGTAGGTGTTTGCTCCCCCATAGCCCCTGATGATAAGCTCCTTTATTTATGAATCCGTGTAAGCAAAAGTTGTAACTACCGGGCTCGTCGAGATTTATCCTCCGAAAAGACAACTCATTCCCATTCATAGCTCCAGTTCTCTCGCGAAGCTGATTCGAAGCCTCTTATGCTCTTATTTCAGACCGTTTTTTTTTTACTTTTCTTCTATCCCTCTGACCGTCGTTATGTTGGTTGCTGTATCAGATTAATTTGAGGCAAAAATCAGTTCTAACCGCCTTCCACGGGATGTTTTTTGCTTCAAATGTGGGTTCTTTTTGATTTTCAGACTATTTTGGGGCTCACGAGATAGTTGTTGATAACAGTCTTACTTATATTCAGCCTCCCTACTATTTCTCGGACTGAGAGTTCTAGATCCTTAAAAGCAAGCTTCCGTATTGCCTTTTTTAACTGATGTTGCAGACGTCTTTTCGAAACCCAGTTACGTTCAAAAATGAATGAAAAGACAAGTTTTTAAAACTTTCTTCAATTTTGTAAACATTCGTTTGAAAAATATCCTGCAATGCAATATTCGCAATTGTCTCTACCTTTTTCAGAGCTTCTAATCATTTATTTATTTATGTATTTATGGCCGGGGTATACCACGAACTTTGCTTAATACAAACATCACTTAAAATTACATATAGTATATCTAAGCATTTTTAAGATGGACAAGGTGAGAGGAAATGACATTTTTAAGATTGTATCGCAGGCATTGGCCTGGTAACATTCTGGACATAGGTTCATGAGAACCGTAGTTGGTGTGGTGTGGGTCTAAAAGAAAAAGAGGGACAGAGGGTTGGTGTATATAGAAATCGATCGGAGCAGCGTAGGACAGTCGATGATTCCCGGTTAAGAGTTGGTGAATGAAAAGAATATCTGCGATGTCACGGCGATGCGTAAGGGACTGTTGATTGATAAGTTGCAAGCGGTGGGAATATGGTGGGAGATTAAAGCTGTCTGCCCAAGGGAAACCTCGCAGCGCGAAGCGGAGAAACCGGCGTTGAACAGCTGCAATTCGCCGGATATGGGTTTCATAATAAGTGGACCAGACTTGGGAAGCATATTCGAGGAGGGGTCTAACAAAAGTAATGTAAAGTTGGTGACGTATGGGTTAAGGAACTCTTTGGACTATCGCTTAATGTAGCCAAGAGCAGAGTTGGCACGGCTAATGATGGCATCCATGTGCGTGCGAAAATTGAGTTCTCTATCATAGACAATACCCACATCGCGGAGAGAAAAGACTAATGGAACGGGTTGATTGAAGATGAAGTAGGTTCTGGAGGGCTTTGGTAAACGCTTACGGGTGTATGTAATGGTTTGGCATTTGTTGAGATCTAGGAAGCTATTTTGGCACGAAATTGAAAACCTACTCAGATCATCTTGTAGGAGGAGGTAGTCAGCGGGAGATGATAAAGATGATAAATATTTTTATCCTGTCGGCGTTAATTGAGATAAACGAGTTGTGGATGATGCGGTTGACATCATTAATAGTTAGAAAAAAGATCATGGGTCCAACGTGGCTTCCTTGAGCGACTCCTGAAAGGGCCATAAATGGATTAGATTTGGAGGATCTGAAAATAACAAGGTAATGACGGTCTTCAATTTGGACTTTATCCAAATAATAAAGCCAGCGGGAAAACCAAGAGCTTTCAGATTGTGAATGATGGTTTTGTGCGATATTTTGTCGAAGGCCTTGCTGAAGTCCGTGGCTATAACATCGACTTCCTTTCCATCCTCCAAGGCACATAAATTTTGAGACACGAATTCTATTAAGTTAGTGGTTGTTGATATCCCCTTAAGATAGATAACATGAAATTGTATGCCATTTTTGGTTAATCCAAACTTGCAAGTTTGCCCGAATTCGGCATCGTTTATTCCAGCAGACAAGGCCTTATTTCTGAAACAACTCACCATAGTAGTTAACTGCAACATACACGAGTATTTTTCCCAATAAAGTGATGGTCTGAGCCGGTGTTTAACATGTTTTGCCATCCTCCTGAAAGCATTTGTCTCTGGGACTATTGTTTTTGACACAGGTTATTAGAAAATTGTAAATCATTGTAAATTATTTGATATTTTTTTTCGCCTAAGAACGGCTAATCTTTTCTGTTAAACACGCACAGGAGCCCTGTACAATAGAGTTCTTATCAGGATCTTTGTGAAATTTTATTTCTTATTTCCATTCGTTATTCGCGTTAAAAGGAAGAGCTAATAACTCCGATTTTTGAAGAACCTTTCCTGTCGAAAATTATTTCGAATAGCTTTCTTACATTCGGAAGCAGATTGATTGATCAAGGATGAGCAGGGTTGCTTTTGACCTCGCCTTTTTAGATATTGAATATTCCATAGCCATTTTCAGGTGGCGTAATACAACCGTTGGGATATTTAACATGATAAGTCCGTGGGTCTCAGATCTCCACGTTCGTTTTGTTGATGTCGAATGGTTTAATTTTCCAGCTCCAGCTCACGATGCGGGCAAGCTAAATCATTCACTGAATCCCACGACAAAAAATAAAGCATCTATCGTATTCACTAACTTTTGTAACTCCTCAATAACAAAAACGCTATCGTCCAAGGCTTCGTCCATACTAATTCTCGCAGTTCTGAGTAGTTGTGGGTTTATCTGTTATCTGTAGAAAGACTCGTTTTAGTATCTCGTTGGATACACCAATTCTTGCAAGGGTTCGAATCTAGCTGCTGGCATTTCTTTTTTTTTATCCGCAATACTCCTTTTTTTGTTTTGTTTTTCATGAATACACATTTCATATTCTGTATTCGAAAGTATGTGCAATGCATTCAATCAAAACAACAAGGTAGTCACGTTGGCCCAATGATTTTCATCTTGACAAAAAATGATGTCGATCTTATCATCTAAAATGCGTGTGTCTCTGTAGATGCTAATGACACGAAAATGTTTACGAACATATCATCCCCCGCTGACTCATGCCTCCTGCAAGATGATCAGCTCAGGTTCTGAATGTGGTGCAAAAAAAATTTCCTCGAGCTCAATATCAGCAAATGCCAGGCCATCACATATACACGCAAGCGTCTACCAAAACCTCCCAGAACCTACTTCATCTGCAACTAACCTGTTCCTTCAGTCTCCTCCCTTCGCGATCTGGGTGTTATCTGTGGTATCGAACTTAACTCTGCGCTTGGCTACGTCAAACGATGGTCCAAGGGACTCTCGAACCCCTATGTCACAAAATCCCTTTACGCCACCTTTGTTAGACCCCTCCTTGAATACGCATCATAAGTCTGGTCCGATTACAACGAATTCCATATCCAGCGAATCGCAGTCCCTCGAGCAACGCCGTGATATTATATTGCTGATATACTTTGACTGCACAACGCTGATACGATTGACCTCTCTCAAAACTGATCGTCGTAACCTTAGATCTGTCTCCTTCTTCCGTCTCGTCCCTCACCGCACTAACTTCGGCACCAATGAACCTATGTATGAATGTTGCGTTAGGCCAACGCGGTGCAGAACATTTTTAATTTCCACTGCAACAGATACACCCTTAAAAATGCCCTTCATTTGTATCTAATCCTAAACCATTCATCCTCTCGCATTAGTTAAGCATAGCATTAAGTTCAGTTCTTATAAGTTAAATAAATAATATCTCCTCCCTCCCTAAAGCACAAATTTCTCCATTTTATCTCCCTTACAAAACTCATAGTTTTTAAATAGCTGTAAGTTTGATAGCTTTTATTAAGCTAATAAAGGTGTCCGGGGTTGACCCACGGGCGACAAATAAACTCTTACGATAAGGTGGCACTAAAAGAGCTAACTAGGCAAGCATAATATTCTGTATGTGTATGACATTCTTCCTGTCGTGCGACAGGCTTTTCTACTAGTGTCATCAATGAACTTTAACGTACCGGCTCCAGATGCCGCCATACACTCCCAAAGAGTCACGGAACTACCACCATGTCTTATAGTACCAGCGTTGTTTTTTTTCCATACACGGACCTGTCGGCCTGACCTAAGATCATTGACATTCGTTCTGGCCGCAAATAGGCCCGTTTTCCAGATATCTTCACTGTATTTAAGAACCGATTTATCCGATTAACAAAATTTTTAATATCACGTAATTTCTTTCCAATTTTACGTTCATCAACATAACTTTGAAATACTATGTGTTTTAAAGATAGATTGAATCAAATTCCGGATACTTTTGCTGTGCACTGTAAGTTAATGTCGGGCTGTCACGTTTATGAAGCACTTCACGAAGTTACGACGTTAACTGATCAATGACTCAGTTCCGCACGTTGTTATAGTTTATAAACGAGTGAAATTAAAATTATCGATACTGACTCAAAAACGTATAAGAAGCGGCTTTATTATAAAACTTTATCCGAATAGTTTGTTTTTGTTACGCTCGAAATACGATTTGCAGCAGTTTTTTTTTCTTTTTTAGGCAACACCTGTTTCAACGTCTATTTGACATTTTAAAACTTGTAATTGACTGGTTATTCACGGCAGAAAAACGTTTGTTACAACGTGATAGCATGACTTAATGTGTGTGTGGCTGGCATACGCTTTGTGACAACTAAAGTGGTGTATATTCAAAATAGCCTTACATAATATTCGCAGGGGTGATGCATTGGAATTATGTTTTTTTACATTTACATTTAATTTTTATTGAACTTAAAATATTATTTACAATTGTTCCCTAAGATATATTTACATTGGTGTTGGCTCAACAATAGGGGCCCAACGGTTGGATTGAAGTTGTTGAATATTTGAATATACTTGGATTATTTCCGCAAAGTGTTCAAGTCCGGGCTTCGATGTCGGTGGCGAAAGAAGTCATCCTCGATGATACCTGAAGAAAGCTGGTTCTTCATCTGCATCTGGGGGAAAGAGTTCCTCTTGCAGCAATGCCATTGCGTTAAGATATCGGTGTTCGGGTATGTGTCCTTGGTTGGCTATGCTGTTAACGAGTTGATTTGAATGGTCCTTGGTGGTGGCTGGGAATTTTTGGAATAAACCAACCATGTACCGGGCTATGGGCTTGATTACTGATTCGCTGTAGAGTCTCCTGTTGCTGAATGGTTTCTTGGTGGTACTGTTGTAGTGAAGGCCAGTACATATGCGCAAGATCTTCCTCTCGAAGATGGAAAGTTTCTTGATATACGTCTTCGAGTCCATGAACCATAAGGGAGAATCCATGTGTTAGCACCAGCCTGACGAGCTGTTTGCATAAAAGCAGCTTCGTCTTCTGGCTGAGGCCGTTCTGCTTGCGCATTTAAGGGTAAACCCGATGGAAGGCGAAACAAGCCTTACGAAGAATGGCATCCACATGAGGGTTGAACTGCAGCTTCTCAGTGAAGTTTACCTTTGTCCAGGCCTTGACGATTGTTCCGTCCTGGAATCCAATCATGTTGTTGCTGCAATTTTTATCGGACCTTGTTCTCCGGGAGTTGGCCGGCCTACGGAAGCACATCAGCGCCGTTTTCATGGGATTGATCCGGATTCCTCAATCCTGATAATATTCCTGCACTCTTCTGACATGCGCTTCAACTCTTCGAGCTGCTATCAGTGGTGAGATTGAGCTTGCGAACGTGAGGAAGTCGTCCGCACACCGTCCAGTCCGGGTTGGTCAGACGCCAGAATGTTAAAAAGGAGAGGACCGACCTTTGATCCCAGTGCGACACTTGCTCTTATTGCACGAGTTGTAGATTTCTTGTTGCCTTCCTGCACATAGCAAGTCCTGGAAGTAAGGAAGGAATGAAGAATTTTTATCAGTGACATGGGATAAGCCAATTTTTTGCTCAGGTTGGATAGAAGCGTTACAGGCCTGTATCCATCCACGCTGGCCAGTTTTTCCTTTTTCGGAATTGCAACAACCTTAGCTTGTAATCATTCATTTAGCGGTTGAATATAATGCTGCTGAACGAGTTGGTTTGGGTTGAGAAACGATGACCACTGAATGGTGTTCAAAGTTAACTTCCAACCATTCCATTACCGCATTACCAGCAGGGTTGGTGGTACTGTCTCCCTTATACGGGTATCGAGCATTGAAGTCCCCACCAACGAGTACGTAAGTGTGCTGACAGAGGGCGCTATTGATGTTGCCAAGGTCGTATTTAATTTCTGTTGGTTTTCCTCTCCAATTGTTGTAGATGCTGATGACGATCATTGTCTCCGTTGGGTTGACCTTGATGATAGCTGCCGTTGTTTTGAAGGACTTCAAACTGCAGATGGTCTGAAAAGTGTTTATGAACGTTTTCTGCTTTTTAGCGGAGTACACATTCGTTCAAGTGAACCATGAGCGGAAAGTTCATGTTCATATATACATATGTATACTGAAAATGAATGGGAAAAGGCGTTTGAATCGTTCGAAAAATTTCCCAGATTTGAAAACGTCAGATCTCCTTGAAAACTCATTCTTCCAGCAAATGTTACTAGTTTAACATTCTAACGAAAAGATAACTTCCAATTAAAAACGGAATACCGCGGCTAGTGTGGCAGGAGGCCATTCTATTCCAATTTTTCAATGGCTTCGGTCACTATCCCATGAAAAGCTTGACTTATATTGCTCTTAGATATCTAAATTATTCGCAAAGCATCGATCGCCGTCAAACCGCAGCTCCGTGGTTGTCACGCAAAATCACCAAAACACGATAGTTGAATTTAGTAAAATTTTTAGTATTTACATTTTTACTTTTTCAAAATGCTGTATCTTTTGTCAACCCAGTTGATATCGGTATCAAATGTAAGAGCTTGAAAAGTAAGAAACAATGAAATAAGTGACGTCATTTCATAATGGCCGCATCTAAAGGATAGCGGATAACCTTTTCTTTTCATCCCCTATGATCTTCTCAACGGTTAACATCACAGATATTCACATTCAATTTGTTTCGTCTTGACAAGGACTCTGATCGTAAATGATATCGACGGTCTGATGATGGAGCCAGAAGGTGTCACAATGGATGACTGCTTTGAGTACTCTGTAATAAAGCGACGTAACCCCAATTTGTGTTCGTGTGATTCATCTTAAAAAGTCCTCGAGTGTAGCGTCTGATGATAAGTTGGTCGATTATTTTTATATTAAAATAAAGTCCTTTAAATAAAATACGTGTAAATAAAATAGAAATTACATAACTGATAAATTAACTTAACAAAACCCTTGAAAGTTTAAAATAATTAGCAATTTATCTTAAATAAGAGCTTGTTACATTTTAATAGCAATATAAAACCGCTTTTATTTTTAATAAGTTTTAAGACAATTGGGTCAAAAATGTTGCCATCCAAAAAACAACTTTCTTAAATACACCAGGATGCATAAGTTTATTTATGTTTCCGAGCCCGAAATACGACAGCTAGATAGAAGTGCGTCACATCTAATAAGATGAATTTTCGAGCAAACATTGAGCTGCTCCTTTGCCCAAGCAGAAAAGCGATAAAGAAATGTGTGGTCAGTTCACTTCAACTCCTGAGTCAATTTCAGCCTGTAAGCTAATCCATCATCCATGTTAGGATTGAAGTCGAAGTCTGTCAAAATGTACTGTATCTTTTGTTTGTCATGGATGTGGATTTTGAATTTGATGTGGAAGTCTTATCGTAGTTTCTTGTCATAACTTTTCCTAGCAAAGGTAAGGTGAAGAAGGGATCGTCTTGTAATGAAGTTAATAAGAACTCAAAACTTTTTAAAAATTATGCCAAGATGAGCATGAATATGTCGAATTCTACCTGATTTGTCACAATGAAGACAGTTGCAGAAAATCTTATTGAATTGTCTCAAAAGGTTTTTGTTTTTTCTGGAAAAGGAAAAATAAAAGGCATGTGCATTGTCGAAATTGCGCACTCTACAGAATGATAGCTGCCGTCAGTGAAAGTATGGAAGAAGATTCAATATGAAAGGTGAGCGCAGCACTTTACATTTTGGCGCATTTTTTTATGGATTTTCACCATTGGCCCAGAGAAGGTTTAACCGTCACCGTCAATTCTCATCGATGTATATTTTGGCCTCAAATATTGGTTGGCAACTAAGTTGAATTCAATCACATTTTGTTATTTGGTACTTCAACTGCCAATCAGAAAAAAAAAATGTTTATCGGTTGTGTACTTTTTGTTTTTTTTTGCGTCTGTTAAAAAATGGAAAATCAAAAAGAACATTTACGTCATATTTTGCAACGCATCGCAAGCTTAAAAAAGTGATGTGCTGTTTATGGTGACGAAGCTTTAAAAGAATGGCTGCGTCAAAATTGGTTTGCCAAATTTCGTTCTGGTGATTTTCCACTCAAATATGGAAAACGCTCTGGTCATCCAGCTGAAGTTGAAGACGACCAAATCAAAGCGATAATCGATTCGGATCATCACAGAACAACATGTGAGATTGCAGCGAAGCATCGTGTATCACATACATGCATTGAAAATCGCTTAAAAAAACTTTGCTATGTACGAAAGAAAATCATTTAACATTAACATCTGCGATTTGTTAAAAAATCGTAAGGAAAATTATCAATTTTTAAAACGATTTATAAACGGTCATGAAAAATGGGTTATTTATAACAACGTCAATCGGAATTGATCGTCGAGCAAGCTAGAGGAACCAGCTCAAACATCATCAAAAGAAAGTTATGTTATCAGTTTGGTGAAATTACAAAGGAATTGTCAACTTTGAAGTTTTACCACCCAACCGAACGATCAATTCAGATGTCTTCATTGAACAACTAACAAATTCAAACAATGCAGTTGAAGAAAAGCGGCCCGAATTGACAAATCGAAAAGGTGTTGTATTCCATCATGACAATGCAAACCCACACACATCTTTGGTCACTCGGCAAAAATTATTGGAGCTTGGTTAGGATGTTTTGCCACATCCACCATATAGTCCCGACCTTGCACCATCTGATTACTTTTTATTTCGATCCTTGCGTGGAATTATGATGCTGCCTCAAAGATGCAGATGTCATTGCTCAAAATGGGCAATACATTACAGAATAAAGTTATTTCGTTCCATGAAAAAATTGTCTTTTATATTCTAAAAAAATCCGCAATAACTAAATTACCAACCTTGATGTTGGTTGTTTTCAGGAACAAATCTTTAGTTTGAGCAGCAGGAGCAGATAACAAAGAACGTTCAAGGTTTTTTAATTTTGTTTAAAAAGTTATATATTTGATTTTAAAATAACCTAGTAAGAAATAAAATTTGGAATTGAAGAGAAAATAATAATATTTAAGTTAGCCGCAAAACAGCAGCCGAAAGGGGAGTTACTTAACATAGCATGGGATGTAACGCGACAGACAAATTGGTTTTGTTGGTTGCATTTATCGATCAATTGAATAAAAACATGAAAATTTGACTTCTATCCGATCCTTGGAATGATGACCACAAGCTTCTTAACTCTTGATTTATGTTACATAAAGTGATCCTCACAGATACCTAATCTTTATCTCAGTAATGTGAGATTTATTGGGTGATAAAATACTAGAAACCCATATTCCTTGAGACATAATTCCAAAAAACATTCAACGAATTGGATTACTGTTTCTTGTCATCCTTACTTAAACTGAATTAAAAATGATCTTATTAAATGTGTAAGATTTACTCGTTTGCTTACTTTTGACTCTTACAGTGTGTAATTCATTGACAAGGTCTAAATTGTTGTATAATTGATTTCTTTCCATTTAATCTCATTCAGAAATCCTTATCATGGAGGGAGAATCAACAGAATCTACGCACAACACAAAAGTGTCGGACTCGGCGTATTCAAACAGTTGCAGCAACAGTCAATCGCAAAGAAGGTGATCACTAATTTTTTTATTTAAATGTATTAAATTATTATTCTAAAATAATCTAATAATATCAATATTTATCGATGTCAAAAGTGATAAACGTCACGAAAAAATATCTAAGAGAGGGAGAGAGTCCCCAAAAAAGCTCACCCGATGTCGTTCTGTTATATGTATGTTTAAAATTAAACGACAAGTTCCATAATTTTTTTTTGTTTAACTTTGAGCTCTAAGTTTTCGAAAATAATGTTGTAAAGTGGATGCTCTCATTTTTGATCACCATTTGAGGTCGTTTAGGTAGTTCGCTCTCTTGAGTTGTCCTCTTTGAGGACTTCCAGAATTTAAAGCTTGTCCACCAAAAATTGGCTGAATTAAAATAAAGAACCTGGAGCAGCTATATCGCGCGATCTTGTCAACCATGGTAAAGTGCCAAAACGAGACACTTCGCGAAGCGCAATCGCAGAATTCAAAAAGGTCCAAAAAATATTACCAACTGTATCATCAACTTATGGGACCTATGTTAATCTCATTTATCATAGTTTGTAGCGCTACAAGCACCAGAAAATGTTTAACTCACGGCACCGCTCTCGGAGGTCGGATGTCAGCTGTGGTGTAAATGACATACCACGCAGTCACTATGAGTCGACGTAATGGCTCCTCGTGAGTGATAATTGGGGTTTCAGATGGAAATAGCCATCGTCGCTGACGGCTCATCCGTAACATCTTAATTCACAGCACTTATATTGTCACCTGAGCGATTACTGCGAGCACTTTTGAAGCTTTTTCTGACAGTTGGCCTTATTACGAGGAATTCGTTTTGAGCCATCCGCATCTTGTATTATGTACTTTAAAATTATGCGAAAAATATATTTTCGATGATACTAACGTTATAAAGCCGAAAGAATACTTCAGTCTATCTAATAGATAAGAAAAGCTCACTGACAGATCAGATGTATTCAAAGACCTGGAAAGACTTTCCGTCGTCTGAACTTCCAACGTAGAAATTGCCATATGACCGATTTTGGCAAAATCGCTGCCAAATGTTAATGGCTCTTTCCACCCGAAATTTCCTACTCATCACAATTTAAAAAAAAAATTTAAATTCTACTTGTCTCTGTTTCTTCCTTGAACCCTTATAGCGGCGTTATGTTCATTATTATAAAGGTATATACTATATAACTCCTTGAGCGCGAGTATACTGATTAACCCGCATGTAAGATTCAATGAGACGAGCGGCATGGATAGACTTAAGGCAAAATTTGTGGACAATCAGAACCAAACACCGTTGCAGGGTTCTAGAGGACATGCATTCCGCCAAGACTCACTGACTACATGGTAGCGAAACTAAAATTCGGTATTACATTTATTCTATTCCCCTGAAGAAAATAGCATCATTACATTTTATTACCAACTATTGTTAGGGTTCTATACCCAAAGGATGTCAATGGAACCCTATAACCAAAGCTCTGTTGTCCGTCCGTCAGTCACACGGCTGTATCTTCTGAAGCGTCATAACCACACCTTTACAATTTTGGCCGCTATAACAAGTGATAATTAAAATAATATTAAGTTGAAAATAAAGGGTGGTATCCATTCTGAAACCATGGTTTTAAAATCAATAAAGATGGTGGCGGAACGGAACCATTCGTGTGCCCCGTTCCACAATAACAGTTTTCAAATGCGTAACAATTCTATTCCTGATGGCCTCTGGATAAAAAAAAGACTCCACTTTCTCCATTTTGTTCAGCCTTCAAGGCCTCTTTCCACTTCTTGTCCGCCGATGAGTTTGCTGATTTGGCCATACAAAATATAGACGATCTTCTAGGTTTTGGACATATCAAATGCTGTTGTTGCTTCATTTATGTGAATGCCTTTTTGGCTGTGTTCGTAAAATCTTTCCTTGGAATAGACCTGAGTGGATCAGAAAATAGATAGCACAGTCAGTACTCAGTTTTATTCGGACGATGCGATCATCAGCAAAGAATAATTGATACAATTTAGAGTCCACACTAGTCAGTGGCGACAATGAACAGCAAAGGACGAGCGACACTCTTCTTGTGAGTATCAACAATGGTTGAAATCCATTTAGGAATCACGATGTTTCTTGGGTTGATTAACCCGCACTGGTCATCAGAAAGCTGTATTATTTTCTGAAGCGTCTCTCTTGCTTTGGGCAGTGGAAAAAGATAACTTTCCGTCCAGGATCACCTCTCACATATTTGAAAACAGGTGGATACGTTTTTTTTAATTTTAAAAACTCGGAGTGTATTTCTTCTGGCCCAAACACTTTTCTTTTGGATGCTCATTATTAACGGCTCTGTGCAAATATATCCGAAAAAAAACTTAAAATTAAAGAGTCCTTCGCAATACTGTCGTGATCTATGCAGAACGTTGTCGTTATCCATAAGAAGCTGCCCTTGAGCTATGATAATGAACTTTGGCCAGCGAATGTCCTGAACTGTTCCCCATTATGCGTTCTTTTAAGATACGTTTTATTACTCATTCTATAAAAAGGGTAATAAGAGAATTACAGCCAGGATTTAGGGCTGTGAGAGACAATGAGACAAGGCATACGCAAAGGTTGTCCGCTTTGCCTCGGTTTTTTTGTGCTCTTTTTTGAAGATATGACTGAATTTTTACTTGGTCGTGTAGAATTTTATGGTACGCAAATTTGCAAGTTATTAACCTTTGTTTATTGGTGTATTCAGAGAGCCTGAAGTCCTGTTGAACGGATTCTTTACCTTCTAAATTGATGTGACCAGGTACCATCGTTACGCTCTTGATAGCTGTGTTATATGCTTGACAATCCATGAGAACTGTTTTGGGACTTGCTTGCGGTCTTGATCCAACGACTCCGATAAAAAAAAAACAAAAGCAAGTGCTCCGTGTAAGATGTTAGTCTAAGCCTTTTAGCTTCTATGATTCGTCTCATAATAAAAACCTTTTTGAACGTCTCAACTTGTGTTCTTTTTCGACTTAAAACTATGTATTGTCTTCCGATCTTGGATCATTCGGTGTATGGCAAGTTCGTTAAAAAGCCGTTAGCACAATTCTTTAACCAAAATGTCTTTAACGACATCGAAGCTTTAAAAAATGTCAAGCAATTACGTTTCAATTTGGAGGCAAAAAACCGATCAGTGGACAGAATGGACCACACATGTGGTCCATGTGTGTGTTTTATTGCCTTGAAATATTTGTAATTAATATATGTACTTACGGAAATTAACAATACTATAATTGTCCTTTTAGTGGAAGCTCAAAATCAAGACTCAGTGGCAGTCACTCATCAGGAAGTAGCGGATATGGCGGCAAGCAATCAACTCAGACCAGTAGCAGGTAAAAAAAATGCTCTCTCTTTTTTTTTTTTGTTGCTACAAAAATGAATTCCTTTATAGTGATATGCACACAAAGCGCGGCAAGGAAAAGGCACGAAAAAAGAAGAAGCAAAAGTGTTCTTTCCAGACTATAACAAAAGTCATGGAGAACCAAGAGGAGAGCACAGCAATTAAAGAAGACCAAACGGAAGATCAATGTGGAACTGCTGATAAATCTACTGGTATGTACATTCACATGGATCACGATTATTTGTACTTTCCATAAAAATATTCGATTTTATTCATAGGTCAAAATAACTGCCAAAAGGATACCAAAGAGAATTCGACTGATGATTCCAATGAGCAGAATAAGTCCGAAAGTTCCTCACAGTTCCCAACACCCCCACCTGTGCCAGGTATTTGAGCACGCATCAATATACACTTTCTGATATTTGTTTGGTGTGAGATTACGTCTGCTGATTTCAAATTCATTTGTTTTGTGATCTTTCAGCAACAAGACATGATGCGACCAAAACTGAGAAACCTGAAATAAGCGCTGCTAAACCAGAACAAAGGCCAGGTGCAAAAATTGACAAACTAAAGGAGGTATGTTTTATAATGCAAAAAAAACTAAATATATTTACCAATGTTTTACTGCCCCTTGGAAAGCAATCTCCTTCCATGTTTTACCACGACCGCGCAATCGCTGTTGTAGAGTAACATTTTTTGAAATATTCACTTCGACCGGTAGCCAAGCTGCCATAAAATCTACATCCAAGCTTGTCAAGGAACGCCGCGTATCCCTTAAGGAGATAGCGGACTTTTTTAAGGTTCACCTTTACGGGGTTCCACGACAAAGAAAAATCCACGGAAACTGCAGAGCAGATGAGCTTGCCTGTGAAGGTACAATGCACCCTCACAGATGCATTTCACAATATATTGACATACCATTAGCTGCGGTCAATCTAAGCCTAATAAATAAATACATCAACCATCTTGCAACATCACCAGACAAACCTGGAACCTCCTTAACAATACTAAATCTCCTCAATTTCCCATTTCTTCACAGCTTTGCACCAACTTGTGCAAGTTTCGGCCGATTATTTGCCGAAACCGAAACTGTGGCCGAACCCAATTTTTTGACCGAATCTGGCCGAAACCGAAACCGAATGTTCAATCGGTCACTAATCTTCCTCTGCATGTCAGCATAGAAGAGATCTCCTGTTGTCCTCATCACAAGTGCATCCCGTCGCTTTGGTTTCCGTTTCTTCCATTCACGACCCAATACCGGGGTCCATTCCTGCTTTTTCGATGAGAATGGGGTTGATTTGCAGTGTTGTTCGATTAGCAGAGTATTATCGTCGCATCACTCTCCGTATGCTCTTTTGGCAAGATTGGGCTTGGGGAAACCACAGATATACTTCGATCTTGAATTCGCTTTGGATCTTGATGGTGGTGATCTAGCAAACGTTCCACTTCTCTTAAAAGGGTTGTTTAAAAACATTAGATGGGCCCTCACAGAATCCGCTGGACTAATCTCCCAAGAGGGTGGATTTATTTCCGTTTGTGTTGTCCAATGCATAATTTACGTAGTGCGTTTTAGACCTTATATCCAGATATGCTAACTGCCGTCCGTTCTGGGTAAGACGCTTCTGTATTTCATACTTCAGGATCGAATATAAACTCAAGACAGTATTACTCACAACATCATTAAGACTAAACAGCAGGGTATGGCCGCACGTTCGTGCGGATTTTTTCACCTCCCAAACCTTGAGAATAAATCGTCCTATCCAATCCATTCGAAGCTTAGTTGTAAAATGAACATCTGAAAATATTTTAGTTAAATTTGATTCGGTGTTCTAATATTTATAACAAAACATTCATTAATTTAAACTTGTACATTTCCACAATGATTTTAACAACTTTCTTAACGAGAAACAAGATAAACGCTAAAACAATTAATTTACATTTTCGTAAATGGCCAGCTAGAAATTGGCTCACATTACCTATAATTTAATAATAATAATTAAGACTAAATTACTTTCGGGTTTTTCAATAAGAGCGTTACAAAAGTTTTTTTAAATAAAACAAAAACGGTTTTGGATATCAATGAAATTCTTTATTCCTGTGAAAGTACGTTCGATGCCATTATGTATGGAACTCGACTTCTTTTGCATGGCCACCACGGGCACGCTTGCAGAAGTCCAGATGCTGAACCCAATTTTCGACGGTTTTCAAGCATAAATCGGCCGATACTGCTGCAATTTCACGTTCGATATTCGTACGAAGTTCATCAATCGTTGCTGGCTTGTTGGCATAGACCATAGACTTGACGTAGCCCCACAGGAAAGAGTCTAACGGCGTCAAATCGCACGACCGAGGCGGCCAAGCGACTGGACCATTTCGTGAGATAACACGCTCTCCAAACTTGGTTTCCAATAAATTGATTGCGACATTTGCTGTGTGGCTTGTGGCGCCGTCCTGTTGGAACCACATGTCCTCCAAGTCCATATCATCCAATTGGGGCCAAAAATATTCGGTTATCATTGAACGGTAGCGATCCCCATTCACAGTAACGTGCTGGTCTTGATCATCACGGAAGAAGTAGGGCGCAATGACGCCGCCGGCCAGCCCATTAACCACACCAAACCGTAATTTTTTCGGAATGCAATGATGATTCATGGAGTACATGTGGATTGCTGCCTGACCAATACCGCATATTTTGTTTATTGACGGAGCCATTCAGCCAGAAATGAGCCTCATCGCTGAAAATGATTTTTCGATGAAAATCCGAATCATTTTCAAGTTGTTGCTCAGCCCAATTCACGAACATACTACGCTTCTGGTGGTCAAGCGGCTTCAGTTCTTGCGTCAATTTAATCTTGTTAGGATGTAGGCCAAGATCTTTTCGCAAAATTCGCCACAACGACGTTACAGAGATGCCCAACGCTTGAGAACGACGTGTGAGAGACACATTTGGGCTTTCTGCAACTGAACCCTCAGCGGCAGCGATATTCTCGACACTACGGGCACTTCTTTGTCTCACTGTCACGGGAACATTTTGTTCTGTGCCAATGGATTCAAATTTGTCCACTAGACGCTCAATTATTGATCTGCTAGGACGATTATGAAGTACATAAATTGGACGTAGCGCTCTTAACGTTGAGGCCACTAACTAAAGAAAAGAGAAGAAAAGGTGGAATTCATTCTCAATAAAATTAGTCGACAGCGAAAAATTTTTCCTCGCAGGGTCTAGAACGATATAGTCAATTCTTGACACGACGGAAGCATCCAATAGTCTTTTGTTGGCGAGTTAAGGCCGAAAGTCAGAATGAGCGCTTCTGTACATTCCCGTGCATGCTCGTTTGCATCTCCTCTCAAAAATTTCTATACTTCCCCATATAAGATGGGCTTATGTTCCACTACACTGGACTCGCATAAGTCAAAGTTTGATGCACAAAAGCTTGGTAGCAAATGACCTTCACTCTTGATCTCAAATAAATATTATAGTTGGAATAAAAAAATTTCTTGAGCTACATAAATACTGCCCTTGCTTATTTTAATTGGATATTTAAATTATCATTATAATAAAGGAATTTATCTTAGTAAACTCCTGAACACCTCACAACAGTTTTTGATTCGATTCGATGGTGTTATAACCAAATTTCTCCAATTGCGTCGCAAGACTGAATTGCTCTGTCCTACTGGGCTTCGGAACAGTAGAATTGTTTATTTTTAGTTTCCAGTCCTCACAGAATTTTTCAAGGTTATCCAACTTCAGTTGGAGTTCGTTTTTAATTTCGCAAATTTTTAAGCAAACAGAATGACGTCGTCGGCGAATGCTATTGAGCCATCCAAGTCCCTCAGCATTTTAGAAATGTAAATATTAAAGAGTATTGGTGCCGATACTGTGCCTTGTAGCAGACCATTAATGGCATCAAAAAAGTGTTCAGTCTTGTACTTTCTATCTGTAACTATGGGGAAACTCATATCTGATTAGTTTGTAAATAAGCCCGTCAATCCAAACCGTGACAAAGGCTTTCTCGATATCCACTAAATAGGCACCTGTACTTTTTTTGCCATAAACTTGCAGTTTATATCAGATTTCTTTTAAATCCAAATTGATTTCGCGGTATTATCTCCTTTGTTTCGCACGCGAATATTATTGACTTGGCAACAACTACCTCAAAAACCTTCCCAATATTAGGCAGGAGGAGACTAATTGGCATATTGTTCGAAGGATCTGAAGGGTCTTTATTTTTTTCAATTGGAAATACTTTTTGTGTAGTAGTTGTTTGTCGTTAGTTCGTCTGCTTTCATATCTTCAGAAAATTGGAGAAGAGGGTCAGGTTGTGAGTTGAACCTAGTACCTCGACAGGTTTTTTGCATGGATGTTCCGTGGGGTGGATCGACTCAAATGGGAACCAATTAGATTGAGTAGTTATTCCACCATCGATCGCGTTTTGACTTTTCAAAATTGGACAGTTTTGGGATACGAGGCTTACAATCTGTTTTATCTGAGGGAAAATATTCCTCGAGTCAGACTTCATCACATTTTCGTCTCGATGCCTCCAAAAGTCATTAACAGAATTCCAAAATTTTTGTTTTAATATGAACCTTACATTTTCCATCAGAGACTTCAATCTTATTAGTTCCAAGCTTATTAAATTATCCGGAACCTGTTGACGAATCCGATTTATCTGATTTAAAAGAAAGTTTTTGTGTGTCTGAAATGTCACGATTTATAAAGCATTCCAAACTATTTTTGTTCTTTATTGTTTTGCACAGCGGACTCCATTGTTTCCTGAACCACGGCAATAATTTTCTCGATAGCAGATTCACACTCAACATTTGTGAGGTTCCTGTTGTTAGGAATTTCAGTCGATGGGCGTTGAGACTTATATTTCCTCGCGGTAAAACATTCAAATCTGCACCAATCATTAATTTATGGATGACGAAATATTCATAAGAAATCGAAATAGGTGCAGATTTTCGAATCCGAATATCTTTGTCCAGTTGTCAGAAATCGTCATGCCGAAGTTTGATCATGGGCTGGAATGTAACCGCCTAGCTCCGTGCTTTGTCGTATTAAATTCTCCTGGAGAAAAAAAAGTGACGTTTTGTAAACCAATCTTTAGATCAAATCTTCTTCTTCTCATTATTTTGCATGTTTTCTTCTTGCCTTTTCTTCGTTTTCCAAAAATTTAACAATTACTAGAGCTTCAATTAGAAGTCCGGCCGGTTCTAATAAGTATTGATGTTTGACAGCATGCTTGGATGGCTTTCAGCAAACATTGATTATGACGTGCTTGTCACGTTAATTTTGGAGGGGAGCTCCCCTAATTGTTTGCAACTTGAACACTCTTTTTAATTTTAAACTTTAACTAGAATCCTTGTAAATGCAGGACCCAGATTATAACTCAACTTTCTCGACACCTTCAATTCTGCTGTCAGTCAGTCCAGAATTAACATATTCAGTACAAATGTTGAACCGGCACTTGATAACTATACCTATAAATTAATGTATGAATTCTATTAAAAAAAATAACTTTTTAAACAGTTTTAAGAGTTATTGACTTAAAGTATTTTTTTTTTTCGACCTTTAAAAGAATCTTTGGTTGAAAACATGCTAATTTGAATTCTTTTATTGAACCCTTTCATTAAGGAGAGCTTCTGCTGTGTGGTATCAATGCACGACGGTGTAGTTCTTTACACAACCCAAAGTATTACTGAAGTTCTGGGCTTTCCTCGGGATATGTGGCTGGGCAGATCATTCATTGACTTTGTGCATCCTAAGGACAAGGCTACGTTTGCGAGTCAAATCACAACTGGCATTCCCATAGCCGAATCCTGCAGTAGTACGCCAAAAGATGCCCGCATCACATTCTGCGTTATGCTTCGAAGATATCGGGGATTAAAATCTGGTTGCTATGAAGTCACAAGAAGACCTGTGACATATATGCCGTTTCGTCTGGGATTGACTTTTCGGGAAGCACCAGAAGAAGCTCGGCCTGATAATTGTTTGGTATCAAACGGAACTAAAATGTTGCTTGTGATCTGTGCAACACCCATTAAAAGCTCTTACAAAGGTAAAAGACAAAAAATAAATCTTCGTTTTTCATATTAACATATTCATTTCTTTTAAGGACCAGATGAAATTCTTTCCCCAAAGAGTCCGAAGTTCTCAACACGTCATACAGCGACTGGAATTATCTCTCACGTAGATTATGCTGTTGTCTCGGCATTGGGCTATCTACCTCAGGACTTAATTGGTAAAAATATCCTTGACCTATACCATCACCAAGACTTGCCTCTGTTAAAGGAAATTTATGAGACTATCATGAAAAAAAGTAAAGCGGCCGGAGCGTCATTCTGCAGTAAACCGTATCGGTTTCGCATACAAAACGGCTGCTATATTCTACTCGAAACAAAATGGACTAGTTTTGTAAATCCGTGGTCCCGGAAGCTAGAGTTTGTAATCGGAAATCATAGAGTCCTACAGGGGCCGAAGCAGTGCAATGTTTTTGAGGCGGCACCAAATGTCAAACCAACATTTTCTGAAGAGGCCCGCAACCGAAGTATACATTCGAAAGAAGAAATCTTAAAATTACTTGCGGAAACATTGTCTCGACCCTCAGACACGGTAAAACAAGAGGTTTCTAGGCGTTGCCAAGCAATTGCATCGTTTATGGAGACGCTAATGGACGAGGTGTTTCCATCTGATCTCAAATTAGATTTACCACATGAAAATGAGCTAACAGTGTCTGAAAAGGATTCAGTGATGTTAGGAGAAATTTCACCGCATCATGATTACTTTGACAGTAAAAGTTCGACCGAAACTCTTCCCAGCTATAATCAACTAAACTATAATGACAATTTGCAGAGATTTTTCAACAGCAAGCCTGTCACAGCCACTGAGTTGAATGAAATTAAATTAGAACAGTCGTATAATGAGCTTACCGATGGAAGGGCAGCCCTAAGCCCGGTGCAGTGCTTCGAAGGAAGTGGTGAGAGTGGGTCATCTGGTAATTTTACAACGGGCAGTAATATACACATAGGCAGTATCACAAATACCAGCAATACTGGCACAGGTACCTCGTCGGAAAGTGTTCAACTGCAATCTCTAACTGAGGCGCTTCTTACCAAACATAACGAAGACATGGCAAAAGGTTTGTTAAAGAAACATCGCGAGTCCAAATGTCGCCTGCTTGAAAAAAATAAGAAAAACACCGAGAAAAACCGGGAATACTGTGGGCCAGCCCATGGAGTTAAGCGCGGTGGCTCGCGATCCTGGGAGGGTGAAGTCAATAAAACAACCAAGCATAATCATTTAAATGTCAGTAAGCTGTTTCCTCAAATACCCAAATTGGATCCAATTGCCGACATAAGAAACATCAACCTATGGCCTTCATTCTCAATGGGACTGTCGAGCCCACTTACGTCTCAAATAGCCACACAAAGCCAATTTACACCACACCCGAGCCTTCTGCCATCGTTTTATTTCCTTCCAGCTGCAGCCCAGGCTAGCAAAATGAACGAACGAGTGGCTAGCAACACCGGAACGCAGTCTCTTCAATATATGGCTGGCTTGGTATATCCTCATCCTTCGCTTTTCTACTCACATACACCAATGATGTATCCACCTATATTGCTTCCGAATCTTACGAGCACTGTAGTACTCCCGCAGCAACTGAGTGGAACATCAACATTCACAACGGTATGGCATTGAATTTACTTATTTTTAGTTTGTATTAAGCTTTGACATTTTCTCAGGCCGTAATGGCGGCTCCGAATCAAAGAAAGACACAGGGTGCTTTCCACTCAGTCACACCACAAAGACCATCCTCTCAGGCTACATCTGTGAAAGCGGAACCCGGTTCTAACATGGTAAGGACCAAATTTACATAATTCAATTGGAAACAGCGAGGATTTATGATTTTGTTTTGTTGAATAAGTTAAGTTGTGGGAGAAATAAAAGCCACCACCAAAGCCGCATCCCAAAACGGTTAAAGCACACCTCATATAATCATATTGAGTTCATTATTTGACGAATTAAGAGTTGCTATTATAAGATTCATAAGTGCCTTCTTTTCTGAAACCCGTAGTAGCAGTCTAACATTAGATCCATAGGCGTATGTCCTGACAGTTTATAGGATCCTTCATAAGGTTCTAGAATTTCGATTATACATCAAATAAGGGGTTAAAAAATCCATTTGCTTTCTGATTTATTGGTCGAGCAAGATGTCCACCAAATCTTTGTTAACACCGACGCATCCCTGTACAACATTTGCTTGTTAGACGGCGATAGCTTAACGAATATTAGACCTCAACTGATTCGATGCTTCCGATCGTTTCTTGGTGTAGCGCCAAAAGCATAACGCAATCAGCCAAAAACGCACCACGTAGTAAGTTTTTGGGATGCATTGGTAAATCATGTAACACTTTTCTCGTACCTTTTGACCTTTCGACTCCAGGAAGACAATTTTTCAACCTTCATACGTTAATCCGGATCATCTTTCGATTCTTCATTCAATCAGCATACTGTCGACAACTTTCTCTCATCTACGCCAAATTCATCAACTTCAAATCTGGGAAACCTGGCTCATCCATCGGCTCATCTTGTTGATTGCTTTTTGTCTTGTAAAATAGTTTCACTCTCAAACCAATTCCCTACTCAACAAACTTTGGGTACCTACAACTGAGCTCGAATCGTTGTAAGGGTTCTGTACCCAAAGAGTACACAACTGCCCACTATTACAAAAAAATTATAAAAATTATATAAAGTCAAAAATAGAGGAGGGTCTCCATACACAAATTTGTAGGCAATGATCTCGTTTCATGGAGCATTTGAGGATTTGTTTGTTGTCAGGCGACGTGACACTTATTGTAGAAATGTGTTTATCTATGATTCTGGCTTTTTTGACAATTTCATGCGAGAAATACTTCTTAAGGTAACTGCAAATTCGTTCAGAATTTGTGTAATGAATGTCAGAATGAAGTCGTATGAAAGCCGCTTTTTTTAGAGCGCACAACCTTCAAATGTGCTTCTCGGTACCAATAAGCAATGAAATGCACATTTCGCATCGAGCTTGACGAAAAGATCTGAAATCGGGCCTCAAAACGACATCAAAGCCTTGTATTTAATTTGCAAGCCCGGATCTCAAAACCAATGGCATGTTTTGTTGGAAGTATGTATCTTATGAAAAGCTTCAATCTTATCACTGATCAGTGGTTACTCTTCTTGTCTTCTACATCTTTGCCGCTTAGACAGTTGCGTCCATCCGTTTGGCATTAAGGAACATTGACTGGATTTTCGCTAAGAGTTTTCCTTGAGGGCAATGAAATTTGAACCTGCTGCTCTGACTCAAAACATAACCGCCATTCTCAAAAAAAGCTCCTGCCAAAGGAAGACCAGTATGCCTGCATCGACCTTCTTCCTCAATTTTTTCTTATTTTACTGAAATAAATGAACAATTAATAAATATGAATCGTTCTCCAATCCAAGACGTTCTCAAAAAAATATCGTATCTTCAATCCACAGGGCAGAACAAAAATTTTCAATTGATTTTTACTATGATGTCCGTCTTGGAATTTCTAGCTCAGTTCCTAAGATCGTTGACAACGTTCAGCTTGCAATAAATAAATTAAATCTTTCCTTGATTCATCGACTCAGAAATAAAACTGCTGATGTGTTCCGTTCAAAATGGGTCTTCAAGAAGCATTCCTTTCCACGTAGGATTTTTCTGGGGTCAAGATCGTCGAGGAGTTCTATACTAATGAAAACTTGACATATAGTATGTTGGAAAATATCTTTATTCGCCATATTTTCATTCAAATGCTGATTGTCCTTTTTAAGTCTTTTACTTTTACTGTTTTCCAACGGAATGGTTAGATGCCTACCCGCGTCGTTAAAATATGATCTTACAAAAAAATGTATTTTCTTCATAGAATCTTGTGTTTTTTTTTTAGAACCTCGTTAATCTTATTATTCTATTCCCTTTTATACACTCCTTAAAGGCAGTACCTGAGAAAATGATTTGTTGTAAGTGTGTTCAAGAACTCTTGAGTTCTAATTGATGCCGACGATATAAAAATTTTTAACGGAATTAACAATCTTTCAGACTGCTGGGCTTTGCAGGATTACCTTAATTCTTTCGCAAAACGACAATAGCCTTACATTAAACATTTCTAAATGTCCTTTTCTAGAAAACATAATCCTCTGACCTCTGCGTACACCTTAAATGGGTCTGCGCTGGTCAAAGTTTACCTGACAAGGGACAGGTGCACAATTCGCTCAAAATCTTTACTTCTCAATTCATATTGAGCAAATTGTCAACAAAAGTAACTCCCTCCTCGGCTTCGTAAAACGCTGGAGTAAAGAATTTATGTGTCCATGAATAACAAGTACCCTTTACACAACATTTGTCAGGACACAGCTTGAATTCGCTTCAAATGTGTGGTCACCGTATTACTTAAAACATATTGACCGTATCGAGTCTGTACCACGCAAATTTGTCCTATTCGCACTTCGGCATTTATAATGGACTGGTCCTCTTCGACTTCCACCTTATGAGGACCGTCTTCTTCATATCGGCCTTAATTTTTGCAAAAAAGTGGGGAAGTCAGTAATATTATGTTTTTACATCAACTTGTTGCTGGTTATATTGACGCACCACCACTTCTTTACCAAGTAAATTTTAGTGTTAAGTCAATTTAAGAAGCTCAAACATTTTTGACATAAAATACCACCGTGCGAATTACGGATGCAATGAACCCCTAACGCGAATGTCAATACATTAGCTTGTACTGTCACATGTTCGATATTGTTTCTAGTTAACTGACACTCAAGCGTAAAGTTTTTGGACGTATCCGTTCTTAACATGCATGCTTCATATTTTCAATTTTACTTTATTTTTGTCATTTGAAGTTACTAGTCAATTATCTTTTTGCATTTTTTTTATGTGTATTTGTGAATGGTGTTAGGCTGTATAATTATGTTTACTAACAACTAACACTACGCTATTGATGACTGGATGGGTATTACTCTATATGAGTAACACTGTCACTTACAAAGCTTGTTTTATAAGCAGTACTGATAGCGTTAAAAAATGATTTGAAAAATGTGTATAACCTGTACTATTTTTGAGCAAAGTGTCAAACCAATCTTTCCTTTGAAATTGCATGGAAAAGTCGTTGAAACCACTTCTCATTTGATTTTCAAATAAACTCTCACTTCTTTGATATTTGTCTCGATTGTTCGAAACATTCTGTCATAACATCAATTCAAAAATCTGGTTCAAAGCAGTTTATAAAAGAGTTAAGGTCTATTGCTTAGTTACACTTGATTCCAAACAGTTTTGAATCTCTTGTTTAAAAAGAATATATTTGAAGACAAATGACCAGATTTCTATATTTCATCATGGATTTGGAAAATGGAAATCCACATTTTCAAATCTTACTCTCACAGTTGAAATAAAAATATTAATATTGTCAACGATATTGTTAATATATATCGTCTAAGAAAGTTATTTTTACTTATGGACAAATGAATGAATAAATAAACTAGGCTTTAAACAACGTTCTGGCCCATGCTTTTATTAAAATAAATATGTCTTCATATTACATATAGTCTGTTCCTGTTGTATGGATTTCATCTAGATATATATACTATGAACGTATTATACATGCGTTTGAAATGAAGATGAAATATATGCAACAAATAATATATATGTGTGTATATATATGTATAATTACAACTATTTACTCTCTAATGGAAGAAACGTGTTGTCTAGTAATCTCAATACGCCTCTTCTTGGACGAAAGCAGTCTATGTTTCTACATTTGGCTCAACAGTAACATAATAGCCATACAAACACATTTCTTTCTAAATCGAAATTGGATCTTTCTAAATGTTCATTAATTGCAACGGAACAATCATCCAAATGAGACCCAAAGCGGCCACGAGGCAATATTAAACCAGCCAGTTACCGACTAAAAGGAGCCATTTTGCGCTCTACTCTGTTTTACGCACTTCTGCCATGAGCATTGGTAGCTAAAAATAATGCATCGAGATCATGTCGCTTAAAGTGTTTTATAGCAAACCCTTTAACTTTTCGATAGCGCGGAATTTCATCTGGCCCTCCATCAACCACTGGTTTAACCAATCCATGGTCAGTTTAAGCTAATGCTTGAAATTCTTAAAGTTCGAGAAACATCTTGATCCTGGGTATGAGTATCACCAGTAGATGAACTATGCTTTCCACTTCGGATAGCGATGTTTGTTGGTCCAACGGCTTGTTGTTGTCTTAGCATACTGGAAGTGATTTTGATACCAGCTTAAAATTTATGCCGATCAGCGATTTCCAAGTCGTGATCAGGCAATTTGATTCTTTATTCCATGTGTATTAGAGGTGGTGCTTGCTTTTTTGCCGCAGTTCCACCAATAAGGACCCGAGCTTTATCATCCTGAGATATGATAAATACTTGATCTGGTCCAAGTATTGATACTATGTTCTCCAAATAATGGATTGATGTTTCAGCAAAATTGCCATTTAAGTGGCTTTTATGGTAATCAGTCTCAATCCGAGTGAGCTTTACACGGACTGTCGATACATGTCGATTCTAGGAACCAAACGTAGATATGTCGCACTGCCACTCAAATGGTTATTCGTGCGTGAGTTCATCAATACACTGCGAATACATTCCGTTCGTCTTCTATCATCTGCTGCAGTCCCAAGTAAAGCAATATCCGTAATTGTTTTCAATAGTAATGGTTGATCGTTTTCTAGGCTAGGAGGTCCCACTTAATCCCTCATGGATAGTTTTTTTTTATTTCTGGATTTTCATGACAAATATCTTCTAACTTTCTTTTCATAACATCTCTTTGTTTCTTCTGGGCAACTGCGTTTTGAATCTTCCTATTTAAGGACTGTTTCGCTGGTTTTTATTCTTCGCTTAATGATCTGTTTGTCAACTTCAACACGGCTTGGCATAGTATCTCTGCCACAAAGCATTTTTTCGAGTAGAACAATATTATTTTTCATATATAATTTGTTATTTTCCATATCTTTTGCTCTCGGCTGTATATCTGTATTTTCTGTGTTTTCGCATTCCTGTTGTGATTTCGACGGAAGAAGTCAGTGCAAGTTACAAGCGCGCGATAATTCCCCTACTTGGTTCTAAGCGTATACATAAACGTATACATTATTTGCACGAATCCTCGAAACGCGTTTCTTTTTCAAAATAGACAATGTCTGGGTTGCCGTTTGTGTAAAAATATAAATAATTACTGATGACGTAATCACCATCTAGACAACCTCCCCATCACTATGTCATCAAAATAAGGAATGCACAGAATCCGCTCTATTGAGAAGGAGATCATCTTTTCTGCACTAAAGTGAAAATTTAAATTGATCCTTCGGATAAATTTACAGTGCATTATGCATTTATCAACCATGAACATCGAAGTCTGCACAAATTAATGTCAAAAGAAATGTATTTAAAATTTGCTTTGTCCCTTCCCCGCAAGGAAGAAGTGGATGCACAACGCAGTAGAGTTAAGACAAGCAAAGGAGGACTGGTCGCAACCGACTGTACATATTTATTTATGGTAATTTTTTTACCATCAAACAGGAACTTCACGGTCCAGTCGACGTCAACACTTTGCTCCTATCCAGGTGAAGTTAACGATCAAGCAATGAATCAGATTTCGCAACTTTTTATGGCAGAAATTGTGCCACCAGAAAGGCTTTGCCTGCAATGTTTACTATTGAATGTTCCTGTACCAGTGAGACAAGGTTAATCCTTCCGTTCAAAATAAGCCAAATCACTGAAATTGGGAATCACTGAGTTCACATCGGGGTGTTAAATGCCTTAAGATCTGAGACTTTACGCTTACAAGATCAAATTAGCCTCGTGATCATCTGGTGCGCCGACTCTTTTGCAATTTGGATCTGCATAAGTGTGAAAAAAATCCTTCATTTAATGAAAGAAACATCTTCAGCCTTGAAAATCACTTTTGGCTTAACGACTTTGGCTATATGTTCTTGTATTGTATTACAGCAACTAACTCACATGTGCTTCAGGAGACATGGATTTACCCACAGAGATGAAAATGTCGTATTGGTAGGCTTTCTTTGATCAGAAGTGGATTTATTTAACATAAGTAATATGTGGTTCCAACTTAATGGGGACACAGCTGGTAAAAAAATTGATCTATTGAAAAGGAGATTCAATAATTGCAAACGTGCTTGCGATGGTCATATACTATAAACGAAAACGAATTTTGTTCTTTAACTCAAAATGTTTCAGATCAATATCTTATTCATTCTGTTTTTTTTTAATGTGCATTGTTATTTTATTACCTTCTTGTGCAGTACATGCTTTTTGCTTGCATGCTTAAGATCTCCCCTTGTTTTGATTAGGAGCTATGGTTTTTTAAAGGTGAAGTGAGGAAATTTTCTTTCATATTTGTTGATTTTGGCGGTAAAGGCCGGACCTCTGATGGTTGTGTTAAAATTCTTTTCGACGGCTCTTAATATTGGAACAATGAATTTGCTTTAAGTTCGGATCTAACCACGAAAATAAAATTCACTGCTCGACTTCAGCAATGCTGCATATTCCTTATAAACTCATGTGTTAAAACACTGAAAAGGTTCCTTGGAGCCTAAGATTAAACAGGCCATGAATTGCTTAAGCATTTTTCCGTGAGTTTAGACCTTGAAAAAGCAGCCCTAGTTGTCAAAACATCTGCTTATTGGCGTCGTTTACTCCGCAGAAGCAATCAAAATACATGAACTGTTTAGCTACCCCAAGCGGAAATTATGTCTTTTCCCACTGAAAACTTGCACTGTTGCCAAGGATATCAAGGACATCCTCGTTACCACATTTTTCGCGAAATTTTTACTTGTTGGTACTTACTCTCTTCCGATTTAAGTGTTTATGAAACAGAGAAGGTTTTCCGATTGAAATTTTTTAAAAACAAAATTTGTTCATAAACCTTTCGCGAAGCATCTAGGTCACAATTACCATTAAAGAAACATTTCAAAAATGTTTTTAAATGTTTGTGGAATGATTCTCAAATGGTTGAAAAATGTTTCTTCGGTGTGGACATACCTTTAGTGGTTATTAGTAAAACTGTTATAATTTAGTTAAATTGCTACTTGAAAGGTAGGATTGGGATTGATATTTTTAATTGGATATCACATCATTTGGGTCAAGCTGTTTAGTGCCATGTTTAGTACGTTTTTTTTTTATATTTCTAATAATATAATTTATTTGTCTGATTTACACTGACTTTGAAAAAAATGTCTTCAATGCAAATATTGGTTCTTTTTAGGCTCCTTCAGATACATCAAAGAAAGGACAAGCAGACTCACCGACAGGATCTGTTTATGACACAAACGCTGATAAAGAGGATGACCATAAAAGTTTGAAACTTAACACTGACAGCAATTTGAACAGCGATGACATGGATGGCTCGAGTTTCTCAAGTTTCTATTCGTCTTTTATCAAAACCACCGACGGATCCGAAGGCGATAAATCCACATATCATGAAAGCGATGAAAATAAGATCGGTTTGGGAATGAAACTGATTGGTCATTGTGAAGAGGAACAAACACAACATGGCGATGGTTAAAGGAATTCAAACCAGTTTTTGATTCTTAAAATCGGAGCTGGGTATTATTGAAATGTCGCACAATTTTGCACGCATCTCCAACAGAAATGGATTCACTTTTAAGAGGTGTGATACAAATCACTCAAAATCTAAGGCAAAGCTTTCATATTCATCATTTTTTTTTTTCGTTTTTTCAGTCGGTGCCGCTGTCAAATGTAGCTGAACAAGGTCACACTAAATGATCTGTTTAAGACCGTATTTTTTTCCTATTAAATTTAAAAAATTGTAATTCGAATCATTTTTGATTTGATCTTTGATTAATGTTAACTCGAATATAGATATTTTTTCAAACTAGATCCGCTAACCAGCAAGCACTCTGATTTCTTTAAATTTTTAGATTAAATGGTTTCTCAATTAATTTCAGTTACTGACACGAGCATTATTCTCCAATGTGCTTAGGAGTTGGGCCACAAGCTCATCCCTGCGAAGATGTAAGCAGGTGTTAGCCAATGAATTGATGCTGACAAAATTATTAAAATAAAATATACAATGTTCGACAAAGACAGCTGGCAGGGATGAGGGTTGTTTAATTTTCAGGAATCCCACATGAAACTGCTCCAAATAGAATAACCCAGCAAAAAATGTGGCAAAATTAATGTGGCAAATTAATGAGTCCCTTACTATAAAACTATAAGAAGTCTTAAGCAAGCCTCACAATAAGGCTTAGATAACCTTATTATAAGATATATGATCACAAGAGAAGTTACTTATATTTTTAAATAAGGGTTTCGTTTCTTAAGACTTACTTAGCCTTATTATAATGGTGTTGAGAATCATACTTGGAAACGAGCTTGCTCCTGTCGCGCAGACTTAACTATTTTCTCCTGAATTTGGTGCGAGATACTTCGTAAGTTCGAAAAAAAAGAAGTGGATTCAAGCAGGTTATATTCTAATGGCTGCCAATACAAGCGGCTTGTGAACAAAATTAAGAATAGGATGTCCGATGACGCTGTGAAGATTTTTAAGCTACTTTGTACAGTTATGAATTCCCGATGAAAAACTTAATGGATGGTGAAGATTTCGTTGGAAACATAAGATCTGAACCTAAATTTGAAGCAAATCTCATAAGTAAATAAATAGAGTTACATATATTTACAGAAAATATAACTTTCATCCAAAATCCGAAGGAAAGTAGGAAAAAACTTCATCCGACAACTTGCTGTCCGAAATATATTGAAGCGGGCGGAAAAATGATAGCTTTAAAATATTACAATCCAATCGACTCTGTATGGTAAATTCCTTATTTTACTTAAGTTAAGCTATTAGAAATGATTTGTATTAATTTATAATCACTCTATTCAGGTTCTGTTCACAATAACTGTATGACATTTTAGGAATACGAGTCAGATGAAAAAGATGCGATAAAAAAATGCAAGAGCAAACTTGACCAAAGCAAATTTCAATGCGAATTTAAAAGATAAATAAAATAAATGTTGACCTTTTTTATCATTAAGTTTGTAAATATGTATAAAGATATACAATAGAATTAATTGTTATGTTCCTTTGACTTTATGTTTTAATTTTACTCACGAAAGGCCTATAACGTTATTTAAAAAAATTTTTATCAAACGTGGATTAAGCGTCAGAAGATAGAATAAGCCATATATTAACCTTATTATAAGCGCTATAATAAGGCTTACATCAGATATAATATATATAATAGGATGAAGTTTTAAAGCTTATTCTTCACCTTTATAATAATGCATAAAATAAGGCAGCAAAAGCTTATGCCTTATGACCTATGCCATGGCCATGGTGAAATAGGGTATAAAACAAGATATACTGCATGAGATCAGGATTGCCTTACATTATAAGGCTTGGATTCGGGTAAGAACATCTGACATTTTTTCACGGCTCCACCTCTCGCGAGTGACTGGCAATCACTCCGATGAGTACAATCTGTAAAGAAAAAGCTTCTGGGGCCATTCGGAGTCGGCAATAGACTTGTAGGTCCAACCCCCGGCATTTGCGAAAATTGTTAGATGCATACACAAATTATTTTTTAACCCGATTGCCATTTATCCTATGCGGGTGTCTCAGAGCAGTGGAGTCCGAAAATTGAGCGACCTCCAATTTCAATAGCGCAATCTAACTAACGTTTTTTTTTCATACTGTCTGGATTCGCTCGGACGGCAACATTTTCTATTGATATGGGAGAAAGCTTTTTCCTTTCACATAAGATATTACGTTAAAAATAAAGGGAGATCAAAACACAAAAAATTTGTTTCTTAAAATCGCAACTAAATTTCACTCCTAAAAGTAGGCAATGATCCCGTATCACGGAGCAGTTAACGATTGGTATTGTTATTAATGTGACTCTACAGTCGTTTTAAGATGAATCACACATTTTGACAAAAAGTCTGCATAAAAACAAGTTCTTATTAATTCATGAATGATAGTTTGAAAATGACTCTATCTCATTTCTCTTGTGGGAATCGCATGTAGATCGATTCGAGCTTTTAATTTATGTGTCGGATAAGGTTCCAAAAATCAATACCAGGTGTCGCGTTGCATGACAACAATAAACAATCGTCAATTGACTTACTCGAACATACATTTGTATATGATATGCAAATATCTAAAGCGTTGCATACAGTAAAGTTGTGCGGAACCCTATTTGAGAGTATCAAACTCGCACTTGGCCGATTTTATTTAAATTTCATACATGAAACTTAGGGAGCGTTCCAGTATTACGTAACGCAATTTTTTAAGATTTGCAACTTTGCATATTAGCATTTGTTGAAACAGAATTAGAATTGTTTCAAATCAAACTGTCAACGCATAATCGATTTTTGTTCATGATATGGCTTCCCCTTCGCGATATTATTATCACGGCAACACTAATCGAACAAATATAAACAAAACATGCGACATACACAAAGCCGATTAGAATTGTGTGTGCAACACATGTTTAAAAAGATTCTCATAGCATTCGTAGCATGTGTAGATTGAATACAAACGCACATTTTCTTGGAACGATCAATTCGTTTATTTCTATTTGAGTTTGTAGAAACACTCAGTTTCATCGGTTCTCCCGAATTTGATGGGTTTTTCGCACAAAGTCTGTCTTGTTTTAATTTAATTAGTACCTACAAGTGCATCGAACTTAAATATAAACATTTTACGAAGATGATTGCGAATTTAGTGTTATAATCGGTTTGCGCATATTTGTATGTTTAATCTTAATAGTGAAGGTAAGACGGATTGGAGTTACCTACTTGCTCGATTTTATTAGTTTGCGCGACCTCAGGTAATCAATCGTCGTCTATTCCGTTCCTCTTTATAATGAGATAGATGTCTCCATATGCACGAATGTTTATCTGTCAAATTTATTTTCAATCGGCGTAGGTACTTTGTTGTTTCTGCACAATTAAATCCCTTTCGTTGATCAAAAGAAAAATAAAAACAAATAAGTATATGTGTAAATATCCAGAGTACATATAGTTGAAACCTGGTGCGAATTAAGTGAAAAATTCAACTGAAAAACCCACTCGGCACATTCTTCTGCTGAGCAACATGTGCGTTAATATAGATACACTCAGAGTCAAAAGTTAACGTACGTTGTTTAGGATCAAATACAGTCGATGGTAAAGTTATTTACACAATGTAGTTTTTATAATCTTCATATCCAAAAAGAATGGGGCTAGTTTCCAATATGGGAAATTAAAGATAATTGTTTTTTTTTAAGTGTAAATAAGCCTAAAAAACCGAAATAACAAAAATTGTAGAGAGGAAGTTAATAATACTATAAACATTTTTTTGTTTCTTCGAAATCATGTCTTAAATCGTGTTTCTCTTATTTCATAGTGCTAACTGTGCGAAATAACAACATATCGAGTGTTTTCATTCAACAAGTAACAAAAAATACTGTTTTTTCCTATTATATTTTATTTAAATTTATTTTATTTTATTTATTTTTTATTTTATTTAAATTAAATAAATTTTTTATTTTTATTTAAATATTTTTTTTTTAAATTTAGGATAAAGAGGGGAGAGAGATTTCAACTCCCATTCCGTAGTCAGTCCACGGCCGCGCGACTTCATCGCTCCGCTCAGGGTTTGCATTTTTCGTCAGGCAGGTGCATGTGTCACTTCAAGTGGGAATTTACCTCGAAAATTAACAGACTTTCGGGAATTTTTTCACAAATTTTAATTGTTTATAATAGTTTCTTCACCTAATGAGTTTTATTTCGGTGTTAAGAAGGCCATTTTATATAAAAAAAAACAAAAATTCCCATTTTCACAACAGAAACAATGCATTTTACTAACCAAAGCCGAAAACTTAAAAAATTTAATAAAAAATATTTAGAAGAACAAGTTTCCTCCGAAAATTGTTTGCACAGTATCTCTTAGAATAATCCATATTATGTAAAAAAAATTAAATTGTCTTATTATTTTAAAAGCGAATATTTTGGTTATTGGTTAATGTCAATACTGAAATACAATACAGTAATCGATTATTTGAGTTGCCTTTTGAAAAAAAGGTACCATGAATCGATCATTTAAGTTTCATGCACTGTCGAAATTCTTTTTGTTACTGAGTTAGCACAACTATCAAAAATTGATATTTACTGTTTGGCATTCATCTCAAGGGTGTTTTGCGATTTTTTACAATGGATCAAAATATTAAATAAAAAATCCGTCTAAATTTTGCATTGCAAAAATAGAAAACAATTACGTTGAAACGACTTTATAAATAACACCTACGTATGAGGTGTACATTGTACATTTAAGAGCGCTGGGGATCTGGTGCACGATTTACCTCGCTTTGGTCGGTCATCAACACGTCGCCGCTGAACTCAAATCGAATCAATTCATATAAGTTTAAACGGTAGTTTGGGCATAAAACAAGTAGCCGACATGTGCTGAGAAACTCATCTAGCAGCAATCGTAATTCGATTTTACTCCAGCTGACTTTACCACTTTGAGCCAGTCATTTTCAGTCTATGGATGAATTTTTGTTCCATTGACCAATTTTTTTGTGAAAGCTGCAGAACTAAAAAAGTACCCGATTGCATATCTCTATAGAAATGTATGTAATACATATGCAAGAACAAATTCTTCGAAGGATAAATATATTAGAAATAATTCGTTTATGCACCACCGAATTTTTGGAGAACATCTACGAGAAAAATTTTTAATTCCGATCAAAATACAAAAGCTAAAAGAGCCAAGGCGGTCAAATGGAGGAACCACTGATGAAGTCCTCCAAATATTTATAACAGTCATTGGCCCCGTTCCAGCATGCCTTTGCTTAACTGGTATACTGCTCCGCTACGGGGAAATTCCTCTGGAACGCATTTGGAGCAACAGCAAATATTACGTCACGTTAATCAGCAAATCAAATGGGGTTTCACAGCTTTCCTTGCGTAGCGAAGAAATCTTTGCTAAATTCCCTTCAAACATCCCTTAAATTTCCCCGTAGCGACTCGCTACCCTCCGCTACCTTCCGCTACGCGACGAACTGTCATCTCAGTACATTTTTCGCGTAGCGGATCTGCGCTGCGGTGTGCTGGAACCGGGCCATTGTTATGTTATTGGCCCTTTCTTTCCAAAATAGTTCGATACTCAACTGCTCCAATCCCTCATTCTCAGTTTCAATCAACAAAAGAGGAAGCTCTCTTCTCTGTTGTTAAAATTTGGAATTTCCATAGAACTAAATCTAATATCTTTGCAGTTTATCCTCTTCGGCATATACTACTATACACTACATAATGCTACTTCTGGCGAAAGACGCAACAACCGGTTTCACACTTTACTTCAAGCGCACTCGGGATGATTATTCCAAGGGAAAAACTCTATACATGGGCTACCGCCCATTGAATTAGTATTTTATTCAGTCCTCAGGAAATAAAAGGATGTGTGTATAGTTTTCAGCCTCGTTCTACCACTCAAAACTTGGTGGCCGATTTTAGTCCGTTTCATACTGCACACTTCACTTGCTTCAACCACAAAACCTGTTTGCTCAACATGAATTCATCTCGTGTGTGCATATTTTTTAGATCCTTTTTTGTTTATTTGCCCCACTAAGGCGGAAGTTTCTGGCATTACTGCTATTAACCTGTCGACTTCAATATAAAAAGATGTATTTAATAAATTCCACTCTATATGATTTAGAAAAGAGTTCCCAAACAGAACTCATGAATAAAGTGATCTTGAAAAGAGCATCCAGAAGAGTAATCTTCCCTCTTCTGCAAGGCAATCAAATTCAGTTATACAGTATAAAATCCAACACTATGGCAAACTTTTGAACAACATGAGTTTTAAAGCCTGACTAGAAAAGGGTCTTTTTAGAAGGAGTCAGTTCACTTAAGCCGCTGATTTTATACTGATAAAATTAACCAACATCAATAATGAAGAGACTATTTTTTTTAATGAAAAATTCAAAATTTGTTTGTATATTTTATAAATGTTGGTTTTATTCAAAGAGTAGTTATGTTTTTTAGTAATGAGTTCTATGTTCTGATCACTGAATATCTTCAAGAAGCCTGCAGTGTTGAGATTCATAGAGTGCTGTCAAAACATCTAGCGAAATTTCGGCCTAGGCTCGTTTTTTGGCTTCGATAATCTCTTCCGTTTTATCATATTGCTTTCCTCCTTCATATACTTTTATTGAAATCCAACCCCCCACGTTTTTCATGATGTTCAAGTCGGGTGATTATGGGGACCATGTAAATAGGTTTACATTTTGGTTTTGAATCCAGGCTTTTTAAGCCCGGGCGGTATTTATCGGTGCATTGTCTTTTTGAAAATACATCGCTGTCCACCAAATATCTTCGAAAACTGCGAAAAAGATCTTTCCAGTGTCGATTTGTAAGTGATTGCCGTCATTGTGGAGCTTTGGAAATCCAGTCCCACAGTTCTTTAATAGCTCATTGCTGCCCAAACCATTACACCACCTCTTTATAGCTGTATTTTAAATGTCTGTCCAAATTAAATTTGTTTTCATCAAAAAGACGACGGTATGCCACCCTCGATTCCCCCTTATGTTGCAAACTTGTTGCAAAATCAAGCAGCTGGACTTAACGTGCCGCATTCAGTGGTAGTTTCCTCTTAATTTTTCATGGCGAATACGGCTTGCTCTATGTATCATGCGATGAAGAGTCGATCTGCTAGCTATAACTCCAGTTTCTGGTTTAATTCAACTTACGGAGAGCCTTGAATTAAAAGAAGCTCTCAGTATCGCCCTAACATGTTGCATTGCTGACTCTTCTTTTGCGGTTTTTTTCCATACATCTCTGGGTCCTTAATATGGCTGTGTACAACAGTGGCGCCTTTTCCAATATTGCTGGCTATAAAACGCAAGGATTTTCCTTCTTCCCGGTAATATCTACCGAGATTTGTGAATTTTATGAAGTTATTTCCTGAACTGAGCTCTCCAATACTCGAAGCATCCTTTTACTTGATTGAAAACATGGTAGAAGGAAGGAAGGAAAGACTAAGTTACCTTTGGGAAAATCATTTTCATTTTCAATTTTTTTTACAATATTAACAAAATATATCCTTCATTCCTTGTGCAATTGTGTTTTCCCAGATGAGTGAAGGGTTTGAAAATTATCGTTGAATTAAAACAAATAAATGCCTGTTCATAACCAAGTGAGACGGGGTGTATCATCACCCAAACACCATAGCCTTTGCTCAATTAAATACAAAAACCAACTCGCGGATGAGAAGTTGATGATAACATGATATCTAAAGGCCTGAATTAATTTGCCATTCGCATTCTCAGTGAAACAACCACTTTACACTCTGTCATTGGAACTATTCTCCGTAGATTGGAAACCATGCACAACCATTTTTGTAAAAGATGCACCAACGAGTATAAAGCTGAGACTGTCCAGCATCTGCTTTGTCTCTGTTACGCCATTCAGAAACGAGCCATTATGCACTGGGATACAGGGATACACTTAGCAGACATGCAAAGATGCCGGATATTCTGAAACTCTGAAAGATCAGCACCTGTTTCACAAACTAGTTCAGTTTCAGGAATCTCTCACTGCAGGACTTCAGAAAAGTCCTTAATTTTTCTGAGTGGAAACAATAATGGGCCCTCATCACCTCTCAAATACAATTTTTTTGTTATAATTATAAGTTAAAACAAAAACACGCATACAGGTGATGCAGGAAAAAAGACAGATTGCAATCATAAATTACAACTGAACTGGCGGATGCTATTATAGTATACGCATGTATGAGGTCGTGTGTCTTACTTGATGGGATATCAGTCTTCGAATAATGGCATTGTACACTCGACTAGTCGCTATTTTCGCCCACCGTAGTAGCTCATTGGTTTTTATTGGAAAAGTGCACCGTCCACGCTTTTGTTATTTATTTCGAACGTAACGTTTGAAGTGACATAAGTGGGCACGAGCTCACCCCAGCTCATACACCTTACACTTTGTCTCACTTGATTACGAACAGACATTTTTTGTTTTAATTCTACCACATTTTTTTAACCCTTTACTTATCTGGGAAAAAACCTAATGCACAAGGAATTAGGGATATATTATGTTAATATCAATAGCTAAATCTACATGTTACCAGAAAAACCTTCATACAATCAACAACTATGGGTAAAGGAAAGCATTAATCAAAGAGGAAAAAGGCCAAATTCACGATTACCGGGATTAGAAGAGGCGCTACAGTTGTACTCAGCTTTATTAAGGACCCGGAGAAGTATGGATAAAACTGCAAAGGAAGAGTCAGCAGTGCAAAAACATTTCAGGAAGGGCGGGCGATACTGAAAGCTGCTTCAAATTCAAGGCTCTCCGTAATTTAAACGAAGGCAGAAACTGGAGTTGCAGCTAGGAGAGGAAACCACCATTAATTCAGCTCAGGTCATATCAGGTGGAATCTAGAGTGGCATTCCTTTTGATGAAAACAAATTTAATTTGGACAGACCTTATGAATACAGCTAAGAAGAGGTGGTGTAATGGTACGGGGAGCAATAAGTTATTACGGAACTGTGGAGCTAGATTTCCAAATCTCCAAAATGACGGCAATCACTTACAAATCGACACTGAAAAGAGCTTTTTCGCAGTTTTCGGAGATATTTAGTGGACAGCGATGTACTTTCTAAAAAGACAATGCACATACTGCACGGACAACAAAAGCCTGGATTCCGAACCAAAACGTAAACCTATTTGCATGGTCGCCATAATAACCTGATCTGAACATCTTGGGAAACATGTGGGGTAGGCTTTCAATAACAGTCTTTGAAGGAGGAAGGCAATATGATAAAACGGGGAAGATTAATGAAGCCAAAAAAAAGGCCAATTGCTCGCTCGGAACACCACTTCACTTCAAATATCTTTGCACTTCTCCATTTGTTCCAGATAATCAATTCGATATTTTAAGCTGCTGACATTGATTATGAAGACAGGAACTTTTAATTCGGCAGGCATTGATTTTAAATTATAATTGATATTAAAATATAAAATTATGATGCATCATTTTGAGGGAATTAATTTTTCGTCCTATACCGAATTATTAAATCCAGTTGCACGAGTTCAAGGCAGTTGTAACAATGAGGAAGAAAGTTTTGTTGGCGGCGGAACACATTCTTTTTGGTTTTGGCTTTAATCCTCGCACTGAAAAATTTTGACAATTTGGTTATTGCGATTCAAAATTGGTTTGGCAATTTATAACAAAATTGACGAAAATTGACAAGGAATGCTTGAGAATTAACGTCGAAGAAAATAAATAATGATTACCTGGATCGAGTAGAAATAAATACAAAAAAATAAGCAATGTCGTTAGAACCTACTCAGTAGACAAAATCTTAAGCACTTATCTGCTCCAAAATGAGGTTGAAGAAATCACATGACAACGCCGAAATCCGGTACAAGTCTGGAATGATTCGAAGGCTCTTGGTCCTAATCGCAAAGTAAATTGCGTGTTTTCGAGCTATGTGCGGAATATCAAGAGTTTTGTCTTAAAAAAATTCGTTGTTCTTCCCCAAGATTCACAGTAGTGTGAAAATTGCATCTTTTGTCGATTTGCCTGACCGGATGAAACACTGTTATTGGCCGATTTTGGTTTTTCAAAAAGATGTTAGACGTTCACACAATACGCTGATTAGAATCTTTTAAACGACGTTAAGCTGCGATATTTCTCGTAAGATGTTGCAAGATATATGATTCCATTTTGCTTTAGATGACAGCTGGACATGCTTTCGTCTTCCTAAGCCTCTTACCTTTTGGCTTTTTTTTCATCATACCACCAGCCTCATCTACTGTGGAGCTTGGTTTTCTTCATACCCCATCACATATCATTATAATTTATCACTTGGTCATTATCATTAAGCAGCTGCTTGAAATATTTTTTCAAATCATCCATAATTTCTTGTAGATAAGAACAGATTTCTTTCATAACTAAGCAAAAAAGGCAAGAAGACTTTTTACTTTTTAGATTTCAGTTCCCAGCCCGTCCTTGAGATGGGCGATTCCGTGGGCTCTTTTCTCCGCCTCCGCCTTGTCTATCTCTGTTTTCAGGTTTTCTTTTTCCAGCGTTTTCAAATCTGCCTCGTCTCTAACCATTCACTATTTCTTTTTAGAGGCGGTTGGTAGCCTAATGTAGTCTCGGCTGTTTCCTTCATTATAGTGTGAAATTGTGATCACAAATTGTTTAAGTCAGTAGAAGGGAATGGCTCATTTGATAGTTAGATTCTATCTATAGGCTATGGCTATTTTCCGTGTGCCGAAGCGTCCAATTTTAAACATCCATTTTGTTGTATAACTCTAAATAGAGCTGCTTCTCAAAAGTGTCTCAAATCGAAACTCCGCCAGTAAGTCACGTGGAGGTTGTATGTCGCCCTAAATTGTCTATTGCAATGGGTGGGATTCTGGATTCTTACCTTTAAAAAAACTCACTACCCATCCGAAGGTTGTTGCTATGTTTCCAACACAATAATCCACCTTCTTTAGCACCCGTCTATTCATGGCCGCCGGTACACACTCAAATGATATATCTGGTGGTTGGATTACATTCCGTGAGGGTGAAACTTCTCCTGGTGATGTGAAGCTGCTGCTAGTAGGATTGATGACACTAGTGCTTTTTATTGATGCTGATGCAATTGATATTGAGGCTCTGCTGCATCTCATGACGATGGTGTTGTGGCTCTTATAAGTGAAGCTTTAAAAGTACTTTCTCTTCATTTGACAGGTCACAATCCAGAACCTTTGGCTTACACTCACTTTCACTGACTGAGTATTTCAGAATTTTTATTCTTGGATGCAGGGACGTCTACAGGCATGTTTCGACAGCAGTTCCTATTTAATCATTTGCTGGCTCTCAAGGGATTACGACAACCCTTATGAATTAGAGGATAAGCAAACGAAGTTTGTTTGTAAAGTGGTTCCACATCGTTTGCTAAAGTTTGGTCATCGTTAAATTTCTATTTGAAATCCTCTGTCCCTCGAAACACTTAAAGGTTTCCTCAAGTTGGTTGACAAAAACGACTGCTGTTTCTTCGTTTTGCTAAACCCGTATCGTTTTGGTTTTTCAGTCAATAGTTTTCTTTCTTTTGTTTATTCACTTAAGAGAACTGTAATTTTTTACGTACTCTTCTCTTATAAACTATATCATTTATTTCGGATAAATAGATCATCTAAATGATGAACGATCCTTAGATAATGTGCGCAATAATATTTCATAACAAAATGAATGCTGTTTTTAAATTACTTCCTTAATTTGATGCTTATTCTCTTTTATTAATTTTTAGTTGCATACACTACTCAAATAGATGTTACACCAAACAATGTCGAAGCGAAAAACTCTTATATTCTCCTGTTTTGGAATAGCCATTGGCCTTTGCATTGGCACGGTACTAAAGAATTATCGAGCATTGGAAATAGTCAAAAGATGCAGTTTGAAACCTGGAAATCCGAACTCTCCATTGGACATTATTGGCATGAAGCAGGAGGATACGATTTATAATTCTCAAAAGAATTTGGTCTTTGTTGGAGTTATGACCGCCAAAAATTTTATCGAAGGACGAGCTAAAGCAGTCTACGATACATGGGGTAAGGAAGTACCAGGACGTATAGCATTTTTCAGCTCTGAAGGTTCATTTTCTGATGAACTGCCCGTTATTGGATTGAAAAATGTAGACGATAGATATCCCCCGCAGAAAAAATCCTTCATGATGTTGTACTATATGTATGAACATTTCATTGACAAATTTGAATGGTTTATTCGGGCGGACGATGATGTTTATATGGATCCGGATAAACTAGAACGTTTTCTACGATCTATAGACAGTTCTAAACCACAATTCATTGGTATGCTTTCTCAAAAATATCGGAAAAACATTTCAAATAAAATCATTTGGATAAAGGTCAAGCGGGAAAAGGAAATAGCGAAGAGTTCGGATTGCTTTCTCTGGAGTTCGATGAGAACTTTTGCATGGGTGGTCCGGGAGTGATATTAAGCAGTGAAACCCTACGAAGAGGTACTACACTTAATAAAAACTTTTTGATTGAAACAATATTGTCATTGTAGTTGCTCCACATATCCCAACGTGCTTAAAAAACCTTTACAGCACTCACGAGGATGTCGAAATAGGTAGATGTGTACAAAAATTCGCTGGCATACCCTGCACATGGAATTATGAGGTTTGTTACATAACTCATGATAGATAGTTTTTATTTATTTATTAATAAAAAAAACATGTAAGATGCAATACATATTGAGACACAATTCCAGTGGAAAGAATGCATTTACCGGTACTTTAAAGCGGAAGGAAATTCATAACGCCATTTCGTTGCATCCTGTAAAGCAAGGACCTTTAATGTACCGATTACACTCTTATATTCAGGTAATTCTTGAGCACAATACGATATAATAATGTTTATGATAATTTATTCCTTCAGGGCCTTAAAGCTCAAGAGATACGTCAGGAGTCTCTTTTGCTTCATCGCGATATTGCTCGGATGGCTAAATTGCTGGAAATTTCTAATCAAAGCAAATATCTTGTTCCAGGGATTTCTTTGATTCCGGAAATGGAAAACGGCAACCGATACTTTGAGGACCACAATATCTTAGGTATTTGTATAAATTATATAATTAAGTAAATAATACTATATTATTTGAAATAAGTTTAAAACAAAGAAAACAAACAAAAACCGAAAATCTTACAATGTCACAGATCAAAATTAACTTTAATATTCTGATTAAGAACGTCCTATGGAACGCCACAAGGCACTAAGTGGGCCAGTGTTTTGGCTACATTGTGATACCACCACGAATACTTGGATTAACCTATATGCCTATGTTGGGGAGGGGAGAGGACGAGGACTTTTGTTTTTGCTTAAGCAAGTTGGAGCAAAAATGTGAAGAAATGCGAACTCAGATTCCTTCATCTTAATTTGTGATGGTGTCCTCCTTCTCCTCTGAGCGGCAGCTTCTTCAGAGATAATTTGATCGCACGCGTAGCCTTTCTGACTAGAATGTCGGAGGGAAACCAATGCAGGATACTGAAATGGGCCGTAGTCGAAGTCGAACAAAGAGATCCAGTTCTAACAAGAGCAGTCATCCTTCTTACCTTGTAGATTTGTTTCTGGTTGGTCTCAATTTTTATGGTTTGTCACCAGACAACGGCTCCATGCAAAGGAATGGGCCCAAAAATTGCTTTATAAAGTCTGGTTGTGATGTTGTGCTGTAACCACAGCTTTTTTACAGCAGTAAACTGCACAAAAGTCCTTCCGCAACCTTTTTTGTATACAGTTTATTTTCCAGAAGAGCTTTGTATCCAATATCAAGCCAAGGTATTTAACTTAACTCTTGAAAACGACGTACCTTTTATTTCGGGGGGATTGAAAGCAGAGATCTTGTACCTTCTGGTAAAGAACACGCACACATCAGGTTGACAATACCCAAGGTGACGCTTAAAGCTTCGGATAGCATGTTTGTGAATTTATTGGATGTGATAATAGCTACATCATCAGCGTTTGCTACTGTCTTGAACTTTTTTCATACGGCATAGTAGCTTGCAAATCGAGAGGTTCCATAGAGAGGGATAGAGAACACAGCTTTTTGGGTTTCGCCGCTAGCTAGTCTATAGAGAATTGACCCTCGCAAGGAAGAATTAATTATTATTTTCCTGAGCAGTTGGCAAATGAAATTTGTAATAAATGCAGCTAATGTGTAAAATTTATGTGTGAAAAGCAGCTCAATGGAGCTAATAAGTGGGTGCATTTTTATAAGAAAGGATAAAACTCTTATCGGCTGATAGTCTTTTAGTTTAGATCGTGAAGTTTTACCACTTTAAGGGATAAAAACTATCTTGATTTCATGCCATGGAAATCCACGCTTCACACACGACTTTGAACCAAGGGATCACCACATCAATCAAGGCCCAGTGATTTAATTTGTGAAAGGGATTACAATATCCATTCAATTTAGATCTTACTAATTAGGAAGGGTTTCTGAGAGCAAAATTTATCAGGGTACACTCTGAGGAGAGGGTCTATTGTAAAATTGTATGTAAAGTATTTTGTTTAGTATTTTTTGTACATCTTAAGATCAATAAGTGGCTTTAAATCTCAGGTGGTTATAATAAGACGGTCTAAAATTCAAATTTTAAGGACTAAAAGGGTGAATTTTGTTCTTTATCAAACTCCGCCGCCTCACACCTTAAAGACTTACAGTACGGCTTTTTTTGGCACGAAAACGATTCATTTCTGCTTCACGGATTGCATTGCGTTTTATGACATACCCCTATATTTGTCGAAATTGAAAATAATGTCAGCCCTTGCCTCTCAAACAGTTTGTTATAAGATTACTCCGCCTGATATTGGATCATTGGATCACTCGTATAAACACCAACCAAGCCAACGCAATATTTATAGTACCTTGTACTTGAAAAAAAGTACCTGGCATTTGAAAATCACCAAGTACAACAACGTTATGTTTGCGAATTGTACTTGAAAAATATTTAAAAATTTAATGGGCCGTATTACAGTACCCAGTAAATATACATACTAAGAAGAAGGTACTCAATAACGTGGCTTTCCAATTAGGACTTGATAATTTTTTTTTAAAATAAAACACAAACCATCTGAGATGTTTCAAAAATTTTATTATCGGCTTGAAGTACAATTAAAACATTTATGAATGGAACAAAACTTCATTCATGTGGCCACCGCGGGGCACGTTTCACCCCATTTTCGATAACTTGGCCACACATTTCGGCCGAAACGGCCACTATGTCGCGTTCAATGTTGGCTCTGAGCACTTCTAACGTCGTCGGCTTATTGGCATAAATCAATGACTTTACGTAGCCCCAAAGAAAATAATCTTGAGGCGGTTAATCGCACGAACGAGGCGGGCAATCGACGTACTCTTAAATAAATCCATTGTTAGGTGTGCTGTGTGGCTTGTGGCACCATCTGGTTGAAACCATATGACCAAGTCCATATTTAACAATTCGGGCCAAAAATAATTAGTAATAATGGCGCGAGAATGCTGGCCATTCACAGTAACGTAATGAACGTTATCGTTGACGAAAAAGTATGGCCCAATAACGCCGCCGGCTTGCAAACCGCACCAAACAGTTATTTTTTGTAGGTGAAGTAGTAACTCATGAAGCAAATATGAATTCTCACTCGACCAATAACGTTTATGATGAACCCATTCAACTAAAAATGAGCTTCGTCACCAAAGATGATTTTGCAATGAAATTTATCATCTTGGCGCATCTTCTCCAGAACCCAATCGGAGAACATATGTCGCTCTTAATGGTCCATCGGCTTCAATTCTGGAGACAGCTTGAGCTTATATGGGTGTAAACCAAGATCCTTTCGCAAAATGCGTCACAATGTGGTCTGAGCAATGCCCAATTCTTGAGAAAGCCTTGGAATTGACTGATTTGGATCGTTTGCTACGGACGGCTGAACAGCAGCGAAATTTTCGACAGTTCGACCAACCCGTCGTCTCACTGACACGGCAACATCACACAACGAACATGTAGTGCCTGTCTTCAAGGGCGAGAATTACGACCGAAAATTTGAGTTAACGCCCTTAAAGTTGCGGTCACCGACTCCGAATTTCGGTAGAAAATTTTTAAAATTTGCAGACGTTGCTCGTTCGTGTACTTTACCATTATGAAAATCTTTAGTTTACTGAATAAATTGGCAACGACAGTTCGATGATTAGTGAGAGGGTGCGTTCACAAATTAAATTCAAAGTTATCAAGTTCCCATGGGAAAACCGATACTTGGTGATTTTCAAGTACCAAGTACATTGTACCTTTTTTCAAGTGGAAGTGCTGGACACAAGGTTTCATAAGTTTATTTTGAAGAAAGTTCAAAGTTTTAATTTATTATTACGTTTGTCTTATACTAACCTATCTGAATTCCAATTTGACTAAATAGGTTCATATTTTTTGCAGGCATTAGTCCCGATCTGAACAAATTCATTCCAACTTCGACGGAAGACCTTTTAGAATGGTCCTTTATTGCTAGAAGTCTTTATTCGACTGATCACGCAAATCCAAAGCGTAAAATTGATTCGGCAACTCGCGAAGGCTTGGAAGACGTTATTAACGAAGTTATGGAAAACATCAACAACTATTCTCGACAAAGAGGTCGTGTTATTGAGTTTCGTGAACTACTCTATGGTTATTCCCGGTTAAATACTCTTCATGGACAGGATCTTATATTAGATTTACTTTTAATATACAAGAAATATAGGGGCAAAAAGATGACGGTCCCAGTGCGTCGCCACTTATATGTTCAGAGATCATTCACTGGAACCTTCATAAAGGAATTCGAAGAGAATTTTTATAATGTTACTTTACAAAAAAGTAAGTATTCGAAATTTATCAAAAATAAATTAAAGAAATAAATTAACTTATAGATATGTTAAAAAATATGCTGCACACTGGAATAGAGAAACTTACAAACTCCTTTACGATTCCTGGATTTGGCGGCAACGACGTTAACTCACAATTAGTAAATAAATCGAAAATTGTGTTTGTGTTGCCTATCGCAGGTCGTTATAATACTTTCAAGCGTTTTATGGAAAACTACGAAAACGTGGGAATTACACAGGATAAAAACTGCGATTTAGTAATTGTAATTTTTGGCAATCAAACTTCAGTACGCGACCATTTGAAACTGATCATTGAGATACGGCAAAAGAACGTTTACAAACAAATACACTTCATCCACCGCAATGAAGAGTTTTCACGAGGAGTAGCATTGGATTCAGCTGCTAGATCATCATTTATCGGCGAAGATGATATCATACTCTTCATTGACGTTGATATGGTTTTCGAAACGGAAACACTCCAAAGAGTCCGAATGAATACTATTCAAGGAAAACAGGTTTACCTTCCCATTGTTTTTAGCCAATATGATCCGAAACGGGTAAATAACACTCGACTTCCTACGCACGAAATTAACAATGACAATGGTTATTTTCGACAATATGGCTTCGGAATTTGTTCTATATATAAATCGGACATACTGGACACAGATATTAACGGATTCGACAGGGATATCACCGGTTGGGGCTTGGAAGATGTAAAGTTTTTGGAAAAAATTGTAAAAGTCGGTAATCGGCAAGCTTCCTTCCTGGTGAATACTGCCGACGTTCCAAAAGGATATAACGAGGCAGCTGAAAAACACCGCCGACTTAGTATTTTTCGCGCTCCAGATCCTTCCTTAGTGCACGTACATCACGATATATCATGTGATATGAATTTGGAAACTCAGCAATACAATATGTGTCTTGGAACGAAGGCTAATACGCTGGGAAGCACACGATTAATGGAAGAGTTATTTTTAAACAACAAAGCTAATATGGATTTCATAATTGACTTTAATAAGAGAAAGGAAGAGAGATAATATTGTGGCGCATGAAGTGGAAAATACCAAAATGAGTATTTTTATACAGTATATTCGTAAGTTTCTTTTTGAGATGATTTATATTTCATCTTGTTTTTTCCCAATCCTCGCATGTATTCAATAATTTTGTACGTTATATTTTTTAAAAGGCAGTTAAATTGGTAGCTGAATAAGTGTGTTCTCAAAATTGTGCGCATTTGTTTAATAATAAAGCTTTAAACATATAGATAATTTGTTTCCTAATAAAGACCAAGGATGTTAAAAACATACAAATCTATGACAAAATCATACTTTTCCTTTAATCATTCGATGTCTATTACCTCTTCATTTGATCTGTAGCTAGCAATCGTCGTTTTCTGCATTTTATCCATGTCTTTATACAAATTCATACTTCCACATTTATATCATAATTGCGAAAGCATCTCTGTCCGTCTGTACCGTTTTCACGTCTAAGCTGATGGCTCGATTTTGATGAATTTTGGTAACTGAACGATTAATGGCCCTGTAGTTCTTCGAATCTATCACAACTTCAAGAATGTTAGTTCAATGTCGTGCATTGGCAATTGTTGAGTATTATATTCGCTGTTGGTTACAATATTTTTATTCAATTAAATAGGTGCTTGCTACATGCAGTCAAAAAATTGTGAGAGGAAATGAAAGCGACTGACGGCCGAAACGGAAGCATTTTCTTCATCGATTTGGTCCATATATGAGACTGCGTGTTCATACGACGTTACTTTTGGATGAAAATGCTTTTATTCTCACATTTATTCTTTTGGAAATTCTCACGATGGCAAAAAAATTGTAAGGTTGTACATAAGGCACACTGAAATTGGCTCCATTGCAAGATACCCGAGAAAATTAAACAATCACAATATTTGAAAAATTTTAGACGATGTTGCAACAGCTGTAGAGCAACTTTTTGTTTGAAATAACTCTATGCTTCAACACTCTAATACACCGATTTGAATGAAAATGTATTCATGAAAATATATATGTTGGAAATCGGGCAGGATGTGTTGAAATAGCCATCTCAGAGTTCTCTTTGTCTCTTTTTTTATGCTTTTCTCTTTTTTTAATTACCTGTTTAAATATGAACAGGAGATTAAGTATAAAATATTTAAAAAAGCTTTAAAAATCAGGAGAAATGACGGACTTACATACGAATATTGTCTCACGTTTGCTGAACTCAAGCCAACGTTCGGTCAGGACAATGTTTCTCATGTCAGCTAGTGTTATTATACCGAGTAGTCAGCTTGAAAATCATTACAGCAAATTAGAATTTCCGTACTCTTAAAATCCTGTTGATTTCGAGCGACAATTTTTCAGTTATGTTCCGCGCGTACTCTTCTATTCACGCTCGTTATGATTCCCATACTTCCCTTGTTTTAAACTGCAAAGTTTGAATTTGAACATTTGACATCATTTTCCGCGGTACACAATTATCGCCATATCGAGGGTTATTAATGGGTGACGGTTATTAACCTGCGTTGCGGTGTTTTTCGCAGCTGGTATATCTCCCATAGCTGACTTTTGTTAAAATCTGGCAGGGAAGTTACCCAATGACACAATCTAGAAGCCCAGTTTAAGGATGGTTGAAAAACAAATGTCAGTATCCTGCTTGGGGGATTAAAGCGCTGCTGTTGGCTTATGAAGGGCTCATCCGCAACTTTTTGTTTGGAATATGTCGAATTGGTCACAATAAAGTGTTTTTTCTGCTTCAATTTGAAGCTGTGGTTTTTAACTCCACTGTTTACTATATCGAGAGTGTTTATCCGCTAAAGTGTTGCTAGTTTTCTCTTTTTCAGCAATCGTGCTATAAGTCGCATTCAAATCGACATCACCCGTTTCTCGATAGGTAGTACCAGTACTGGTCTTATCTTGATAGCTGAATTGAATTCAAATTAATGTTTCCTTTTTTTGTATATAAAACAAATTTCAAATGTGTAGGAAACCATCGCAAATTTGCACATTTTATATGGGATTTATTTAATTTTTTAAAAAGATCACATAAATTGAACTGATTCAATGTCAAGAAATCCCAACGTCATGTTAAATATCTTCTGGATCGCTTTAAGTAGGTAGATTCGTGAGTAAACATGGGGCATTAGATGAGATCTGGTTTCCTGAAATTTCATAAGAGATAAGGAAATTGTTTTATTGTTTATGTATTATTTTAGCCTACTTACCGTAAGAATTCTAATGCGGCGGTAATATCCACTAAATGAAGAAACTAATCCATTCAAATACTTTACGATGTTATGAATCTGACAATTTCCTGATTCGATGTTTTCAATGGATCGTTTTATAAGACTCGGAAACGTAAATATATATCCGAATATAAGTTCCCACTCGTCCTGCGAAATAAACTTCATCAGTCTGATGCAGAAATATAAAACATTATTTTCAACCTCACTAGATAATAGGCCAACATCTATGGCATTAAACGGTGGTAGCTTCTCATATTTATTATTTCTCACATTTTCATCGAAGGTACGAAGAAGAGTTTCAAGTCGAGCTGAATTGTAAAGTATAAACGAAGCTCCTGAAATAAAAAAAAATATAGACATAATTTAACATAATATTCGCTGATTTGCAAACTACCACACTTTAAAAGAATCCAAGCAACCGTTCTTTTCAAGCAAGAAGTTACAAAATATAGCGCCGTATATTAGAAGGTGTGGCTTTACATAGCATGAACCCTTTTAAATGGAAAAATATTTTGAGTTTTCGATAGACATTAGCAGGAACTAGATTTTTTTTATAGGAGCAAAGCAAAATGGCATAAGGCAGTAGTGTATTGGTTAAGACATTTTGCTAGTGTATTTTTAAGTTGCCCATGAAAATAAAGGATGAACATTTGGGTCAATGTTTATGCGTCTGACTGCTATTTGGGAACACAAATAATGGACAGCCTGAATCTCTTTTCAGGTAGCATAATATAGAATAAAATACTGTTAAAAAAAAAAAAAATAATTATTTTAACCTTATTAGCTACCGCCACTGAAGTGGCTTCTCCTCTCGTATTAACTATCAAATTTAAGTTGGCACAACTACGCTTTATAGATACGTAGCGAAAACACTATCCAATTGCTTGTCCGAAATAATGAGTAAACAAAATTTGCGCTATATTTTAAAAGTTGAAATTTTCGATGACTTCTTCACTGTTCCTCCATTGGATCGATCCCAAAAGGTTAATTATCTGCGACATGGAGGATGTATCCAAAAGCGGTCGAGAATTATATTGCTATTTTCGAGAAGGATGATGCAAATCTGAGTCTTTGTTGACGTGCAACCAAATTGTTTGTTGGAAGAACCTTCAAAACTCGTCAAGCATTTCAGAATCTCCTTTTTAAGAATATTTCGTTGAAATTTGTTTGAACATCTACATCTTATCATTATTGGTGATTTCAATTTAGACAAGATAAAACGGATTTGTTATTGCAAAATCATATTATCAGAATCCTTGAATTCGCATTCACTGTACATACTTCTTCTTGAACCGAACAATTTTTTATGATAATGGAACATATAATACGAAGTGCAAGTTCAAATTTACCCAGCTTCTGGGGTATGCAGATAATATCGGTATCATCGCTTGTTACCAGCGTGCCGTAGTTGAAGCATTCACGGCGATTGAAGAACAGCCAAAACGTGTTGATCTTAGAAAAAAATGAGGACAAGATAGGCCAAAACATAACTATCGCCAACTACAATTTCCAGGTACTAAAGGAGTTCAACTACATTCGAAATAATATATCCACCACAAAAGACGCCATAGTGGAGATCCGACGAAGAATAAACGTAGGCAACCGCTGCTGCATCGGTTTGTCAAAACAACTAGGCTCCAAACTCCAAACACGAAGGACAAAAATACTACTCTTTTGATTTTTGCCAGTTCTGCTTTATGGTGGTTGCTGATGGTATGAGCAAAGCAACTGACCAAATTCTCGGTCAAAAATTCGGATCCTATCTTGCGAGAAGGGCAAATGGAGGAGAATGCATAACCGCGAACACTACAAGCTATACAAAGATAAAGATAAGGTGCGGAAGGAAATAGTCCTCCGGCGTCTAGAAGATGGAAAATAATTCTCCAACGAAACGTTTCAAAGATCAAGCAATCGCGGATGCCAGAAAACTTGGTCCAACAAGTGGAAGCTGCGTGATCAAGACCGTCAGGTATAGAGCGCAGCTCTGTATCAGGCTCTGATCCTTCCAGGATCGCCGGCCATTCAAGTTCAGCAAGTTATGTTTAGATCATTTGGTTTGCTCGTTTTACTCTCTCTAAACGGACATGCTAATATTGTTCTTGTAAACATAGAAACAATTAACTCAAAAGTCCTGTGGCGCAATAAATGTTAATATTAAAACATTGTGCCAATTTCATCGTGATTTAGAACTCTTGAATAGATTTTCATATAAATAATACGCAATTTGCGCACTCGGTATGCAACATTTCAACAAATCCGACAGGTTTTTGGACCTTCTTAAACAACAAAAAAAAATTAAGTGGCCTTAAAAACAATATTGAGTAAAAGATTGAAATATTTATTATTTTAGCTTGTTTGGAGTCAAATAACTTTGATCCTTCAAACATTTATGTATCATTTGAGGCACGATCTTCAATAAATGTATTGGATCACTAATTTTCTCGACAGATAATGTTCTTCATGGTTCATATACATAATCATTGTACTCTTAGATCAAACAACATTTCCTCTGATGGTCAGAAAAGAGTCTAGATCAAAGTATGTTACCTATCCGCAATTTTAAATGACGACCCGAGGCAGTTAAAATTGAAAACTAAAGTGGTGTTCGAAAACTATGCAATATCGTAACTTTTTATTTCTGCAACTTTACTGGCAATAAACCAAGTTTACCAACTGCACTTCATTAACTTCCATGTATCTATGTTTTTGTAATAAATAATGTCTTCGCTTGCATACCTTTTGTACTTCCTTGGCCACTTCTAGTTATAAATACAGGACTTGATGGCTTCACTTCTAACAAATCAACCGTTGCAGCTGCTTTTCCAAGTTTTTCAAAGAGCGCGCAAAACCGTTCATCCTGATTTCCTCGTATTCCATATCTATGCATTGCCATAAGACGCATGTCATTGGATCGTAATCTACAAGATAGAATGGTGTTATCGAACTTTTGTTTATAAAAAGTTAGAAATGTATAGTCTGCGCTACAATTAATTTGAAAGACGACAAAAAAGTTTAATCTTCCACCAAGACTTACTTTTACTCTTTGACTTGAGTATTCTAAGCCTTCGTATTACAATATTGATAGAGAAGAGATGAAAAGCCGTGGTACAAAATTAATATGAGAAATGCTTGTTCAGCCATAAAGACGGACATTCATAATACTCAGATTTTGATATCGAAAACAACTTTTAATTAACTTCCAATACGCATGTTCTTGTAATCGGTCTGATTTTCGGATTATACTTTGGAATTACTGATGGAAACTTTTTTGTTTTCAAAGATCTCGGTTCCGATAAGTTTATCAATAGCACCAATTGTTTAGCGCAGTTGACTTGCGGATTACTGGCAGGGAGTAAGTCGTGTGAACCATTATAAAATCCTAGAAAAAAGCTCCTTCATGAAAATAATCAAGAACGACGTCATAATTTGTGTAAAATTTGCAACATTATTAGATTCGATGTATAAGAAGAATCGGTCCGAAGCTTTGCATTTACTCACTGAAAAACCCTACTGCGGAAATAGTTATACTTTTCATAAAAAGAAAACAAACAAAAACTGTGAAATAATAAGAATTTATAAGTTAATAAGGATTGTATCCTCAAAGACTCTAAGCGACTCCAGATAGACTTCATATAGTTGTACATTTTACAATCGATAACCAGTTTGGAGAAAAATTACCTTCACTATTTCTAAATCGAGCAGCAGATGACGAATTCAGCAAAGGGAATCAATTAAATTTTCTGCGGTTATGTTTAAATACAACATCGCTACGCAATTTTGACAATGCGTTTAGGGATCTAAGATGTGAAGTCTTAGGGTAAACTTTTAGAGTAAAAGACAATAAACTTCCTTGACAAATGTAGTAACTAAAAATCTTAAACACGCTGTATTTTTTTCGTTATTGAATGGACATTGACAGTTGCGATTTGGGAACAGATTAATTATATTTTATTTCCAATTTATTGGTCACAGCAATTCGACAATGGTATTATTATAGTATATATGCCAGTTTGTATTTAATTCAATTTATGTTACTCAAACTGAGCAAACTTTTTAATGCTTTTTTATTTTACCTCACATAGTCCTCAGCAGATATTTGTGCAAGTTTTTTATCCGCCGGATCCAGAACAGCACCGCACCTTACTGTCGCTGCGTTCTTCATATTTTCGCAATTATAGCCTTTGCTGGCAACACTGTTTACTATGATATTACTAACGTTTTCTTCACTATATTCACCCACTTCCGTCCAATCTGATATTGCAACAAGTTTCCTTAACGTTCTTTCCACTAAATTTGCTCTATATTCAGATATGCTCATAGGATTAGAACCTCTATATGTTTTGATAAATATGCACTTTGTTTGATCTTTAGAAAACGCACCGTAAGTCTCACTGGTTAAAACTTGGCTCAAGAGATTTTCTGAAACTTTTTTCCGGCTAAGAAATAATGCACATCGGTCTCTGATAACCTTTACTTCCGCCAAAGGATATAACCATTCCTGGCTACATTCGTACAGTCTTTGCACAGCATTGTCTTTGTCGAAAATTATCCTTGGTCCTGAATGATTGAGCCATATATCTGGATTTAATGGAAAACTAATTTCACCAACTTCAGACAGTTTTACGTTGTGTACTTTAATCAATGTTGTATTTCGATTTAAATCAGCACCTAACAAATGCTTCCAGATTATCTTTAGAATATAGTCTTCGGGGTCTTGCATTTCGGAAGCATTCGTTATTGTTTATAAAATAAAAAGTCTATTAAATAAATTATTTTGTTCTTATAATCCAGTGGAAGAAACTTAGTACAAGCAAGTGATTTCTTGCGTCTAGACTGTCAAGTGTCAAACTCCTGCACAGTGAATCAAAAAAGTTTTACGACGTAATCTTCTAAATTTTATATTCCAACCAGTTGCACAATTGTTTTGAACCTATCCCTTCAGCGAATTAAAAACCAATTAGATAACATCACTTATTCCAATATGTACACACAAAGTAACAAATTAATAATCGAGATCTGAAGGTGGACGAGCAATCGAAATTTCGGAGAGCAGCAACTAGGTAATTTATGCCAATCTAGTGGGAGAGAAATATAGAAAATGTTCCACCGATGTTCCAAGAAAGGATATATAACCTCCCATGTTGAGAAACATTTCAACGGCTTTAGGCTGACATTAAAAGACAGGCAGTCCTATCCAAATCTCTTCGTCAGTGGAGCAATTAGCTAAGCTGGTCCTGGTGAAATATTTCAGAAGCAGCAGTCTACAACAACCCACAGCGTATGTTGACAAAAAATTAAGAGAGAGAGTTGAAGCTACAAATAAGTTTTGTCATTCAGACCCTAAGATCATGTTACAATATATTCAAATTGAAAATCGAATAGACTCTTCCGTGCACATGCACCTGAGATAATTTCCCTAAAGTATGAACGTAGCTTGATAAAAGAATGAGGCTCACTTTGGTTACCAGATTTCGACAGTAATGCATAGCTCTTCACTGCTGAATGCCAAAGCTGGAGCTCCAACTCATTTAAGCTTTTCAACTTCAGACTTGCATAAGTTATTGTAATCATCCATACAATGTAAAATTTCAATTTCTTAAGCATATGAAGAAGGGAAACTCCCTATTTATGCTGATATGTACTCGTTTCATGATTGGGAGAATGAAAAGAATCTTACTCTCTTCCTTATAAGTGACTGAAGCATCACCATTCCCGATGAGGAAAATCTAAGTGCACTGTGGCTGAACTTAAACTTAAACAACCTGTCAGGTAGCTCGAAAATGGCGAAATTCACACACAGAAATACTGACACTTTTATGTGTTTAAATTTGTGGCTTGAAATAATATTGTGCTGATATCTAATTATGTAAAAATTAACCAAATATAGCGTCACCCTTGACGTCATCGCAGAGCAAATAATCCAGGGGATTCAAGTTAAATTATTGCGGCGGCAAAATAAGGAACGCTCACTATAACATTAACCCCGTTCCAGCACGCCTTTGCTAAACTGGTGTACTGCTCCGCTACGAGGAAATTTCTCTTGAACGCATTTGGAGCAACAGAAAATATGACGTCACGTTAACCAGCAAATCAAATGACGTTTGACAGCTTTCCTTGCTAGATTTCCCTCAAATATCCCTTAAATTTCCCCGTAGCGACTCGCTACACTTCGCTACTCTTCGCTACGGGAAGAACTGGCATCTCAGAACATTTTTCGCGTAGCGGATCTGCGCTACGGCTTGCTGGAGCGGGGCTATATTTCCCATTGACAAAAGGTTTATTTCTGTCATACCTTTCTTTAACTTTGAATTGGTGTCCTTTAAAAGGAAATGGGGTTTTTCTAATGAGACCATGTTTCTTTCTTGTTAGGTTGAAAACATTTTAAATTTTAAGCACTGAAAATCAGCTTGAAAATCTGGTGTTTTGAATTTTCTTATTAGGAATTTATAAAAACATTTTTGTTATGTTCACATCCTGTTTCTCCGCAAGGTGCAATTGATGGAATGTAAAACAAACGAACCTTTAAGAGTCTGCCATTCAAGCGGCTTGTGTCAAATGAATTGGTTGTCCATCCCTCTGCCCCCTCAAATAGTTTTATTTTTATAGAAGCGTTTTTAATAACTGAAATTTTTTTTAAAGAAATTAGAAAATAATATTTACTTCTTGTTTCGATCGGGAAAATTTCGTCACTATGTCGTGTACCTATGCAGATGGATTGTCTCCTTATGAAAACAAAGGAGTTCTTGGTATAGCTGAAGTAATAATTTAATCTGGATATTGGCGTCTTTGTTTGAGATAATTTAAATGTTTTTTTTTTCATTCACGAATTGGACAGAAATTCGATAATGAGGCAGAAGTGATTGAAAAATGTGAGGAACTAGCAAAATGGATTGAATCCTCTGAGCACGTAGTCGTTCATACCGGCGCAGGCATAAGTACGTCCGCTGGAATCCCTGATTTTCGGTAAAGACTCAATTGGATTGATCTTATTTATTCAAACTTGTATTAACAGAGGTCCGAATGGGGTTTGGACATTGGAGAAAAAGGGTATTAAACCATCGATTAACATATCTTTTAATGACGCGATTCCGACTAAGACTCACATGGCTCTTAAGGTGTTAATTGAGAAGGGATATATTCACTATGTCGTTAGTCAGAACATAGATGGGCTACATATGAAATCTGGCTTGGAAAGGAAATACATATCTGAACTCCATGGAAATATGTTTGTCGAACAATGTAGTACATGTCGGAGGTTAGCCTATTTTTTTTTTAAATGCAACTTCAAATAGTAAAAAGAAATTAATTTAATCTTTAGACAATACATTAGGAAAACTGCAGCGGAAACTGTAGGACAAAAACGATGCGGTGGTCTTTGTAGGGGTGGTGTTACTGCGCGTGCTTGCCGTGGTGGAATGTTACTGGACAATGTTCTTGACTGGGAGCACGATTTGCCAGACCGAGATCTCGATATGTCGTTAATGCATTCCACGTAAGTAAACTAACATTAAAGTTTGGCCATGAGATTTATTGTTTTATTTTAGTATTGCAGATCTGAATATTACATTGGGAACGACCTTGCAAATAGTACCAAGTGGTAATTTACCGCTTAAAAATAAGAGGTGTGGTGGAAAACTTGTTATATGTAATTTGCAACCCACAAAACATGTAAGTTCATTATTTGGTCGAGCTCGAGGTCAGTAGCAATAGTAATAACTCCTAATTGACGTCACGAAAAATTGTCATTGTTTACTGTTAATAATGGTAACTGGTAGTTGGTATTGGCATTACACTCGAGTCTTCCTCAGCTCTCCTTTTTGGACTGACCAATAAATTCATTTAATCTTTTATTTGAATAACAGGACAAAAAAGCCGATCTCGTTATCTCAGCATATGTTGATGACGTATTGATTAAGGTCTGTAAACGGCTTGGTGTGGAAATCCCCGAATACTCGCCCGAAACTGACCCAACCAGAGTGGCCTCAGGCTCCGAGTGGACACTGCCATCAGATTTGACAAAAGAAATAAAGCTTAAATACAATACGAAAATTAAAGAGTGTACGAAGAAGAGAAAATCGAATGGATCTTCGGATAAAGTTCTTCCTCTTAAATTGAAAAAAAAAGACGAGCATATAAAAGAAGCGGACGACCTTCAGAAGGAATCGGAATGAAACATTGACTTTTTTATAATGTAGTATTTTTAATAAATAAGAAAAACAAGTAAACATGTGTTTGACTGGAAAAATGTAATGGTAGCTTGTGAGAAAATGACGCATGTGTTCCAGTACTATTCAAGACTAAATTGACTGAATATAATCCCTGTATTCTAATGTGGGCATATTTAAAATAAGTTTAATATATTGTTCGATTCAACTACCACAGACAAATAAAAGAAAGGCAACGGCTTAAGGAAACAACATTATTTCTCGTCTGGTCGTTGGAGCAAATGTCCTGCGGTTAAATAAAATTACTATGCCGCGCTAAATTGCATTCCTATTCGTGGCTTTAATGCTGTTTATTTGCTAAAGGTCCTCAACCGTGCGATCCTTCACGTTTCAGACAAAATATCAATACAAATAAAAAAGCCCCTCTGCAATTTGTCTATATTGTTTCTTGTGTTCTATTGAGATAAATCCTTTCTTGTTTATATAGATGTATCATTTTTCTGAAATCAGGATTTAAATTCTTCCACTAAAATCAAAGCATTGGCCGTGTCCATAGCTAAGCTATCGAGTCACGTTCAATGGCGAACAATAGAGTACGAGATTTTTTCAGATTGAAAATTTACCTTCCTGATAAACGTTTAAAGAAAAGCGACGAAGACAACTTAATTAAGATCACATAGGCTTTGGGGGTTCAAGCTCCAGATTTACTTCAAAATGTTTGTGGTGACAAACAAAGCAACAGAACACTCATTGTGGATGTAGAGTCCGGCAATTTCTGTATTTTTTTTAATGTCTGTCGAACCTTAGTTTAATATAAAACAACAGGTTTTTTACCACCTAGAAATATCATCCACCATTGCCAAGAAAATTGTTGTACAATGACGAGCATATACAGAAACCAACAAGTGATGCTGCAACAAACGAAATCTTGAGCAGCAAGGGAAAAAAGTTGAAGGAACCTACGTAGTCTCGCAGTTTAAGGATACAAAAGAGTCCGCGAACAAGGGCAAAAGCATTGGTTAAGCAGCCAATGACAGTATGATCCGGTCCTCAAATTTCCAATAAGTACATTTTTTCCCCTGCTACAAACCCTGAAGAAGACCATCGAGCCGATAATCCCCATCATTCCTCGACTTCAGCATATCATATATATCGTCTATATCATTTATATTCATCGCACTGAATTATGGAACCTAATTCGGGACGCCGGGGAAATTGTAATATCGCACAACCTCGAAATCGACTGATGTGCTCAATTGCACCAGATTCTGGCAAGAATATTGCCTAGAATTGGCCTTCAATTTAATGAGGATTGCCCGTATTTTGATATCTGTATTTTCTGTGGTCTTCTCTAATATTTTGATTCCTGAGCTTTTACTGGTAAAATGTTTATGTTGGTAAACGAGTTGTTTGTAAGACTTTTTTGTTTTTATTAAAACTCTTCATTATTGATTTCACCAAATTAAAAACTGTGTACGAAAAATTGAAACCGTTGACTTCCCCTCTGAAGACTTTGATATGTACCCCGGGGAACAAAAAGACCTGCACACAGGTTTTCCATATTTTTTTTCGCTTATTACTCTTAAAGGATTCCCAAAATTATATTATATTGCTTCCGGGATAAGTAACACACATTCTGAAATCAATCTGGCAATATATAATAGTGCGTGCAGTTGTATTTCTTAAATAAAAACACAGGCAGTTATTGTTGCCTTTTCCAATCAGAATCATTCATTTCGTTCTGCAACGGAAATCGTTGGGATTACAATCTGGACAGAAAAATTGGCACAGGATTGTAGTGATGTTTGACTCGTCACTCGGACCGGGAACTCTTAGCTTAGCCGAGTTAAGAGCTGTCCTGCGAGAAGCTACTGGGGCTGAAATTAGCATCAGAACCCTCCATTATAGTCTCGTTTTCTAGCAAGGACAGCAGCGAAAAAGCCACTACTAACCAGAAAAGTTAAGAAAGCACGCCTTAGCCAGGCTAAGAAAAGGCATGATTGGAGTTTTCAAGATGGGTCAAATGTGATGTTCTCGGAGAAGTCCTAGTTTAACCTTATCGGACTTGACGGGAAGTAGATAGTCCACCGTAGAAAAGAGGAACGCCACTGCGACATTCTCCGTGTGTTATTCTGTAGGGATGCATCACCGATATTGGAGTTGGATTTCCAATTATGCTCCAGGGCAATGTTAACGCCACGCGGTAAAAACAAATTACCTTAGAATATGTTGTTTCGAGTGTAGAAATGATAGCAGCAGAAACACAACATCTTTGAGTAATTCGAATTTTTTTTTTCATATTTCATCAAAGCACCCAAACATTGAAAATCTAATGAGTTCAATTTTAAAATTTCCTCCACAGATTAAAACTTTGATAGAAGAATAAGTAATCGAATCCCTAATTTGATGGGATAAGTCTAGATCTCAATCCCACCGAAAACGTCTGGGCTCTTATGGGAAAGAAGATCCCAGATTACAAACCAAAAACCATGCTGCATCTAAAGACCATCATCGAAGAAGTTGGTTTGATGAACACGATAAAACTTACCTGGGTAATCTCTTTAACTCCATGCCAAACAGGGTTCAGACGTTGTTAGGGCGAAGGGTGGTGCTACGAATCTTTAATTTTAAGTTTTATGAAGTTCTAGTATTATGTAAAAAGGTTTTGTAGTATAAAAATGATGAAAGAAGTGTGCTTTTCGAGTTTTTGCTCTTTTTTCAATTTATGTATATTGACAATACTTGGGTAATATCCGATATTGCGTAGTCTGATCTTTATGATCATTACTTTATTACAAACGCTACGGCTACGGAATGTATTGTCAAAAGTAACTATGCAGTGATTTGCCATCATTTATTAGATTTCTTCCATTTTGTTATGTGTACAAGTGTTCGCTCTTCTGTTACATTTGGATTTCATCCGCCCATAAATTGATTAAAACCACACGCATTATAAGTCCGAGTAGAACCTGTAAATTAACGCACTTGAGGCACGGACACCACCAACAAAGTTTGGTCTATTCGACTTTAGATATAAAAATGAAACTCAAATCATGTTTTATGCTGATTAAATTGTTTTTCTTGTTGTTTTCTATTTCTACACCATAATTAACTTTTCTAAAATCAACTTTTTTCATGGCAGTAAATACACATTTTCTATTTACTAATATTTTTTTGTTTTTCGTATTATATGAAACGGTTAATTAATAAGACATGATTTTACTTACAACAATTAAATTGCAATATCATTCATCTGCTTTGTCTCCTATCAAACTTACTAAATAGATACGTATATTTTCTTATATAAAAAAAAGATTATTTAAATTATGTCTGTATATGGTAAACAATTTCTTTGCAATAAAAATTCTGACTTAATTTCAAATGAATTATTATAAACATGTAAAACTATTTATTGATCTAAGTTAATTATCTAACAACTAGAGTTATAATATTTTTTTTTAAAAAAGAATTGTAAAAAGAGTTTCTTATTTTCACCATTACACTGATTGATTGTTTGAGATACGTTTATTTTCATAAAAGTTTATGTTTGAGTGAATCCTATTGAGGATTCTCGATTGATTCCTAAAATTATCATTATTCCAAAGATACCAACAAATTATTATTCCAAAAAAAAAAAAAAAAAACTCAAATACACAAAGGGAGAGGGAGATATTGATTGTTCTCTTTGTTTGGCATATCACTCGAAGTTTTTTTTTTTTACATATGCCGCACACAGTGTATTTAAATATAATTAATTTAAATAAATAACATTTTCTAATTCGGTTGTGGGTTCTACCTAAAATAATTAATTTAAATCACATAAAATGTTTTGGAATTTTCTTTTGCTCTGGCATTGAATGTCCACGTTGTAACATGTAAGTTTCCTAAATCTCTAAGTATTTTAGTTTTCTTTATTTTTAACGTTTTGTGTTGCTTCGAAGAATAATAATCATTTGGTGCTTTAGATTTTCATTTTATAAATGCACTTGGAATTTTTTTTTTTTTGTCTGACAAAGCGATGCCACAAGTGTTGACATGTACAATTTTCTTTTTATTAACAATTAAGAGCATATTCAATTGCTTCTTTTTTACTAAATAAATACTAAAATAGATCTGTATCATAATAAATAAGATATCTTGTAAAAAAAACAAATTAAATGCAAAAATTATAATTTAAGGTTTTCTTTTCTTTCATGTCTTCACCAACGAGAAAATGTTAGAGTTCCTCTTTACTTCTTTTTCTTTATTGTTTAAAAAAAAATACTGAGATTAAATTGTCACTTTATATATTTCTATTTGGCGTTACGTTACACGTTTACTTTTAGACCGGCTTAAAAGTATATATTGACATGGACGAAAAATATATATATATAAAGCGTAACAAAAAAAAAGGAGTCCTTTTACTCAATTGCAGTAGTTTCGTGTTAATTTTTACACGTAGATTGGATGTTGTTAGTATTGCTATTATATTTAGTCTTAACAAGGATAATTTTTTGATTCAGACTTGGTACAGAGGTAGAAATAACATTACCGTTGCCACTAGGGCTATTCAAAATTATGCTCGCTGGTGTTTTCACAATGGTGTTGGAAGGCGCTGTGGCACATGTTGTTGTTGATGGGATGGCAATTATGTTCGGTGATGCCGATGATGATGATGGCGTTGTTGTTATAATGGTTCCTTCTGTGGGTTGACTATATATTGCACGAATTTTTTGTGTTCCACATCCGCCAGCAACTATTTGAGCAATTTTTACTCCATTTCGATTCTAAAAAGAAATAATTGTGCTCTTATATTGAAATTGTATAAGAAGTTTAGTTCTTATAGTTATGTCATTTAGTTATCCTAAGCGATCCAAAAGTATATATAATTAATTTTACATCTGCAATTTATTGGTTCCATTGTTTGGGAATGCCGGTTGAGTTGTACTTATTGTATTGGCATAAATAGATAACTGACAAGGAACTATACTTGGTGTCCACCTGTTTATATTATTTTTGAATGACTTGGTCAAAGTGATGATGATTTCAAAACTAGTCCTGGTTGCTGATATTGGACTCTTGTACATATGTGGAAGTAACTTAAATACTTGTATTACTCAATTTAATAGTGACTAAATAGCAACAAGCAATTGGTTTAAATTAAACAAACTTATTCTCAATACCGAAAAAAAAGGATTATGTGATTGTTAATTGTAACTCGAGTGAACAGCGGCTTCTCTCGATGAACATAATTTAATAATTACTATATAAATAAATTCTTTTTAAAAAACCCTCTCGTCGCAAGGCACGACGTAATTAAGACATCGAAAAAGATTGCAGTCCTCAGAAAAATAAGCCTTAATATAGGGTTAAACTGTGCGGTCAAAATGAATAATGTTATAATAAAGCCCCATTTTGATTACTGTGGTAGTTCACGTGCCCCCAATATCAGAAAGATATATTTTCGTAAAAATCCCTAAACTGGCTCAGTGTAAACCAAAGACTCTATATGAATCCTGGCGAATGTGACTACCAACAACAATTCAACTCTGAGAAATGCAGGCGATTTTCAAATTCAGAGAGCATGGACCCCAACTGGAAAGCGATCTTTTAATGGGATTGCGATCTATAAAACCCGTCTTACTTTAACATTTTCAAGAGAAATATCATCAACTTTGTGAAAGATACGAAGAACTAAAATTAAAGTTAAAAAACGTTTATCTATCTATCTACTTGTTATATTTACCTCACGTTTTGGACTATTGCTCTAGTTTCGGTTTTGAAAACCATATAACATTGGAAATGGGGTGCAAACACAGCTTTAACTTAACTCACAAAACTTATTATCAAGCCATGGAAATTGTGACAAACGGGTAACATCATAGGGGCAAATCATAAGCGTTAATCATTCAATCGAGTTAAATTAAGTTTTTCCCTGTTGACGAATTTTTCTCGATGTTAGCAACAGTCGGTGATAAAATTAAAAATCTAGAAAATGTGTTGAAAGGTCAGGTACAATTTTGTAACTTAAGTCATTTGGAACTGTAATAAATCAATACGTTTTGTTCAACAACTCGACTTAACTGAGGTAATTGTTATTGATGGGTCCTCTGATGATTGAGAATCTGCGGGAACCATATCTTTGAAGCTGTATACTGTATATATGACAAGAATTCAGATGCTTCAATGACACGAAGAAAATTTCACATCACATTTTGTTGTTAACGAATCGCCCGCAACGAGGTTATACTATTCGTTAAGTGGTGTTAGATTTCTCATCAAATCGTGTTTGCGTCTTGACTTCATTTAATAAAAAACAAAAAACTTGTACATCTTATGTCGGATTTTCATAACGTCCGCCACAGGTATAATGCCCAAGATGCATAAAGTAAAGAAATGTTCTGGTTAAAAGCTAACAAATTTCGTCACAACCTCTGCAATGATGTGCTCTTCAACAGGCAATAAGACAAACGAGCCTAGCTGCAAGAACTATTGACCGTGTAACATATTACCCTTATATAATAATATTTGATCTTGCAAGAAAATCGGAGATCTTATAAATATTTATTGGACTTTAGTTCATGATTACTTCATATATTGACTCATTTGAAAAAAGGGCAGAACAGCTTTACAAAATATATGTTCGATCTAAAGTAGATTACAGGAGGCATAAATTTGAGGGCTGTTTTTGGTAAGCAGGTGCTGTCGAGTCCAAATTGTCCAACAAAGTTAGAAATTGTGTGCTCAGTATGAGCTTAGTGTTTTTGCAAGGGTTTTTAATAACTGTCGGAGCATATTTAATATTTGCCTCGGCCATTATTTATTGTTTTGGCAGCTTAAAGAATTGCGAAAGCTTCTGCAGTAAATATTGAGACAGGTTGTCAATGCAGACATTGGATCCTTTTTCAAATGAAACAGCAAAAGATGAATTTTATTTAGCCTTTGATCCGATTTTAGATCTGATGTATATATATGTATAACCCGTATACGATTTTACTTAACACTTATATTTTGGTAATATTTGCAAGGGTGTAAATGTGAACAATACTTTTTTAACAGGCTAGATATCTCACAATACTCGTTCTTGCAGCTGGGATCAATACAATTTAATGTCAGATCAGTGATAACATTTAAAAAAACTAAAACGCTGAACCTTAAGAATACTTTGCCGTTGAGATGACGATGTTAACATGTACTTTTTTGAGTGCCTCAATGTTGTTTTATTTTTATGTTATCATCTTTTTTTAAAGAACTGACAGCTCTTGTACTCATCACCTTCTTACTCAACCGTATTGCTACATCTACACAGGTGGCACAGGAATAAACATATTCAAACCAAAGATCATCTAAAGGTAATTCGTATTATCTCAGAAGATTGACTTTCGATTGAGCTCCCTTTCTAATCTTATTGATATGTTTTGACTTAGCTTTTGTGGATCCAACACTTAAATTTCCTAATGACAACATTTTCGCAATAATAAGGTTTTTTTTTCACTCGGTCCAGAGCATTCTCTAATTCTTAGACAATTAAAGGTAACTTACGTTTTGCAAATGTTTCCGATTTTGTAAAATTTTCGCAGCCACATCATTTCCAGCAAGTAATACATTTTGATGTTGTCCGTGTATTTGAACTCCACTTGCTAAATACATTGTTTGTACTGGAATTGTCATAATCTTCTTTTCGGTGTCATCCTGCTGAATAGAATTTAAGTTGCAGGCAAGTTTTCAGAGTTGAATTTAATTTCATACTTACCAAAGGACTGGCAGACTTCCTGTCTTGTAAATTTTCATCGAAACCAGAGTCAGAAGAATTATCATTGAATTTCGTGGCGACTGACTGAATCGTGGAATGCGGTATACTTTCCATACCCAGTTTCTTGATCTTATCCTGTGGTACAGTAGAAATGGGGTTAATCTGGAACGTCTTGTCCATCGTCTTAACCAGGCTCTTTACGTCGTTCAGTTCAGAAGGCTTCATTCGAAGCGTGGTGAATTTTTCCAGAGAATGTTTAACAATCTTGCCAGTGTCCGATTTTACCTTGTGCATAAATGAGCTAGATTTGCTGCTTCCTTTGTGCATAATATGCTGTTGTTCAAAACTAACAGGAGCTTTTCCCGCTGTGAATTGAATATGACCGCTGTTGTAAACAGAACTATCAACAGGATTTAGTTTGGCTACTTTTACTGCTGACGAGGTAGGAATTGTGGTGGGAAGAACTTTGATATCTAGTAAAAAATCAGTCTTGGATGGGTTGCTGTTGTTTAATTGCTTCATGTCGCCAAGTGGAAAACTCTCTGATTGTCGTTTAAAGAACAAGTGGTGTTTCTTGAGCACCTGTGTAGTATTGCGGTTGGCTGGCGTATTGAACGACAACTGATAAGAGCAATTTTTCGCGTTTGCGAATTGCTGCTGAGAACTTGAGTTAACTATTACTGGTTTATTAGATGTTTCTCTGGGCTTTTTTCGATGTTCAGCGCAAGGCATATAGTTTTGCATATCCACAATTATAGCACTGAGATATTTGTTTTCAAGCACTATTCCGCAGCATGACTTACGTTTTATCCACAGGTTCTCATCATAAAATGGTATTGAATCGTCATTGTTGTTGCGGAATTTCACTGGGGGTAAACATTTTCGTCTACCACTGCCGTTGCGATTCATAGCTTGTCTTATTTTGAGGCTTGCTGACTCGATAGCCGTTGTTGTTGAATATTGCACATCTTCGCAGTCACTGTCTAGCGATTCGGGTGTTAGAGGCAGTGATTGGCTTTCCCATTGCTTGCTGGACACTGCTGTTATATGAGATTTCTTTTTCTCTTTAACCACCTTGTTTTTGTTTTTCTTAAAAATTTTCGAGAACTTTTCTGGTATAAGAGATTTCTGATTGTTGCTGCGATCTGAGGTTCCGTTATTTGTTGGTTGTGTTGAATCCTCTTTAAGTTTTTTGAATTTCGTCATAGACTTCATTCCTGGCCCTGCCCGAGCATCAACGACCTTAAATTATTATTATATTTTAAAGAAATAAGTTCAATGTTCTATATATACAAATGATTTTGACTTACGTGTCCCCAGTGCCTATTGCTACCCGTTGGCAAGCGCTTGTACCTTTTAACTAGAAGTACACAAGCATTGCAAATTTCCCCATGACGCGGTTGCTTTAAATCAAAACACTTTATTGAATCTTCTTCGTACTTCTTTGAGTCTGTAAATCTGGAACTAAATTAAGAAGGCTTTAGTAAACAATAAAAGAATTGAGCATGCGTAAAGTTTACCTGCTAGATTTTGCTCTGCAAATGCAACACCCTTCGGCCGAGCGGTACACTCGCGGTTTATGAAATGAAAACATTTTCTTTTAAATCCTTTTCCCCCCTTATATGCTTGAAACTTTTATTGCTTTCTATATTATGTGTTCTTGAAATTTTTGGAATTTGTTTAGGAATAGAGTTCCAACTTTCAGCTTTGCAACATTTCCAAAATATATTATGACCTTAAAAAAAAAATGAAAATTAGTGAATGTAGAAAAGATAGAACAATCTCATAAATCAAAACGAAATTTGCGAATCAAATCGTTTAACCATTAAAACAATTAACATTTCTTTATATTCAAGTACAAGGATGGTAACGTGTACGTTGAGTTACATGGACGATTTTAAATTGCACAAAACATAGGAAGAATAAAGTACCATTATTGTAAACGAAGAAACTTAACGCCAGGGTCTTAACTGAAAAATATTTTATGAAAAATAGGTATCTCACTTACAAGGCAAGTTTCTCCTTACTTACTAGCTCGGAGTCCTAACTTGGGGACGATATGCACAAGAGCTCCTCACTCTTCTCTCAAACCATAAAGATAGTCTTAAAGCGGAACTGGTGCACAATTGACTCTATGAAGCGTTACACATTTCTGTTGAGCCTTTAAAAATAAAAAAAAATCTCAATAACTTGCAGATGCCCATATCGTGTGAATACACCATGATCGTTAGATTTTGAGCCCTGACGACCAGCATTAGTTGGTCTTGAGAGCACCTGCCAAGAACGCAGGCATAATGAAAGAAACTGTTTTTTTTGTTTTGTTTTTTTAAATATATCTGCAGTCTTGAGCCTTTCTTCGGCCAATGTAGATAAGCAAAGTTCTTTCCCGTTTAAATTAATGTATAGGTCCGTAGACTGCTCTGTCTTGACTGATAAGATCCATACAGGCAACAAGTGTTCGTTGGGTGCAAGTTTGGAAGTCGTTTGTAATTGATGCAAGTTGGAAATTGAAACTAGAGTTTTTTCATTCCAACAAGCTTCACTTTGGTTTTTGTTTTTAGAGATCAAAAATCGAAGGCAGCATACCTACAATGAGTTTTGAGTACTTTGAGAAATACTCTCAATTGAATCGATGTTACAATAACAAACTTAATGATCCCTCAAATAAATCCATTTATACATTGAACAAGGAGACATTTAAGCGAAGATAACCATAAAATAAGATGTTGGTCGCAGCGCAATTTGAAAATAAGCTTTACAGCATACGGAAAGTCAATCAATTGAAGTCTGGATCTCTGATTCAGTGTACCTCTTTTTCTTTTGTTCGATCGCGGGCACAGAGCTCGAAGTCTCTGCTTGTCAGTGTGTTCCTGGCGAAGTAAAGTTTGTCGGCCACTACACAATCGGGACTGAGTGCTGAGGGAACATCCGCAATGGACGTACTAACGTTTACGTATACGTTTAATCTTTTTTTAAATAAATTTCATGACTTTTGGAAATCACTTTGAATATTATTGGTCCATTTCAGAAATCAGTTTAAGCTCTTGGACCCTGAAATGTGTATCAGACAAAATTCAGTAACTTTTTAACTGTGAACGAAATTTTAAATAAAAAAGAAATGTCAACATTCGGTCGTTCAGACATTGAAAAAATCGGAGCCCATAGATTGAGTGTCGTGTCCCATTCCTTAGGTTTTCTTTTGGGAAACTCAGGCAATGATCTATTGGTGTAAGGGTTTTGGTTCTATATTGTCGCGGCAAAAGCTAAAAGAGTGTAAACGTTTCATGTATGGTAATGGTATTAATGTTGTTTAAGAGTACAATTAATTACCAAAATGCATGTGAGTAGAACAGGCAATGGCTACATCTGCGGGTGGTGACAGTGACACAATAAAGAAAAGGGGAAAAAGGGAAATTTGGTCTTCTGAAGTTTTGAACAAATATTTCTTGAGTATAGTGCTTTTTTGCAAATGAGTTTTAAAATGGGTGTCATGCATCTGGAAGCAGTAAGCTAAAACTTATCCGAAGATACAACACTCTTATCAATGAACAATAAAAAGAAAAAAACAAAGAAAAATTGAAATTTTCCTCAATTAAGGCGTCCATTTTTATCACTTAAAAAAATTATAACAATAGACACCAAATTGTCTGTATTTCCCTGTGCCACATGTTTAAGTTACATTTGCTTGTTAACAATTGCAAATTTAAAAGTGTTCACCTCATTTTTGGCACAAAAAACCAGTTTGTGTTTGTTTTCCAGTAAAAACAACCGCCATTACTTACAAATTTGATTTCTTCAAAAAAAAAAAAAAAATGCATCGAATTGCAACTTTAAAACACACTGCACAAAATTGAATTAATCAAAACTTTACATAAATTAATTTAATAAAATAAAAACATGTTAAAACACTTTTCCATTTATTTATCTCATTCACGTTGCAAATTTAAAAAGAGAAACAACACATCATTTATGCAAAATTACTGCGGCATCTCTCCAACTACGGCGGGCGGCAACAAAATCAACAATCAAAAACGAGTTCAATTCAAAAATGGACAACATCTAAGAAATTATCTACAAAACAGAAAACGAATACATTATGTACATGCAATCAAAATCTTGCCCACACGAAAAGGACGACACAAAAAGAAAAGCGAAACATATACCTCGTATATACATATAGGCAGGATCGTAAAATCGAGTCGAACCCAGATTGGGATTTTTACCTGCATATGTTTTTGACAGTTGAGTTTGTTCTCGAGTTGAAACGAAGTCGAAAAAGACATAATACGGGAAGTATACTCCAAGCAGAGGGTGCGATTAGCAGCTGGCCGCAAGGCGCAAGCAAAAAAAGAACACGAACAAAAGCGAATACGAAAAAAGATTGTTTGACAACAAAACCAGATTCCATTTTTAGGTACAAACACATGCACAGGCGTTATTACTTGCGTATGCAGCATCATGTTGTTGTTGCTATGTATTTTTTGGGCGAATTGGAAAGTTGTTTTCTTCGCCGCCTTGTCAGTTGTCTACGTGATTAGAGGAAAGCATGAAGAACTAAATTTAAAAGGCGCAAAGTACTCCAGAAAATTATATGTCCAATCCACCCCCTCCCTGTTTTTTTCCCAAAGGAGTGGACAAATTGTTGTTGATCATATTCTGCCCGTTCTGAACGTAAACAGGTCATTGATCTGACGTCACGGGCAAAAATGATTTTATTTTCGCTTTCCTTTAGTTACCAGATTCGCGTTCCAAAAATTAAACCACCATTCCCCGCCACCCACAAACAATGAGAGACACCGAAGGCAATCGGACTTTCAAGTAATCACTCAAGGATGTGTAAAAAATTTTCACAACTGTACCTGCGCACAAAAAATGCAAAAAATAAAGAAACAACGTCCAACTGAAAGACAGGCTTAGATGATGTTTATGTTTATTTATGAAGCGTTCCTTATCAATGCAATTGCTGTGTGTAGGTACCCCAAAAATGTCGGCCATCGCAGACATTAATGGAAGGTTGGTTTTTTTTCGGATCCATCCACTCCGCTGCTACAAGTTGAGGTGTGTATCTACATATTTGTTTTATCCATGACGACAACTACCAGCGGTATAGTTACGCACGAAGACGACCTTGTTAGGCTCAATACAAAATTGAAGCAGTTTTTTTTTTTCGTACATGACAATGCTTAAGCAGCGACCATGGGGACAGAAGCGGGACCACAAAAAAGAAAGTAAAACGCCGTCCAAAACCCAAGTTATACTTAAGAAAAATTAAGTAATGCCACAAGTGGCACAGTTACCAAGTGCCATTGGATGTCAGCTAGAGGAGAACCAACAAATAGAATGGCACACGTTACAAGTTTATGTTTATAAATCATTTGGAAATAACAAGTCACCAAATAAACTAAATAGTATACTATGTTCCGAGATAGATTCGTCGACAATGGCACCGGAATTCGCCTACATTTTGCACTTACAGCAATGACGCCAAAACTCACTTTGAATTTTTGTATTGAAAGCCAATATGAATTGGCCTGACACTTGATAAAAACAATGTTAAATGTAATTACTTGTCTTATGAGAGTATTTTCACAGGTTGATTTCCCAATTTAAAAGGTATATATATAAAATTATCAAAGTTAAATGCAACACACTAGCACTGAACGCAGGAGCACTCAAAATTTCACTTCAACTAGAACTCACTATAAAACGAAAATGGCCGTTTTCTTGGTACGTTGTCGTATCGGCGAACAGGCAGGTAGACGAAAGAGACAAACGTATACACAGTCGCTATGCAAAAAAGAGGACCAGATGTATATATGCGTTCGCTGGCATCGGCGATGGCGGTTTCAAGTGTGATCAATTCGTTGTCATTGTGTATGAAGTGCAATTTTTTTTTTGTTTAAATTCTGGACGCTTAACTGTTTGATTGATGAATTTCGATTTAAATTACGCGGTTAATTTGTGCGATAGATCAGAAATGTTCATGCACAAGGCAAATGGAAATGAAATATATTTTTTTGAAAGTTCTGCAAAATAAATTGACACTCACCCAGCTGATGTATACAAATCGCAAAACAAAAAAAAACAATGCAACGAATTCGCTTGTGTTTGTTGATTTGATAGCGGCGAAGTAAACAAATTTTGAACGCAGCCCTAAACAAGTTGCCCTGCCAATTTAGGCTAAATGAATTGGAAGCTGGTCAGTTTCGAGAGTCGATATGTAGGTGGCGCTATTGCATATACAAAAATTATAGTTCTGTTCGTTGCAACACTGGATTATTATTTTTTTTAAAGAAGAAATCGCTTTTATATTTAAATAATTCTTTTATTATAATTGTTACATTTTAAAAAAAAGTTTTAGAAGAACCCTCAATTCTAGAAAGTTGAAATTTCTTCTGTCGTGTACCAAAATAACAAATCAAATTTAAGAATACTTTCACAGATTTAATCAAAAATCAATTTGAAATAATTTAATTAAAAATTATATATGTAACTCACATTAATGGGCATAACGCAATGCGGCGTTCGGGCGCTCTCGCTTTGACACATAGAGTAGAAACAACGTGCGCACATGAATTGAAACGAAATGTTACCTCGGGCTTTTGAAGGGTGTTTGATCGTAAATATCGTAAGCTCGAGCTCAACGCCGAAGTAGACCTACATCCTACTAGCTCTGGCGTTTTGACAGTTCACTCACAGCTGTTTCTGTTTATTTGTGTGAATTGACTTTTCTTTTTTTGTGTTCAATCTGCTTTTTCGTAATGGAAAGTTTTGAGGAGAAATTGATTTCTTTAGTTCGGGAAAGTGATTTTTTATATAATACTAAATCAAGAAGCTATAAGAATATTCTGAAAAGGGACACTGCCTGGAATAAAATAAGCGAGGAGGTTGGTAGACCAGGTACGTTTTGGTATTGAAGTCAATGCAGGTCACTACTAATTTTTTTGTTTTCAGTGGAACAGTGTAAGCAACATTGGAAGAGCCTGAGGGATAGATTTTTGAGAGAAAAAAGAAAAATGGAACAACCCTCTGGCAGTAAGGCCAACGAAGACTTCGAAATATGTTGTTGAACTTCCTACACGACGCTCTTAAGCCGCGAAAGTAAGTACAAGTTTTCAGTGTATTTTTAATGAAATTAATTTAATTCAACCCCAAATATTTCGCTACAAACAGGAAACTTTGGGGTGCATGACATCACCGTGTGTGAAAATAGCTGCACGCCAGAAGTGGATTCCCCAACGCAGGAATCGCCGTTTTTGTTCCCGAGCGACTCCAATACGCCCGAGACATCGAGGAAGTCTGGGAAGAGGTTCAGATTATCCGAATCTCCGGCAAACGACATGCTTGGGAACCTGTTCAAAGTATTGCTGAAAAGGGTCAGCGAGTCGGAGGAAATGGATGAAAATTACCTTTTCATGAAGTCCTTGGCCAAAAAAATGAAGAAACTGCTGCAGGAAAGCATTATTCGGCTTCAGTCATTGTTTTTGGCCGAGATAAACCAAGAAATATTAAAAACAATAAAGGAATAAAATAACCATTGAATTATTAGTTTATATTTTATTTGCAAATAAATATTCTTTCAGCATATCCCTCATCTGAAATGCGTTTCGTGATGAAAAATTGGAGCTAATGTTTCTTATTCCAGCAAGAGCGTCTGTTTCGTTTCGCCATGATCCTTTCCGCACAATCTCATCGTTGTTATCAACGACATCTACGGAATCTGGAGTACAATAAGCGGAATCGTTGAGCTTAACGAAATTGTGCAAAACGACCGCAGCTTTGACTATCCTGTCAGCATTAGCAGGTAACATATGCAGTGTTGTATTGAGGATACGCCATTTGGCCACAAGTATGCCAAACACGTTTTCAATTACGCGACGAGCACGCTATAGCCGCTTGTTGAAATTATACCTGTCGTCCGGCAGTAATCTACCCGGATATGGTCGCATCAAAAACGTCTTCAACGGAAACGCTGCATCTCCAATCAAATAATGGTTGCAGTTGATATTGGAGTTTGGAAGCAAGCTTGGGGCAGGTAAATTCAGTTCGCCTCTAAGAAGAGTCTTTCCGAAAGACGATTCGGAAAGTATTCCACCATCGCTTTGGCTTCCATATACTCCAATATCAACTGCAGTAAAGGTGTAGTTAGCATCACATACAGCCAAAAGAACAATTCAGTGATGACCTTTGTAATTGTAGTATTCGGATCCAGCATTTGGTGGACAACGTATATTGATGGGCGTCAATAGCAGACACGCAATTTGGTAGGTTCCACATGCTTTGAAACTTTTCAGCAATCTGCTTCCAATTTTCTTGTGACGGTTGCTGTAAATAGAGCGGCATTAATGTTGTCCACAGGATATCACAGGTTTCATATATGATTTCTGCAACCGTTGTATAGCCCAAACGGAACATCCAGGCTAAAACACGTTTTGGAACTCCTTGAGAAAGATACCTGGATAACTTAAAAGTCATCAGACGTAGCCAAGTATTTGAAAAAATGTTACTTACAGCAATACCAAAAACAACCGACAACTTGGTGAAATTGGTTCCCTCCAAGAAGTTTTCTCCAACGATGGTTCGATGAGGGAACGAAGTAAGTTGAATGTTCGAGGCACCATTCGAGTTATCTTGTAAAACTCCTCTGGATCACGCTCCTGCATCTGCACAAAATTGAGCGCGTAGAATCCAAGCTCGTCCCTGCTCAAATTCAACTCGCGAACCCACCATCGTTGCTGTGCTCTTCTCCTCTTATTTGGATCTGTTACCCTCTGAGTATATTCCAACACCACAAATAAAAATAAGTCCACATATGTCTCAAGCTCGTACATATTTTTGATTTAAATGAAAAACCGATTTCGTTAGGCAGACCAGCTCAAACGACAGTTCAAATTACATGTATGTTGTCGTACATAACCTTCCAACGCGAAGCGACATTTCGTTTTGCAAAATCTTCGGTTGCGCTTTTTGACACTTTATCGTAAAGCTACAAAGCGCCTTCAAAGCCCCCGAAGCGAGAGCGCCCGAACGCCGCATTGCGTTATGCCCATAAATCCTTCACGTACGATATAGAAAAATGTTTTTTCTTAATCCTGTTTTTTATAACCTTGCTTTGCAAAATCCCGATTCCTTTAATAATGCTTTTAATAATAATATTTTTATTATAAAAAAAGCACAGGACATTCAAAAGTTTTGATTGAAAAAGCAGCGTCATAGAAAAAAAATTATATTTCTTGGTTTAAATTTATAATTAAAAAGATAAACGAAACAAAAAACAAAAATAACCTATATAAAAAAAAGTTAAATAATATAATGTACCCGGTGTTCCAATGAACGGACTAAGCATGATTAAATGGGCTTTTGAAAAGCAGGATTAAATTTGAATGGAATTTTCAATATTAACAGTATTTACGACGCCAGGGCTATACATTTTTTTGCTGGATTTCTGAGAAATGTGGTCGTCATAAAAATTAAATCAACTGTTCGAGTTAATACTTATACTCCAGATGTGATACCAATTAAGACAATTTTTGAAAGCTTATTTCGTTCGCGACATATTGCATTGAAGGTACTCTGTTTACGCTACTGGCAGTGGATTATAGTTGTCTTATCCAAACCCAAAGATTTATTACTCAGTAATTTATTTCAATTCAATATATTTTTTATACATTAATTGGATTGCACTGTGAGTTAGTATCTCTTAGGCCCAGTTTCTCTGACTTAACTCAGTATTAGCTAACTCCGGAATGAAATTAATCCCGAGTTAACCCATGAAGCAGTTTTTCAGTGCAGAGTTAAGTTTGACTCCATGTTATCGATTAAGTTTTCAAGAAACTATGGAAATCTCTCAATTCTGACAGAACAGTTGTTAGTTGATAAGACAACAGGAGAATTTTATTTCTTCTCAAAATAGTTAAATTAGTTATAACAATCATATAAGGTATAAAAATAACGCATCGCTTAGATCATCGAAATCTGAATTCAGCGAATATATACATTTTCTTTCTTTTCTTTAACAAAATCTTCACACAAACAGAAATGACGTCAATCTCTTCGTTTGCTTTATCAGTATCTGCCAAAAAACACCTCTTCATTTTATCCGGAGTTAATTCACCGAACTTGCAGAGTTAACTCGGAGTAAACTCTTTACTGACAAACACGTTTCTACGGTTAACTCGGGCTTAACCTCGAGTAACATTAACTCGGAGTTAACTGAGTGTTAGCTTACTCCGTAATAAAATTAATCCCGAGTTAACCCGAAGCAGTTTTTCACTGCAGGGTTTAGTTTGACTCCATTATTATTTATCGATTAAGTTGTCAAAAAACTATCGATATCTGTCTATTCTGGCAGATCAATTGTTACTTGACAAAACAGGAGAATTCAAAAATAAAATAAAAACGAATTAATTCATGCATTTATTCTTTCATAACTTTTAATGTCCATACAATTTCCATAATAATAAAATGTACTTAATGAATAATGAATGAATTGAATGAATTCAATCAAAAAAAAGTTTTTTATTGACTGATATAAGTAACGATTCCGCTCAAAGCAAATATGTTTGCAGGTTTAATGGCAAAGCTTAACACAATTTACGCAACCACGGACGGATACACATAAACCCAAGATCTTATGTTTCACCACTTTTATAGCAGTCTCTAATCCTTTTCAGGTCTCACGACCGGGCGCTTACTGATTGTGAGACCTGCGACCCAAATATTTTGGCTGTGGAAATCCCACTATTTTATTATATGCCAACATAGTCTTTATCAAGGTCAAGTCTTATGTCCTTTTTCTTGCTTCACCATTCATCTTCAGGATTTTTTAGAAGTCAGTCAGTGATGATTTGTGTGCATCGTACGAGTATCGTGACATCCTAGTTTTATAATTTTGGTCCAGTGTTCACCAAATTGAGAGAGAATTGACCTCCGCTAGAGACGATTCTATCCTTTTAACTGTTGTTTTCTTAACTTGTTGTAAAGGAAAATTACGAAGAGGAGTACAAATTTTTCATCGCCCGAACGAATGCAAAAGAAAACGCAAACGCCTGTGCTGATATCGCCGATTTAGTTAATTCAAAATACGGAATCAGCAGATCGGTCGAAAATCTTCGGACGTAGTATAAAAACCCTAAGAAATATGTCAAAATCAGTTTCGCAGAGAAAAAAATAAATTATTCTGCACAGGTGGAGGTCTGAAGGCAACATCCAAAGCGAGCAATTGAAGAATTTTTAGGTACCGAGGCGTTATGGGATGACGACGCATCTGATGGGAACAGCGAATCAGTTGTTTCCCTAACGAACAATTTATTATAACAATCAATTTTTTTAATAATATATGCAGATGAAAACCAGGAGTCGTCAAATTGGAGCCAGTATACTCCAAAGATGTTGAAAAAGCCACCACACCCGGCTGTGAAACCCAGACGACGAAAGATAACAAAAGACTGCTGTGCTGATTAATTAACTTACCAGATCATTCTATTTTTAATGTGTGGCTGGATAAGCTCGAAAATGCTGAAAGCTGATGCCTTTGAAAGACGAAATCTGTTGTAAAAATCCTAATCCCCAAACAAATGAAAATGATTTGGCCGCGATCTAACCAATCTTTTTCTTCGCATCGCTCAGATCTGAATCAGAGTCTGAATTCAGAGCAAATAAAAAAAAATACAATTACGGAAATCTGAATATTGTTCCAATGTACATGTGTTCATTGGAATGTTCTTATAAGTAGATATTTAATCGAATTTACGCAACCCGTAAACATAATCGCCCATAGCATTGAATGCCCCCTATAGTTAACAACGTGAGAGAGAGCGTCAAGAAATCGTATAATTGTTGTGATCACTGTAGGACAAGCAAGAATTGATCTTCACCCCAAGATAAAAAACAGTGTTAACATATTTTATTCCTGCGAAGTAAACAGATGGCAGACTATCCGAATCATAGAGCTTATGTAAGAGTCCATTTGAAGTTGACCAGTAATTTATGGATATAAGGTCTTCTGTCAATCTACAAACAGAAAAGGATTGGACCAAGTATGGATCCACGAGGTACTCCAGCCAGCAGACATCTCGTTTCCGAACAAATTTTTCCAAAAACAAGTCGTAAGAATCTATTCGTGCGGTACTTCCTTAAAAGACGAACAGCTCTCTCACTGAATCGAAAATAAGAGTGTAGCTTGCTGCAAAGAACCCCATGGTCTACCTTACAAAGGCCTAAGAAAATCATCATATTGCACAGAGCTCTTCGGTGCTTAAAGTTGAACTATATGATATAGTTAAACCAAACAAGACGGATCCGCAGCGTGATTAGATCAGCAGGCCATGCAGTACGCAGGCTACCACCATACCATCGTTTTTTTTTCTTTATTTTATTGGAGTTTTTATTTTTCTATCATTTTTTTGTTCCCCTCACCTGGGAGTTTTCGGTTCGTTGTTTTGTTTATATATGCAGTTTTAGTTAAGTTAATTGAATTGATAGTGTTTCAATTGACGGTACGCGGAACCTTCCTTGGCGGTCGCGATTCTACCGGGAAGGCATTTCCGGATTCTAAGGCTAATCGCGTGCCGCACTTTTTTTTTCCCCATCGATTCTCCCACGACCTTCTCCACTGGATCAGTCAGCCCTTAGTATCTTGGAGCGCGGAAATCGAACGTAACACCTCATACCGCACATTCTCTTTACATTCATTTTTAACATTTGGTAACGGCGGGTTCTTATTTGCTGTATACATCAAAAACCTTATTGACGAATCGATTTCAAGAAACTGATCAGTCAGTGTTGAGAATTCACGCCGTAAGCATCATAGTTGGGGTACCTATATGCGATACTGCGAACTTTCTGCGTACTCATTTGAAACGATCTATAGACGCGCCGAAAGCACCAATAGTCGTTTGTTAGAGCTACGCTCCGGGGCTTACTACCCCAATGATATGCACCACGAGACAGTGCGCCTTAACCGCCTTATTCCCCCCGAAGCGTTTTTCAATCTCGATAGATAAGGTCTGGTCCAACTACAACCAAGACGTCGCAATTAGCTCAGCGGAGACTCTTAAGTTCAGTAGGGCGGTATCAGACCGCTACAGAGCAGACGTCGAGAAGAGTAGAAGTCTGTCGTATGTGTAATTTTAATCTTGAGTGTCCTTAAGGCAAATTGGATAGCATGTCATGTTAGCCTTGGTCGGCATATACATTTTTTAAGGAAGTGTATGAAGATAGATATTAGTTTTAATTTTATTTTAATTTACATTAAGATTTAAGGGTTTAGTTAGTATTAAGGTCTAACTTAAGTAAAAATCAAAAAGTCCTTACACTTAGGTTTTTCATTAATTAATATTTTCTTTATTTTCATAATAAGTTTTTATAATTTAAATTCAAAAAATATACAGTAGTTAAAGTTGTTAGGTTAAGCTTAGAGTGCCCGTAGAGGGCCAGAAAGTTTGTAAATGAACTTAGTTAAGTTAATTAAGCTAGACTTAAGCATTCTTTGTCTAGCATGTAAGGAAAATGAATTTAATGAATAAAAATGCTTTAAAATATTAGAGCTACGTGATGCCGAAAGTCGGAATAAGCGCTTCTGTAGAAATGCTAATCTCAAATATTGAAAGCGTTAAGCAATTTAAGAGTCTTATGTACTTATGCCCTTGTTTTTTAATTGGGTATTTACGTATGTGTTAATAAGGAAACGAAATTTGTCTCAGGAAACTATAAAATACCTCTTAATAGTTTTGACTCGATACCAATGTAATTTGAAGACGTTATAATCAATTTTTTTCGATTGTGTCGTTGGTATGAATAACCCTGTCCTATTGGTGTTATTAAATTCATTTATCGAAAAATAAAATTCGAGTAAAAAGTAAATGTAGTTTTTAAAAACGTGTCGTATATTGATGTCCTTAAAAATGCAGTTTTAACAGAACGTAGCGATTGATGATTCACTTGCACGACATCAGATATAGGTAGAAGAATAACTGAGCACGATACGGTCAAGTTTCATTCCAACTTTATTTCTGATGTGCCTGTCCACCTTTTGCTTTTTCTGTTTTTTTTTGTTTACTATTTTACTGATCATCATTTGAATTCTTACATTCATTCAAACCCACGATATCAACTAGTCTTTTGGTAGTCAGAGGCAGTGGTAGATTCACCATAAATCTATCGAGCGAAACGTTCTGAAGAGGGGTTTGCCAGTAGTGAAACAGATATGTTAAAGATGTCTGCTTTTAAAGGAAAAGGTGATAAGTTCGGTGATCTTCAATGGAAAAATATTTTATATTTTTGAAATTGTAAACTGAATTCGTCGCATTTTTTATAAGTCATATAAACGGGCGCTTCTTTATGACAATCCAAGGAATCCACCCTTTTTTATTCGACAGAACGCTGAAAAAATTAATGACTGCAATCGAATATATGAAAACGATTAAGAGAGTAAACCTCTTGCGTTGGTTAGCAAGACGATGCAGGTTGCAGGATGCACATTGAAACAATGGGGGATGATTGTACCTAAAGCCTGTCACACGAAACGAAGGACGGGAATTCTTATGAAATAAAAACAGTTGGAGACGGCGTAATGAAAATTTAGTATCATCTTTCAAATTTAAATAAAACAAGTTTATGATATAGACTTTGGTAATATTTTAATTTATTGTGTATAGCTTGCAATATAATATAACATCATAACAACAGGTAATTTTCCATAACCTTTGGACTCATATTGGAAAATAATATTTTGTCTTGTTGAAACAATATTTCTTCCACATCCATACATTCGATTTAAAGCTAAATAAATTGCGCTGCCATTCGGCTATAGCATTGAGAATCAACGGTGATGAGGAATTCTGGAACAATGACACCACCAGAACAGCATTCAATATCTTTTTTGTTGATGAAATAGCATTTCTGCAGTTTAACAAACCTACCAAGGAAAAAATGATCCTTATCAGTGAAGAAAATATTGTGTGAAAATCGAGCATTCAAACGCAAATATTTAGGCACCCTATCGGAATATGTTCTATACATTCCGTAGTCACCTGGACTCAATCTCGATTGAGTTGAACTTAATCCACACCAACAGTTGAATGATCGTATATATTCAGATATTCGTATATAAACACGATATCGAAACTTCCACTCCTACGAAAGCTCAACGAAAAGAATTCGTCCTTTAATTGCTGTCATTAAAAATCGTTCTCATGCGCGTGTATAAAAAACAAATAAAAGTCTCAGTTGTCGGATATTGTGTCTCAATTCCAACGAGTTTATTACAATGCAAAACAAAACTACAAATAGGTTTTGCAAGTCCCTTTATGGCCACAATGAGAAAAAAAAATCCTTTTGGGATAAACATTCATATATCTTTTATTTTCTGTTGACATTGGCGGCCATATTATTAAAAGGGTCGAGTTGATGTCATGTACGCTGTCCAAGGTATTAGCAGTGAACGACCATCGGTGGGCTTTACGTTCCCAGAGGCGCTTTGTCCATTTCATTTGGCAGGATTGCTTTACCCAATACCACACAATAAAACATCAAATTTTATTCAACGAAGTGCACGCAGCCAAATTGGACCGTTGTTGTGTGGTCAGTGCTTTTATGTTGTGTTGTGAAAATGGCCATGAGGTATACTCAGGTCCCTTAAATAACCATTTAACCACCCCCTAATGGATCATTATTGAGTAAAAAGGATTTCAGTAGGCGGACACATGCAATGATAAGGCCCTGAGGTGTTTTTTGTTTTTTCGAATGGGACATACAACCGCTTGGGTAATATATGTTACAAGTATTAGCATAGTAAGGAGAATCTTTGTCATAAACTTTCATGAACGACTCCTGGCAATGACAACCACCGAAGGAATGTAAACATAAAATCTAGATGGACGAGAAGTTTGTGGGCTCAAGTAACAAAAACTTGAAAAGTTCTCCTAGATGGACCTGGAAGAAGCAAGAAATAAGTGTATGAGGAGGAAAATCCCGCAGGGCATTATTAGTACTGTGATACAGTTTTTTTTAAACATTAAAACATCTTGTTGATGTAATGGACACAGAGATAAGGACTTCGTCTGATGATTCAGAAAAATAAGAAATGCGCTGGATTCTATGATAGAGCACCATTGTTGTATTGTCTCGCAGCGAAACAGTTCTGTAAAAATACCATGTTTTAAGAAACATGAATGTACGTTTTTATTTTTTAATAAAATTCCATTTAATTTTAATTTATTTTTGCCTCATCTTCACGAATCGAGGTTCACAGAGTTGTGCGCGTATGTGCGTTGCAAAGGTGAAAATCGTAGGCGATTTTTATTTATAAAATTGTATTGGGTGCCCAAAAAATAACCCACTTTTGTCGTTTCTGTCTGAGCACTCATAAACGCACTGTTGACATCAAGCTGCGTTCTCTGTTAATAACAATATCCTCGGCGCCTGCGAGTTATTGAACGGACCTTTAAAATATTTCATTGTTTGACGTCAAGTGGGTCGGTGACGTCTTTGCCGTCCTTAATGGAGCAGCTTGAGTTCTCTATCGTCATCCTGGACAAAAGGATGAGTTTGGCAGGGATGCCAAATATAGACATGGGTTGATATATCACATCTGTGAATGAAACAAAAACCAAAATTAACCTTGAAATTGATGAAAAGGTGCCGTGCAGTGTCGATTTGGAGCTCGTACGATTTTTCCAAGATCTGCCGTTATGTAAGTAAATATTTGGCCCATGGTGGACTTTTCTGGTCGGAAACCACACTGATTGGATTTATCAGGTTGTTGACGACCCGCTTTAGACGTTCATGTAGTACGGCAGAAAAGATAGTTGAGGAGATTGATACCTCTATGATTGGGGCAGCATAGATGGTCTCCTTTCTTCAGGATTGATCAAACAATACTGAGATTCAATTCATCTCGCATGCTTTCTTCTCACTTTGTGTTGCAGATAAATTGGTGCATAAGTTCATAAAATTTTGCACATAAGCCGCCTGCTCAAGGGGCATTTTTAGACTTAAGCTTAGATATTGCTATCTTTACTTCGTCTAGATCGGGTTGGTTGGTTGTGGATTCTTCCATGTCCATGTACAGCATGTTTCTCGCATTTACATAACTGTTTTACCACCCGTTTTTTCCAACATATGACTTGCATTTATTGTTCTGGATAATAGAAAAAAAGAGAGGCTTGTCTCTGAACAGATTATCATTCCATTTAATGCTTAATTTCGTAGTGACCAAGTGACCACAGTGCTTTAAGCATTGTGCGGGAATGAAAGTTGCGCAATTGGATTTTAACTAGAATTGCTTTGTCTGTGGCCAAAATGTGCAACTCATTACCAATCGAGTTAGAGGAAATATAGGACCACGGACCTCAATTACGATTACAATACAATAACTTTAACTTTGGAAGTTGAATTTGTATCCGCTTTGGGCAGTTGTTTTTCAACTTCACCAATAAATTGTAACTTGTTGCGGACAGAAAGCCAGAATTAAAAAAAAATTGAAGGTAACTTTCAGGAGTATTATTATATTTTGCATGAACTTATTTTCTTAATAGGGATTTATATTTCAAAAGATCGAAAACCATTTGCATAGTCCCTCAAACTAAATTACGAGCACGATCAACAGCTCGGCCGCCAATTGAAACTGGAACCGAATTGTTTTTGGAATTATAATTTGTCTGACTCGAACGCGCTGTGCAACTTCTTTGCAAATCACTGAAACATTACTTACAAATTATTACTATTACTAGTGCAATTCTATTAAAAAAAGTTTTTAAATGAGCAAATGGGATATTCGTGACCAGGCTTTGCCTTTTAAACATTATGAAAGACCGCTTATCTTAACTCCTTGTCCAATCTATTTTCGGAATTGGCAAATTTGCACTTTCATCAAATTTGTAAGATTGCTTTTCTTTGAAAGATATTTACCATTGCTGGGTATATTAAAGAGTGATTTTCTTTGTCCTTTTAGAAAGGGTTCAAAAGTACCTACATTATTTGAGTCAAAAAATTTCCACCACCTCTTCCTTCCGAGTTCAGAAAATGTTCAGCATATGATCTCTTTTTTTCTGGTAAATAGATGGCTTCAAGAGGACCACATTCAATCAAGTTTTCTTTGGAGACAACAAAGCATGGAGTGTAATTCGGATTCTTGTATTCGAGCACCAACACGAAGTAGTCCATTTGAATCAAGGAATGGAGTTAACGATTTTAATTTATGATAATGTTTCTTTCGCGAGATAAGACCGTATACTGTGCAAATTTTATCAAACTAAGACTGGCATTTTAGATCTCCTCTATAGTTACAGAATCATACTGGCGTTCGAGTTTTCCAGATAATCCTTTTATACGTGAACAGGAATCTCTTTCATGCATGTATCCGATACTGACCATTGACACTTGTCCATAGAAAACCACGAAGAAACTTTCCACCATTTTACATTGTGCTTAAGGAGAGATGGTAAAATCCCACGGGCTGCGTGTGGTTTAAATTGTAAAAAAAACAATTACGGTTACCAGCGGGAACCACCACGAAATAGCTAACAAATTTTTATGTTGCATTTATTTTAAATTTTGGCTTAGAAAACGTTGTCTGCTTCGGAAATTGAAAATGTTCGAAGAGGTATCATGGAGTGGCGACAGTTTTGTAGGTGGGGACGAGACAGATAACAAAGGTTATGATAGAACAACCTTGTTCCAAGAATTTATTGAAAGTGATACTCGGTCATCTGATGGTGAGTTCGAAGCCTCTAGCTTCGTAACACGAACACAAAATAAATGTTTCGACATCGCAATCGCTCCCAATAACTTTAAATGGAAAAAAACATACAGAATTAAACCTCCAAATCAATTCACACCTTCAAACCATCTACCCCTTGAAATAAACAGCAACGCCAACAAGTAAAACCTTTCTGGACAGATGAAATTGTTGAACAGATTATGTTTCAAACGAATTTGTATGCTCAGCAGCAAGATCTATGGAACATTAGGTTTGTGAGGAACAAACTTGTCACCACCGAGGTTCAATAAAAAGGTTTTTTTTGGATTTTAGGGAATGTTCATCTGAATAAATTGTTTGATGCCAAATCGCAATGATCATAACTATTATAAACTCTTTAAAATCCGGACATTTATCGACATGATAAGAAGTACTTTCCAAAAGAATCACTTGCACATGGACAAGATTGCCGTTGATGAATCGATATGCCCAAGAAACCCACTAAACGAGGCTATAAAGTTTGGACAAAATGTGCTTCAGATGGGTATTGTTAGGGTTTAAACTAGGAAGGTGGAAAGTACATCAGAGACAGATTTAGGAGGAAAAGTCGTTCGAAAATTTTGTGAAGGAATGGAAGGTAAAAATCACAAAGTATATTTCGATAATTATTTCAACAGATATGGGTTACAAGTTGATTTGCGAGAAATATATGTGTATGCCTGTGGAACAGTAAACAGAAATCGCAATTATTTACTTGAGTTGAAAGCTGACAAGCAGCTTAAACGTGAAGAATTTGACTACAGTGTAACTGACAAGAAAGGAAGAAGAAAAGCGTTCTGCTTATTTACTGACGAACTTTCATGATCCAAGACATACCACGGGAGTTACAAGGAACGAGAAGAGTGGAGAACGAGTAACCATGCCCTTTCCCCTTGAAGGATTATAATGACAACTTGAATTTTGTAGACAAGTTAGAAAAGCTGAAGGGCAGAGTTATTCTACTGATCATAAGCCAAAAAAGTGGTGGCATCGCATTCTATTCCATTTCCTGGACTGTACCAATGTAAATGCCTACATTGTTTGCAAGGAATTGATACTAGGGTTTGCAACCGCGGATCCCGTTGCTTTTCTAAATTCCGAAATCCCGGGATTGAAATAACTAGGCCCGGAATTTAGCTTCTGTCTGAATTATATTTTGAAATTTTTTTCTTATCAAAATTTTCTAAGAAGTTAATTCTCAGAAAATTTATATTTTTGTTTTATGAAATACCTATTCGCAGAAAATTTAATGTTCCAGAAAGAATTAAATTCGCAGAAAATTTAATGTTCCACAAAGCATTTAATTCGCAGAAAATTTACATTTTTTTATGAAATACGTAGAAGTTTTTTTTTTGTGCAAGACGCATTTAAATTTTACGCATTTATTAATTAATATTCAGTTTACAATTAAAATTGGCGCGTAAACAAGTGTTTAGAACAATAAGATAGCTTATTAGTGTGGTTTTTAAAAATTCCAAAAATAATTAAACAAATCGCACAACTATTTGAAATTATTTTATATTTAAATTTTTGAAGCAAAATATTTTTTTTTGGTTGTAACCCCCACACCAATAAATAATTAACATAAATCTGGTATTTTATATAACGGCTTTTAATTTTGTTTTTAATTTAGAAATCCTCCCATGGCTTACTACAAGGATTTTTCAACTAAAAGTAGTTCTGATATTTGGCAACATTTTTTAAGGTATGAAAATGGACAAACAGTTAAGTGTAAACTGACTGACTGCCAGAAAATATTGAAAATTGCTGGTGGCTCTAGGAAAGGTCTCCATACGCACTTATTTTCGATGCATAAAATTAAAGTCGTAAACCCATCTATGTACTTCTGCCCAAGAAAATTCATTAGAAGAAGTTCCACCTAAGAAAAAAGCAAAAACGCTTACCAATTACTTTTCAGTTTTGAAATGTAAAGAAAAATCACTGGAAGTTACTCTTGCACGCTTAACAGCTCTTGATGGTATTTCGTTTAATGTTTTAAGCTCTTCTTCGGATTTCAGTGCAGGTCTAGAAGCAATGGGATTTAAAAATCTACCCAAATCAGCTAACACAGTGCGAAAAATTGTTAAAGAATATAGCAATAAATTAAGAAACTCAATAATAAGTGAGATTTCTGATAAAAAAATTAATGGAAATGGCTTAGGAGAAAGATTTTTTTTATCCTTTGATGAATGGACGTCGCTACGAAATCGACGCTATTTAAATATTATTGTACAAGGACAATCCTCTAAATTTTGGAGCTTAGGTTTGGCACAGATATTTGGCACATTACCAGCTGAAAATGTATTGAATTATTGGAAGAAAAACTTGCAAAACATAAACTTAATTTAAATAGCGACATTGTTGCAATTATGACAGATGTAGCACGCGTTATGAAAAAAGTGGGCCGAATTCTATATTGCCTGTAGATCAGCAGTTATTTTTTGCACATGGTGTGCAGCTGGCGGTTATTCATGTAATTTATAATAAGATGGAATCAGATCAGCAATATAATGAAGAAGAAATTTATTGCACAGAGAGTGACTCGTCCGACGAGCAAGATATTTTTGACAAGAAAGGATTCCATGACACTAGTGAGAGTCATAGAAGAAATGAGATAAAGGAAACAAGTATTGGTGGACTGATAAATAAGGTACGAAAAATCATATCAATGTTCAGAAGGTCACCAACAAAGAACGTTTTATTACAACAATATATCCGAACAAAATTTGGCAAGGACTGCAAGACCAGGTGGAGCAGTCTTTTGTTAATGGTGGAACGTTTCTATTTACTGAAACATTGCACACAAAAAGCATTAAAAGACATAAAAAATACAGATAAGTCACTAGATTTATCTCATGATGATATCCAAATGTTATTTGATTTAATTACTGCTCTTCTACCAGTAAAAACAACTCTGCCGTCGAGATAGCAGACATAGCCAAAAAAATTTATGTTAAAGAAACTTAAAGATGCAAACAGTGCTATAAGTAAAAAATTACATGCAGCTCACATTCTTCATGCAGTGGTGTACTGCAGTACTTGCATAATGGTATAAGCAACGTCTCAGGAATAGATTTTATTACAGTTCCTTCTTCAATTAAATGCTGTAAATTAATAACGGACTTGCTTTAAAGACTAGACGCTTCTAATCCCACTGCATTACTAACAGCTCATTCAACTGGAACTTCTATTCCAAATGAGGTAACACTTGAAATTCATTCAGATTCAATAACTGAATTAAATTGTACACAAATACCATTAAGTGTAGCCGAAGAACTAGATAAAGTTATCAAAGAGGGATATGCACCAATGCAGCCAATTAGATTTGATACACTGTTATCAAAAATTCAAAAAGAAATGTCCCATTTTGAAAATGGAGGGAGACTTGGTGACTGACTGACTGGCCTGGAAAGAACATACTCCTTTTTAATGACCATAAAGCCCACTAGTGTAGAGTCTGCACGAATAAATAATATTAAACCAAATTTTTATTAATGTTTTGAGTTTTATTATTTAATTTTAACTATGATAATGTAAAGTATTTTTCAAAAATAATTCAATCCTAATCCCGGGATTGTAATAATGTAATCCCGAAATCCCGGGATTGGAAATGTAACACGGGATTGCAAACCCTAATTGATACAAAATCCTGATTATTGTGTAAAGAAACTACAACTTAAAGAATTTCAACGTCACGTCAACGTCTATCAGGAAATGTTAGCTATTGCATATAAATCAAAGTCTCATACTTCTAGCAGGACTAATTCTCCAAGCTGTTCGTCAATTAAAAGCATAAACCTCAAGTACCATCATCAACTAGGCATACAAAAGCTAATCATCAACTTGTAAGCGGAACTAAAATACGATGCAGCAGATGCAGCACCAAAGCGGTACTGGTGAGAATCGTGTGGTATTGCAATTTGCCACGTATTAATAAGCTGGGTGGCGGAGTTGGTAGAGCGCCTGCCTTTCAATTGATTCAATTGATAGGTCCCAGGTTCGATTCCTAGAGTAGTGGTCTAGTTTTTCGAATCTGGTCCAGTCACCATTTGCCATTGGGATCAAGTTAATGGCACTATCACTGGATTGGTCGACCAGTGATAGAAGTCTGACTAATGGGTGGCTTTGTTGTTGTGGTTGTTGTATCGGCTTAGTTCCTAATTCGTGTTTTCAAAATAGCTCTGTTTGTGTAGATTGTGTATAGATGGCTCTGCTGTGAAGGCATAACACTGACAGCGGGGGTGTCTAAGCTAAATCTTCCAAACTTTCAAAGTTGTTGAATGTCGAACAAATTCCTGTGAATTAGGTTAAAGTTAATAGGTCGATATCAAAATCCTCCGTCCCGTTTCGGGCTCCACCCACGGAAGTGAGTTGAAACCAATTACACCTGAGTTTCTCAAACCACTACACATTCTTCTCCTAATTCTTCCGCTCGTTGGCTACACGCATCATAAGAGTCCTAATATCCTCTTGAAGAGCGAGCAATTAATTTAAAAAAAAAAAAAAAATCTCTTTGTTATCGAGAGGAAAAGACATGTTTCGACGATTATTATAACTATGATATTTATGTACAAATTTGAAAACATAGCGCCCAACTCTCAGACGCAATGTAAAAAAAAGTTCTAATATGCCCCCAAAAAAGTTATGCCGCAAAGAGTTAAAGCGAGTTGAAAGCTGCGTTTTACCATTTTGATACTTTCTCAATCAAAAAATATGATATATAGTATATTTAAATAAATAACCCTCACCAACTTTCAAACACATGTTTTCATTGGTCGTTTCGAATTGACACTCAAAATATGAATTTACATGTGTTCAACTGGACCCGATGTTTGCATGAGTAAGAAAGGACTTAGGATTAATTCCATACCAATTATAATAACACTTTTACCTGCATATGGACCCTTGAATGAATAAATTTTCAGCCTCACGGTTCGATGAGTTTTATGTGTGCGCAGAACGAACCAACTTGCTCCGTGTGATGCGATGATTGTGCAATTTTGAATAGGAATGAAAATAGGTATTGCAGGCGATGGTGCGTTAATAGCGAGATTTTCTAATTAATTAGTTTCTCTCCTTTCCAATCCGAACTCACATCTGTATAGAATAAGGCTTTACTGCAGGCATATGTTAATTTGGCTCCTAATTTTGGGTGCTCTGTTACACTGTACTCCAAGTAGGGTATGGTTCTATGGGCAAAGGATAGGTGAAGTCTGTTTCGCGGGCCTGTTTTGGTATAATTAAAAACTTTCATACATTGTTTTCGACCATAAATCATACGCAAGCCAGTATTGCTGTGAACGGTTAATGAGTCATTATTCAACTGCAAAGAATAACGCAGATGGCCGTGACAGAGTTGGATACGAATTTGCCGCACATAAGTTTGGGTTATGTTTTTTTTTTGTTATATAAAAAAAAAACATATTTTTTAAGCAAGGTCTGGATTTAACGGTGAACACAAATTTTCGATGCCATCAATCATATCTTGTAAAATTAATTCAACGCAAAAGTGCAACTAGCATTAGCGTACCGAAACCTCAATTGAATTTCATACACATTCCCGGACGTGGGTATCTCGTTTGAACTCGTAGATATTGCATTAGTAAGTAATTTCGCAAAAATCCTTCCTAAGGTGAATTTCTTAATAGAAATACTTTTGCCTGATTGAACGATCAAATTTCGATCGCGAACTGGATGACAGACTTGGTGACGGGTGAAATTCGATTGCAAAAATAAAAAGAGGAGTTAAGCAGGGGCTCTGATAGTTTCCCTCATACAACACTTAGAACCTTCATTTATTGTATGGGACGACTATTTGCCGTCATCAGGATTCCTTTTGCATAGCCTTAAAGTATAAAATCAAAGGTGTTCTCCCTTTGAGACCATCACAAGTCTATAAACAATTATGTGCTGCATTTTGTAAAGACATCTTGATGAACATGCTTTTAAGATCCAGTCGACACAAAAGCTGAATCCTGGAACAGGAACAGGAGAAAGGATGATAGTATTGGATTGTTTAACAAGACAATTACTCATGGAGTTACTAAAGGCAGAAAACTCTGGAGTGTTTGGAGAGACATCGATAAAGTGGACAGACGCTTTTGGCAAGAATGTATATCGAGAGTGTTTGAAAAGCATTTTTTGAAGCTCATCGCAGTCAATTTGGTTTCAGAATCAAATATTCGAACTAACCAGGCTCACAGAACAACCAACGAAATCGAAAAAGCAAAAATACGCCATTGTTTAGGATACTGTAATCCTATTAAAAAAACAGACTCATGCTATTTAGTAAAAAGATTTCACAAGGAAGAGTCCTTGGCCTGGTATTGTACTTTTGTACTTCCCTCGCGAAGAAGCTCACGTTAAAATGAAACTTCTAAGCTTACTATCAGTGTTTATAGTCGTTGCAACAATTCTATTTACAAAATAGGTAAGATAAGAAAATTGTAGTACCACGTAAAATCTTGGCTTCGCGTTTAAATGTCACTATTGGTTTAAGGCTGTCGGTCCGTAACGCACCGTTCAGTGCGATGTCGTCTGCTGGGTGTATACCCGAGCTGTCTCGTGAGATGACTTAAAAAAATCTAGGTCCCAAAGCATATGCGAAAAGAGTTTTTTTTATTTTTTCGTAATGTTATTGTTGACGGTAGACTTAGGACACTTTTAGCCACGAAAAATTGTATCCTACAGAAAACAAACTTTTCCTTGTGAAATGCTTCATTTTGCCCATGATGTACGGCAGTTTTGTGTAAGAGAAAGTTTATTGTTTTACAAAGCTTAAAAGTAATTAATAAAAATTTGTTTTGAGTGCGATATGACCTGGCCATACCATAAACATCTCAACTAACAGTAATGAAAATATGTTGCTCAAGTTGAAAGTCTTGATTGCGAGCTAAGCAAGGGTTGAGCAAGTGACCTTTTTCTTTTTGTGTAAAGAGTTTTCGGTCTTCGTGGGCCCCTTGCTCTAGCAGTCAAGCAAGAAGATGACTCCTTCGACAGTGTTACTGAACTCATCCAAAGACCTGTATAAGGAAAATTGAAGACTTATTTAAAATTAAAACTGCATGTAAAGTGATTATATAAAACTAGTTTATTTAACTCCGTATGCTATAAAAGTCGAACAGTCACTGCATTCGTTTCCCCCCTCACCATAGTATTTTTAAATGTTAAACTTTGGGAAAACAGCTAAAACAGTGAGTCAAAATAATACTTGTACATGCATATCAACTCCTTCCTTAATTAAAGTAAATTCGTTCTTATTCAAACATTATTTTTAAAGGAATAACGTACATACAAGCAAAAGCTATCTTAATTCATCTTATTAACAAAAGTTAAACTTAATTCACTTTAGCTTAGAGACGTTTTATGAAAATGCCAAATGTTATGAGGAAAAAAAAAGAATAAGTCAAAAGGATTTAATAATTTTTGTTAACATGATGTACGACTTATTTAAACACCTGCCGAGTAATCTAATCCTCAATTCTTCTCAAAAATGTAATCGATATGGGAGATGTTTATGTCCATCTTAAGTTTTCAAAAATCGAAATCGAAATAAACTCATTTCGGTTGCTCGTTTCCATGCAGACACGAGGATAATGAGAATACCTGGGATGGAACGGATTCAAAAAAAATCCATGTTAATTGCAAGTCGGGAGACATCAACCCACAACTCTTAATTATGAAGCGTTAACCTACCTGTCAATGGCAGATAAATTCTTGTGCAATTTGTTAGCTATCGCAATTATCCCCGTCACACATCGGCGCGGCGTTTGCCTCGACAATTCATGGATAAAGCCGCTCTGTGACACTATCTAAACATCTACGAACGAGTCCATTTATTGAAGTGATACAACTGGAAAACGATTCAAAATTAGCATACGCAGCCATGTCGATGTTGTCATTGTATCGATTGACATAAAATTCCAATCCGGATGTGTAATCTGCTTCAGTCTGTGTTTTTTTTCGTGCCCCTTGTTTATCGGTTGGTATTTGAACACTAACATAAAAGCGACACCATAAAAGGGATGTAACTGCGATTTGAATTGATTTTAAATTTCGTATTTTGATTGCCCGTAAGATGGAGGAGGTTGTTTTTGCCAGAGAGAATGAGTTTTTCGATCTGGGAGCTTGAATTTAAAATAGTATTTAGAAAATAGAGATTAATTAATGGAAATTTGAAAAGTATTGATGTGGATAAAATTTTGTACTCAGAATTTGGGCTTTTTTGACTTTTTTGCCGTGTCAATCGTTCAAATTTGACGAATCATTCCTTCAATTATTGTTTTAAAAAAAGATTAAGTCAATCAGAGACAGAGAGAGAGAGATAGACAATATCTATATCTATAGAGAGGGAAGGAGAATGCGTGCGAGAATGAAAGATTATAAAGGCAACCCTTAATTGATTGACTCCTGTGATACTTCCGCACTAAAAACCTATTCTCAGGAACTTAAGTCCGAGTTTATTCCTTTCATAAACTCCTTCTCTTAAGTACGCCCAGAGAATGATATTGCAAAATCCATCAACGCCCTACAGTCTGACCTTTAAATTCATTTTCAAAATTCCTCCTTTTTCACCGTTCCTATCACCCTGATGTGATCGATCTGGCTGGAAAGTCGACATCATTTCGGATGATCTCCAAACTACTCGCGAAACTTTTGGAGGTATTGAAAATGACCTTAGGAAAAATGATGAAATGTGGACCATTGACGAAAAAACCCACTTCTTGAGAGGCTAAGGAAAATCAACAATCCGAAAAATACATTAGCATGTTAATCAAAGGCATCTCTTCACTTGGTGACTCTTCATTGGTAAGGAAGTTCTTTCATCTTAACTACCTTTCCCATATACACCAATGCCAAAAATCTAAACAAGTTAGCTCATCTAGATTTAAAATTCCTTCTTAGTATGAACAAATGACATGCAGTTAGGAAAACTCAGCGTGAATATGTTGACCCCATCAATCAACATATTGTCATCGAAAAACATAAACCACTCGGTTTTCTTTTCCCGGCATCCTTTTCTTAAAAAAATGGACTCCAATTGGAGTTTTAAACAAAGTGTTTTTTTCCATATTAACTCCAAACTACGCCATCCATCAAATAATTATCCCGGTTACCAAATTCCTACAACTGCAGTCCCCTCACAAAACACCCCCATTTTTTTCAAATAAAAATGATTCTCCATGTAACCGTTTCTCCTTTAATTTTCTGCCGAACTCCCACCCTATAACCGCTCAACCAACAAGCACCTCTAGAAGAGGCGCTACAACTTACCCTAATATCGTTCGTTCTCATATCCTACTCCCTCTCTTTTCTTAGGATTTTCGAAAACGTTCGACTTTACCTTGCCTATTCGCATTACCATCCCGATTCTTGTATCGATGAAACTACTAGAACCAATGTAATAGTATCAATCCAAAAAGAGCGTCTCCCTAAAAGCCATCTCACCGAAGGATGTAGCTAATGATCTTTCAACGTACGCATCTCACATTACTTCTTAACGGCTTTCTCATCTCCAAAGAACTCGGTCTCAAATCAAGAACTATTTTCGTCCCTTACTCAGATCAGATTTCAGCTTCCCCTTAACTTATTTTCTGCTACCAAAACATCCGCGGTCTTCGATCAAAAACATCGAACGTTCTTCTTACCTCACAGAAGTTACCACATGACATATTTCCGGCCAGTCATTGCCTAACAACTCGCGGTTGAAGCTGTAGACTCTTTGTTCAACGCGGCCGATTCCAACGATGAAATTATTGGTATTCCTATTCCTATTGACGCTGGTGCACCTCAAGGCGCGGTGTTATCTCCAATATTGTACACCATATACACCTACGACTTCCCTCGCCTTAGCAACTGTGCGTTTGCTATATTCGCAGACGACACATGTATCTTCTCATCAGATGCTGTTGCTTTCAATATTGAAACCAATCAGTGGAATACGGGCAGAGTGGAGGTCAAGTGGTAAATATTTAGGTGTACATCTTGACAAATATCTTACGTATGGTCTTCACGTGCAGGAGATAATAAACAAAATCAATTTAAGCATAAAAATACTTTACCCATTCATGAACCGGAAGTCTAAATTGAGTAATGAGAACAAGCTTTTAATTCAAAGCAATCTTCCAAGCCATCATGTTTTATGGTTCCCCTGTTTGGGGAAACTGTGCAAAAACCCACATTTTAAGACTCCAAAGAGCTCAAAATAAAGTATTGAAAATGATTCTGGACTTACCAAGAAACTTTTCAACAGATCAATTGCATAACTTATGTAATATTGAGAAAGTACATATAAGAATAAATAAATTGTCTGACCGCTATAACACAAGATGTAGCATATCAGATAATGTACTAATCTCCAATCTAGCAGTATGAGTTAGCAGCCAAAATTGATATATTTTATGCCTGTGCATTTTTATTATTTATTTACAAATCACTTTATCTCTGTTACCTGACTTTTCTACTAATTACTTAGGTGTTCATTTATAAATTTATTTATTTATTTATTTATTTTTTCATTTATTTGTATTTAATTATTTATTTAGATATTTATTTATTTATTTATATATATATATATTTATTTACTTATTTATTTATTTATTAATTAATTAATTTATTTATTTATCTATTTATTTATTTATTTATTTATTTATTTATTTATTTATTTATTTATTAATCTATTTATTTATTTATTTATTTATTTATTTATTTATTTATTTATTTACTTATTTATTTATTTATTTATTTATTTTTGTGTTTACTTAGTTAAATATTTATCCCTTGAATTATTTACACGTAGTTTTTATTTTTTGTTTCCTTGAACCAAATCCTCTTCTCTCTAACCTCGTTTTTCTGCCTTTGGTCTGTTTTAGATCAACTCCGTCTGAAATAATCTCAGTCGGCAACTGAATCTTGATTCTCTTCTAATCCTGAAAGCTCAATATAATTGCGAGTTCCCATCTCCTTCCAGCTTTAGACCAATACCTTCCCTCTCTCCATCTTTATTTCGCTTTTGTCTCTTAGACCAAGAGGCGGCAGCAAATTTTGGGAGTGGATGTACTATATATCCAAAATTGGAAAACTTGAATATGTCAGCGATGACATATCAAATCTGGGAGGGATTTTTTTTCAGCCAGGGCTGTAGGCGGGCGTTCTGTCGCAGGTATGACAATTTCAAATAATATATGTAGACAATAAGGAATTGCACACTGATTTCAAATACAGACGCTAGACGTTCTTAAATATCCTGAGATGCATTTTCTATTAAAATTTTGACAACGTATCGTTTGAATTATAACCATATGCTAGTCACATCAAAATACTCTATAATACTTCCCAATCATGAACATGTAAGCCTCAGACTAATTCCTTACATCCTTCATACCGCCAGACGTCCTTAAAGTATCTCCAAATGCATTTTCGACTTAAAATAATCATACAAATACATAAAAAAATGTCATAAAATATTAAATGTTCGAAAATAAAAAAAAAATAAAAAATATGCATACGCAGATTTTTTTCTCCCAACTTGTGTCGACAGTATAAGTGATTATCACAATGGTTGCTGCAGACAATTTATTGCAATTTCGAAAAATCGAATATGCTCAGATCAACCCATCTCTGAATCATGTAAGTTTAAAAAAAAGTTCTGTATAAAATAGTTGTTTAAAAAAGTATTTATTCGTTCCAAGATAAGAGTATTTTTGAATCAAAGATAGTCTATCAATCGCGCTTTTCTCTATAAGCAGTATTCGAAACCGTTGACGATGTTTCATTAGCTTACCATGCGGTAGATAACATCACTATCGTACCAGACAAAAAAGTAGATCCACCAGATAAAAATTGTATTTTTTGTTATCGCGTTATTAAACATTTAAAGGGAAATAATAAATACAGGCTTGTTAGAAAATCTTGCATTAATCATTTCGAAGTATACACCACCTACCTTGTACCTTTAAGGGTCTTCATGGTCCAACAGCTGTATTTTGGGTGAGATATATTAATGTGGTAAAAAAGGAATGAGTTTTCAAGAAGCATGAGATGTGCTAATTTCAACATCTTCATTTCTTGTTTATGAAATGGCTGCATTTTTCTTCTCTCTGAATCAACTTAATTATGCGCATTGGACAATTAAAGTTGCTCAAGATTTACTTAATATGTGGAAGTGGTTGTTTGGAGATTTTATGTCGAAAAATGCATTTCAGGATACTTTAAGGACGTCGGGCGGGATGAAGGCTGAAAACCAAACGTCTGGGACATAAAGATCTGCAATAGGGGGAATATTTCTGATTTTCATTCATTTGTCCATCTATGCCGCTGATTTTGTTGTTCTGGACGTTATTATGTTTGATCAACGCCCCTTTTTCGGCTCTCTAACCATCGCACAAATAATGATTATTTTTAACCAAAGTCCAGAATGGTTTGCATGGTAATTCAATCTTTGCTCTTCCTTCTTTCCAAATCTTCCTTGAAAATGATTTTATGAATTTTCTCCCTTACATCTCCCTTACTTTTTAAGTAGCTGTAAGTTTGTCACCGGGCGACAAAACAAAACAAGACAGCGTAGCCTTTATTTCATAAGCACAATTTTGCTACGGAACCCTTAAAACCCAAAGTCTACATTCTCGTTTTTTTATTTCATAAATTTTTAAGATATTATTACGCTTGAAATTTTGGAAAAATGTAAGCAGAGTAAAGAAAAAGATGAACTGTTCGGGTCAGGGGACAAAACACAAGAGAGAGAATTTATTGGCAGTAAACATTTTCCAAAATATATTAAATGTCCGCTGATGTTCAACCGGTGCTAATAGGTGACAGTGCAAGCAAATATGTCAAAGTTAATTCAACTCAATTGAATTTCAATAGTATACTTTTAACAATTGCCACCTATGAGTATATTTACTGTGCCACATACTTGTTCTGCGATCCGTTTTTTCGTTTTTGTTGTTTTTAAGGTTCCATTCTCAAAAGGAAAAACGAAACCTTTATAGGATCACTTCGTTGTCCGTCTGTCTGTTACTACCTCTCCTCTCAGAAACGCTTGAAGGTATAAAGTTGGGGACTTATGTCCTCAAACCGATCGAAAAATCGAAGCTCTTTAATCTACGCAATCAATAGATATGCTGTTTTTGTCGCATATTTTAATACTCGCAAGGGAAGCAAAACCATCAAGATCTGATTTCCGCGACGGACGAACTATAATCATACCCCCAAGTTTAAACGGAATATTCGTTGCGTGAGTCCGACTCGGTCGGATTTTCGGAATTCAAAATTTGTACGTATCTCCAAGTTTCGAGATCCCAGAAGTTGAATTCCTTGTTTTAAGAAAGATGTCCGTGTGTGTGTGTGTGTACGTACGTACTTATGTTTCCGGTACGTATGTATGTGTGTACGTACGTACTTATGTTTTTTTTGTTCAATTTTAATTCCACAAATTTCCTCAACCTTAAATGATATTGTTTCAACAATTGACTAAATTAAGTTAGTTCTGATCTATAAGGACTAATTTAAAGACTGAAACAGTATTAAGTTGAGCCCGTTTCATATTTTGATGTTTCGCTTTCTCTATTTATTGATCCCCGTTTCAAAAATGTGAATCCTATAAATCCTTTTCATTTTTCATGATTCCGAATAACGTCTACAAAACTTACACTTGAAAACATGGATAAAATTGCATTATTCGTTTATCTGAGGATTTAGTTTGTTTACCTTTTTGTGGTTTCTTAACATGAACGAAAATCTAGGGGTCTTTCAAGAAAATGGCATGGAGATAAACATTCTCTCAAAATCGGAAACAGCTTTCAAAATCTCTAAAGAAAACTGAACTGAATGTAATCCTCTTGGAGCCATCTTTTTACCAAAAAGAAAGAGATCCGATGCTGAACATTTACCCAGCTCGAAACGAGAGACGGTGGAAATCTTTCAACTGAAACTATAGATGATGCTTATAGAGGTTTCAATCTTTTCAACATTACCTACCTTCCTTTCCCAGCGTTCGTCAACAACCTGATAGGTCCATAACAATGTGGCTTTCGACCAGAAAAGTTCAGAAATTATTTACATGTCGGCAGATCTTGGTAAAAATACTCGCACCACCTTTTTACCAATTTCAAGGTTGGTTTTGGTTTCTATTTCGTCCAAAGACACGAGATATATGAAGCCATGTCTAGGTTTGGCATCCCATCCAAGATCGTCCTTTCGTGCTGGCTGATGAGCTACTCAATTAAGGTCGGCAAAGACGTCACCGATCCATTTGATGTCAAACAACGTTTTAGGCAAGGTGATGCACTGTCATGCGGTTTCTTCAAAATTATACTCGGAACAATAGTGCAAAAGTGCCGTGTGAAACCCAGAGGCACTATTTTTGAAAAGGTCTGTTCAATAACTCGCATACCCCGAAGTTATTGATATAATAAGGGAACGAAGCTTGATATCAACAGTGTGTTTATGAGTGTCCAGACAAAAATGTTTTCATATTTTTGATTGCAATGCATTTGCCTAAAGAATGAATGATGTTTTCATAACCCATGGAATTTGACGGTGGCGTCAAATAAAATACCACCAACATCTTTTTTAACTTCCCATCAGGAAGTTCTTGTAATCGGTCCGATTTTCGAAATTCAAAATTTTTACATTTCTCCACGTTTGGCGGTCCCAGGAGTCGGATTCCATCATTTTTAGAAAGATGTCTGTGTGTGTGTGTGTACGTACGTACGTACGTACGTACGTACGTACGTACGTTTGTGCGGATTCTTTCGTACAGCCTAACTCGAGAACAAATCAAGCTATCGAAGCCAAATTGGTTTCATTCGAAGCGTGTGTGCATAAAGATCACCTGAAAAGCTTTTGGTTAAATTTCACAGGGTGGTTTGAATTTTATGACGAAAAAACTGTCAAAAAAGGGGACAATTTGACTTCTTCAATTAAAATCAATTTAGTTTTCCAATAAAAAAAGTTCAAAATTAATTTAATATATAGTTTATAGCTACCTTATCAGATAAAAAAATATGCATAAATATATACACTGCCGTTCATAAGTTTCCGGACAAATTCATATAAAAAAATTTTTTTTGTTCAATTTTAATGCCAAAAGTTTCATCAATATTATGTTTATTTAGCCAATTGACTAAACTAAGTAAGTAACTAACTATAGCGACTACCAAAAAGACTAAAATAATATTTAGTTGAGGCCATTTCATACATTGATGTGCCCTTTTCTCTATTTCCTGATCCAAATTTCCACGGAAGTTCTTTGAAAATTGTTTCAGAAATGTGAATCCTGTAAGTCTTTCCCATTTTTCAAGACTCAAAGTGACGTCTGCAACACTGACACATGAAAACATCCTTAGAAAATTATGGAGCCACCAGCTCGGCTGTAGCTTGACGCTTTTTTATAGTTATAATATATTAGCAGTAAGAAGCTCATGGCGCAAATTACATGAGGCAATTGAATTTAAATCAAAAGCATCGAGAGAAACCTTAATGACAAAGTTTAAACACATGGTTAAAACTGCATTACTCGAATATTGCAAGGAAGACCATAACATCCGATTTAGTTTGTTTTCCACTGTTGTGGTTTCTTATCATGAACCCAATCCTAGAGGTCTTTTCAGAAAATGACACAGAGATAAAAAAATCTCTCGGAATCGGCGTGGAAAATCCTATCAAAATCTGCAAAGAAAACTGGACTGAATGTGATCCTCTTTAAGCCATATATTTAACAGACAGAAAAAGATCCTTTGCTGAGCAGTTACCAGCTCGGAAGGAAGAGTAGGTGGAAATCTCTGGATTGAAACTATGTACTTTTGAACCCTTTCAAAAAGGACATAAAGTTAATCACGCCTTAATATTCCGAGTAGTGGTTTATATCTTCTAAAGAAAAGCAATCGAACAAATTTGATTGATTAAAAATAATTCCAAAAGTCCTCAAACATTTAAAATATGAATCCCTATAAACAGAGTTCTTACAAAATGTAATACTTTTCAAACTAAGCTGTCTGGCTGTCTGATTTATAACTTTATTGAAGAAGTTGAAAAACAACTGCCGAAAGCAAATTCAAATTCAACTTCCAATGTTAAAGTTGTTGTTATGAAATCGATTTTCGCAACTCTAAATTTTAAATATCTTATCTTCACGTTCAGTTGGATACTCTTTGAGGGATGACTGGCTAAGATTTTGGGTCGTTGGTCCTATATTACAGTCGAAAATGCTTTCATTGAGTCGTTTAATGCAAGCCATGGACAGCCAGCCAGCAAAAACAATTATCTCAAGGTTACACAACCCAAACCGAAGCCTGCAAAATGGAAATATCATAGTAGAATTGCAGTCAATGCTGAGGACATGGAAGAACCAACAATGTCATCTACCTGAGCTAGACGAAGTACAGATAACAAGATAGAACTTCTAAAAGCGGCGGCGATGACTTAGTTCAGAGTATGCACCAACTCAATACATGGTCAGTTGTCCAATCCTGAAGGAAGGAAGCCAATTATAGAGGTATCAATCTCCTCAAAATTGCCTTTAACATCTTTTCCGCCGTATGATGTGAATGTCTGAAGCAGTTCGTCAACATCCTGATAGGTCCTGATAGGTGTGGTTTTCTACCAGAAAAGTCTACCATAAACCAAATATTAATATAACGGCAGATCTTGGAAAAAACCCAGGAGCGCCAAGTCAGTACGCACCACATTTTCATCAATTTCAAGGTTGGTTTGATGATGATGTCAAACAAAATTTTAGACAAAATGATGCACTATCATGCGATTTCTTCAACATCATTCTTAGGACAGTAGTGCAAAAGAACCTTGTCAACGCCAGAAGGCAAAAAGAGGCATATGCTGTCATAAAGAAAGACCAAACCCGGATCAGAACGTTACCATTAACAGCTATAACTTTGAGGTAGTTGGGGCTTTGTCTATCTTGGCTCTGCTATAAATACAGATAAAAACATCAGCGCTGAGATCAAACGAAGAATACCTCTGGCTATTAAAGCTAAGCCCTCTTTCGAAGAACTGAAGTGTCGCTCTATAAGAATCTTCTTCAATGTAAAGCTTTCTCCAAAACGCTTTTACAACCCATATTAGTTTCTAACAACCAAGACGAAACTTCTTACAACGAGCTCACAAACTTTTCAATCTTGTGCACAACATTAGATAAATGTTACTAAATCAAAAACGATTACTTCCAAACTGTTGTACTGATCACTTAAAAGAATACTTTCGTAAGTAAGGAATTACCGAAATGTTGAATTTAAAATGAATGTTGAATACCCAACTTTACCTTCATAGCAGCTTACCATTCCCCTACTTATCCCCATTTCAAGTGATAAATGTGATTTTAATTTTTTAGAATTTTAACTGAACTTGATAAATTTGCTAATGATTCAACTCAATTATTATAATCTCATACCAAATATTTCATCATGAATTTGTTTTAATTTAGTTTTAATCTTTATATTTATAGTTTTAATTTATTAGTCTGATATGTTTTATTTCAATTAGACCAATGTATTCTTTATATCGCGAATCTTTCACAGATTTATAAGTTTTTCTTACTGTGTGAGCATGTATATAATAAGCATACACTTTGATCTATACTTTAGACGCAAATCGTATTTTATATGATTCAATGATGCGTAAACAAATATAAACTTAAGGGGAGCTAAAAAAGTGAGTATCTTAAAGTTGATGTTGGGAGCAAATTAAATAGCACCTTAATGTTTTTTTTATCATGAGATGGGAAGTTCATGGTATGGGCAGGTCTACTCGCACCCAAACCAATTTTTTTATTTTGAGATGACAAGTTCATGGTATGGGCACGCCTACTCGCACCCAAACCAGTGTTTTATTTATTTTTTAACGCCCCGTGCTGAATGCATATAAGAATCCGTTTGATTCAATTTTAAAGAATTTTTTACCCTTTCATTCATCGCTCTTTAAGAATTCAAGCAATTTGACGGTAGGTGTGAGCCTTTCCTTATATTTTCGAGATCTTTTCGCTAGACTCTTATTTTTTTGAAGCGTATAATAAATGTCACATACTCAGAGATATCAGCCTCAATTCAATCATAAACACTAAATTTATTTCTATAGCTCATGTTTTCTGACACAATCGCAAGAATAATAATGAATTGTTGAATATTTTGTATTAATTGTGAGTAACACTGAATTAACTTATGTAATTATGACCATCAACGACTGATTACTGCCCAACTAATATGATCATAAACATATTTTTGGCGAAATGCCAATACAAATATGATGGCGTTTTCGTATAAAAACAAATCGCAGACAGGTACGGTCTGCTCTGATGATGCTAACAAAAACAAAGCCATGCGGCACCACAAATATGCATGTAAGCATATCCATATGGATACAATTTATAGGAGCATTTGGCTTCTAAAAGAGGATGCAGTCATAATTTTCTGTGCTGGAGCAATTGACACTGCATTCAAAGGCGAGCAAACGTTCTGTCTCTGTGACTGTGCTCTGCAATTGAACTCAAGGATAACTTTGTGTGACTCTGGGTTGCATTAATTAATGACAGGAAAAATGGATGCATGATGTGCATCGCCTGTGTTCTTGGTTTTTCCTCCCATCAAGGAGGTGTACCAGTTGGCGAGTGGGGTTGCATGTACGAGTATGTGGCGCAACTACAACACAATGGAGAAACAAATTTAGAGGGGTCGCGCTGCTGAATGAGAGCACGTTGCACTGTCGCGATGTCAATACTTCAACGGTTGGTTGTAGGTTTATGATATATCACTTAAAGGCGCGTTATGAAGCAAGTTTCAATAAAATTTACTGGATGACATGACTGAAGTATTTCTATTTTTTTTTTTTAATTTTATTATTTTAAGCACAACATTTCACCTGCTTACATATGCATATGTTTATGATGATATTGCAGATTATTCTTATGAGGCGTTGTACTTGTATCTTGTTGGGCTTTCTAGATCGAAACTTTAATAAACAAATTTAAATTGTACAAGGTCTCTCGCAGATAATTGCACATTGAAAAGGAAAATGTTTGATGCCAACAAATGCAGGCAATAAAACAAATAGAGAGAACAATTAGAAAAAATAAATTTCTATTTAAATCAGGATAAGAAAGATACAAAGGAAATATGGTTATAAATACAAGATTTAAATTATTTTGTTATAAGTTGTTATTAATTACGGAAGAAAATGGTTTGATATAAAAAAAAGTTGGTCTTGTCACATCAGAAAAGTGGAAAATTATAGGTTTTTGAAAATGAAAACAATTTTACTATCAGGAGAAGAGTTTATTAAGGAAAATAAAAGAATCACCACTACTATCCTCTACCAATCGCCGAAGATTTTTATCAAATAGACGATAAGTAAGAAAATGAGTAATGAAACAATAAGAAGAGTTCAAAGAAAGCATGATGTGAATGGCCGAGATGCCAAGATCAATGCAAAACAAGGCAGTCGTTTGCGATTAGAGATCCAAACTGGTATCATTCTTGCACGGCGTACCCAAAGAATCAATACTGGCCCGATTTTCTTTTACAAAAAAAAAATTCTCGATGCATATGTACGCCGATCAGGTGCCGACTTTTTTTTTCATTTTTTCAAAGTACAAACAAAATTTTTCGAACAAACAGCCGATAGAGTCAGTGAAGAACTAAAAAAGAGTTTACGTTGGGCTCAGGTATTAAACATTTCATTCTTGCATACATTTTAATTGAATGCACAATGTTTTAAAAATATTTTAGCAAAATTTCAAGTCGATTGGAGAAAAATTGATAAAGTAACGAGTATTGTTATTCCTGTCGGATGAACGTTTTATGCCAGACTTGCAAGTGGTCGAAACTTTAAAGCGTTTTCCCCATATTGTAAGTCGGTGTCCCGCTTAACTTCAAAACTACTGCACCGATCATTTTGGAATTTTGAACACTATTTCTGTACATAATTTACGAGGAGAGAGTTTTTTTTTTAAATTTATTTATAATCTTAATTTTACAATAACAAATAAGACGATTTTTTTCGCAAATAATTACGTTTTTCACTTCCAAGTGTTCCAAAAAAGTGAAAAATTAAAATTTCGAAAAACCCTCTCAACGTTGCCTGGGGAAAACTATTATCCAACGTATGATCTTTGACTTTTTGAATTCAGATGATCCAGCACTAAGTTTTGAGGGTGCCCGCAATTCAACTTTTTCCCGAGACAGGTAGGTAGGTAGGTAAAAGTGGTGGTTCAGTGAGAACCTAATTAGCACTAAGTGCCGTTTTAATACCACAGCTCTGTAACCTTATTTATGATGTTATTTTGGTGTATTTGAGATATCTCTAAATCCAGCCCGAGATATTTAAGAAGGACATTAGTTCCTTAATATCCTTAGCAGAAATCTCATTAATTGAGTTGAAGAAGGGTCTACCAAGCGCCCGTTGTCTGGCTCTAGCAAGAGCCGGACAGTCGCAAAAGAAGTGTGTTAGGGTCTCCCTCTCAGCTGTGTTTTTGCAGCTGCGACAATGTGAGTTGTGTGGGATACCTAGCTTAATGGCATGATCTCCAATCGGCCAGAGTCCTGTGCAGACCGCCACTAATCTAGCAATATCATGACGGCCTCACCGAAGGAGATCTTTTGTTTTTGATTGTTTGTATTCCGGCCATATTTTCATTGATGTTGCACAGTTCGTAAGTCTGACCCATCTTAGATTTGCTACTTCAAGGAAGTATGAGGATATATTAGTCTTAACTGCTTGTAGTGAGATGAAAACCTCACCTGCAAGCGAGCGCTGAAGGGCAGATCCCTTTCTAGCAAGTTCATCGGCCTTCTCATTGCCTGGGATGGCACTGTGGCCGGGAACCCATATAAGGGAAATGAAATTACCTTCTAACGACGCTATTTCAGCTCGGCATTCCTGTACTAATTTTGAATGTGAAGTAAAGGAGGCAATAGCTTTGATGGCTGCTTGACTATCAATGCATATGGCAACCTTCTGGCTTGGCAGGATGTTTGGATGTAATTTGATTTGACGACATGCTTCCCGGATTGCAAATAGTTCGGCTTGGAAAACACTGGAATTGTCGGGCAGTCTATAGGCTTTACAGATGTTCAGAGATTCTGAGAACACACCCGCACCGACTCCGCCGCCCATCTTAGAGCCGTCAGTGTAGATTGTCCAGTTAAAGTCCTTACATATCTGACCACTATTCCATTCCGCTCTTTCTGGGATTAGAGTGTCAAAGTTATTTGATGGATAAATTCTAGGGACCGTATAGTCCGTAGGTGAAGATACCAGATTTCTCGGTATAAGATCGAGTATAGCGCTATGACCATAGGGTTTTGACGTCCAGCATCCAGACTCTCTGAGCCTAATGGCGCTGTGAGCAGTAGTGTTTTTAATGTGTAGGTCCAAAGGTAGGAGATGCAGCATTACCGTCAGAGCATCCGACGGAGTCGATTGTAGAGCGCCTGTGGTGCCTATGCATGCAGTTCTCTGTACCTTGTTTAGTTTGATGACATTGAATTTTTTCATGAGAGTCGGCCACCATACTAGTGATCCGTATGTTAGTATCGGGCGAACCACCGCCGTATACATCCATAGGATCAGCTTTGATTGGAGACCCCATTTTTTGCCAAAGGTTCTACTGCAGGCGTAAAAAGCTATGCACGCCTTTTTAAATCGCTGATCAACGTTGAGCTTCCAGCTGAGTTTAGGGTCTAAGGTAACGCCTAGGTACTTGGCGCTGGTAGACAGAGAAAGCGGTTGTTCATTCAGACGGGGGAGTGGGAAACTGGGTATCTTGGTTTTAGTGGTGAAGAGCATCAGTTCTGTTTTGCTTGAGTTGATACCAAGGCCGCATTTCGAAGCCCAGGTACAAACTTTCCCCAATGCGCCCTCCATGATCTCACTGATCACAGCCGGAAACCTTCCTGATACCAAGATCACCATGTCATCCGCGTAGCCTACTACCTTTACCCATCTCTGTCTAGTTTTCCGAATAATTTCTGCCATTGCCGTGTTTTTTAAAATTTCTTCGTGAAAATTTAATACAATATTCTTCAAATGTCATTGTTTAATGTTATTTTGGTTGTGTTTATATTTTTAACTTCCCATCAGGAAGTTCTTGTAATCGGTCCGATTTTCGAAATTCAAAATTTTTACATTTCTCCACGTTTGGCGGTCCCAGGAGTCGGATTCCATCATTTTTAGAAAGATGTCTGTGTGTGTGTGTGTACGTACGTACGTACGTACGTACGTACGTACGTACGTACGTACGTACGTTTGTGCGGATTCTTTCGTACAGCCTAACTCGAGAACAGATCAAGCTATCGAAGCCAAATTGGTTTCATTCGAAGCGTGTGTGCATAAAGATCACCTGAAAAGCTTTTGGTTAAATTTCACAGGGTGGTTTGAATTTTATGACGAAAAAACTGTCAAAAAAGGGGACAATTTGACTTCTTCAATTAAAATCAATTTAGTTTTCCAATAAAAAAAGTTCAAAATTAATTTAATATATAGTTTATAGCTACCTTATCAGATAAAAAAATATGCATAAATATATACACTGCCGTTCATAAGTTTCCGGACAAATTCATATAAAAAAATTTTTTTTGTTCAATTTTAATGCCAAAAGTTTCATCAATATTATGTTTATTTAGCCAATTGACTAAACTAAGTAAGTAACTAACTATAGCGACTACCAAAAAGACTAAAATAATATTTAGTTGAGGCCATTTCATACATTGATGTGCCCTTTTCTCTATTTCCTGATCCAAATTTCCACGGAAGTTCTTTGAAAATTGTTTCAGAAATGTGAATCCTGTAAGTCTTTCCCATTTTTCAAGACTCAAAGTGACGTCTGCAACACTGACACATGAAAACATCCTTAGAAAATTGTGGAGCCACCAGCTCGGCTGTAGCTTGACGCTTTTTTATAGTTATAATATATTAGCAGTAAGAAGCTCATGGCGCAAATTACATGAGGCAATTGAATTTAAATCAAAAGCATCGAGAGAAACCTTAATGACAAAGTTTAAACACATGGTTAAAACTGCATTACTCGAATATTGCAAGGAAGACCATAACATCCGATTTAGTTTGTTTTCCACTGTTGTGGTTTCTTATCATGAACCCAATCCTAGAGGTCTTTTCAGAAAATGACACAGAGATAAAAAAATCTCTCGGAATCGGCGTGGAAAATCCTATCAAAATCTGCAAAGAAAACTGGACTGAATGTGATCCTCTTTAAGCCATATATTTAACAGACAGAAAAAGATCCTTTGCTGAGCAGTTACCAGCTCGGAAGGAAGAGTAGGTGGAAATCTCTGGATTGAAACTATGTACTTTTGAACCCTTTCAAAAAGGACATAAAGTTAATCACGCCTTAATATTCCGAGTAGTGGTTTATATCTTCTAAAGAAAAGCAATCGAACAAATTTGATTGATTAAAAATAATTCCAAAAGTCCTCAAACATTTAAAATATGAATCCCTATAAACAGAGTTCTTACAAAATGTAATACTTTTCAAACTAAGCTGTCTGGCTGTCTGATTTATAACTTTATTGAAGAAGTTGAAAAAAAACTGCCGAAAGCAAATTCAAATTCAACTTCCAATGTTAAAGTTGTTGTTATGAAATCGATTTTCGCAACTCTAAATTTTAAATATCTTATCTTCACGTTGAGTTGGATACTCTTTGAGGGATGACTGGCTAAGATTTTGGGTCGTTGGTCCTATATTACAGTCGAAAATGCTTTCATTGAGTCGTTTAATGCAAGCCATGGACAGCCAGCCAGCAAAAACAATTATCTCAAGGTTACACAACCCAAACCGAAGCCTGCAAAATGGAAATATCATAGTAGAATTGCAGTCAATGCTGAGGACATGGAAGAACCAACAATGTCATCTACCTGAGCTAGACGAAGTACAGATAACAAGATAGAACTTCTAAAAGCGGCGGCGATGACAGTTCAGAGTATGCACCAACTCAATACATGGTCAGTTGTCCAATCCTGAAGGAAGGAAGCCAATTATAGAGGTATCAATCTCCTCAAAATTGCCTTTAACATCTTTTCCGCCGTATGATGTGAATGTCTGAAGCAGTTCGTCAACATCCTGATAGGTCCTGATAGGTGTGGTTTTCTACCAGAAAAGTCTACCATAAACCAAATATTAATATAACGGCAGATCTTGGAAAAAACACAGGAGCGCCAAGTCAGTACGCACCACATTTTCATCAATTTCAAGGTTGGTTTGATGATGATGTCAAACAAAATTTTAGACAAAATGATGCACTATCATGCGATTTCTTCAACATCATTCTTAGGACAGTAGTGCAAAAGAACCTTGTCAACGCCAGAAGGCAAAAAGAGGCATATGCTGTCATAAAGAAAGACCAAACCCGGATCAGAACGTTACCATTAACAGCTATAACTTTGAGGTAGTTGGGGCTTTGTCTATCTTGGCTCTGCTATAAATACAGATAAAAACATCAGCGCTGAGATCAAACGAAGAATACCTCTGGCTATTAAAGCTAAGCCCTCTTTCGAAGAACTGAAGTGTCGCTCTATGAGAATCTTCTTCAATGTAAAGCTTTCTCCAAAACGCTTTTACAACCCATATTAGTTTCTAACAACCAAGACGAAACTTCTTACAACGAGCTCACAAACTTTTCAATCTTGTGCACAACATTAGATAAATGTTACTAAATCAAAAACGATTACTTCCAAACTGTTGTACTGATCACTTAAAAGAATACTTTCGTAAGTAAGGAATTACCGAAATGTTGAATTTAAAATGAATGTTGAATACCCAACTTTACCTTCATAGCAGCTTACCATTCCCCTACTTATCCCCATTTCAAGTGATAAATGTGATTTTAATTTTTTAGAATTTTAACTGAACTTGATAAATTTGCTAATGATTCAACTCAATTATTATAATCTCATACCAAATATTTCATCATGAATTTGTTTTAATTTTGTTTTAATCTTTATATTTATTTTTTTAATTTATTAGTCTGATATGTTTAATTTCAATTAGACCAATGTATTCTTTATATCGCGAATCTTTCACAGATTTATAAGTTTTTCTTACTGTGTGAGCATGTATATAATAAGCATACACTTTGATCTATACTTTAGACGCAAATCGTATTTTATATGATTCAATGATGCGTAAACAAATATAAACTTAAGGGGAGCTAAAAAAGTGAGTATCTTAAAGTTGATGTTGGGAGCAAATTAAATAGCACCTTAATGTTTTTTTTATCATGAGATGGGAAGTTCATGGTATGGGCAGGTCTACTCGCACCCAAACCAATTTTTTTTTATAGATTTTAGCTGTGTCGTCAAAAAAAATTCACATGCATTTTTTTCATACGAGTTAACCTTACTCCCCCCTTAAATCTCATAAAATCAAAGGATCTCATCATAAACCGCAGCAAATAAGATTTGACTCACTTCCTCTTGTTGAAACTGTGCAGTTCAATAGTAGAATTTGTAGATTCAGTAAGAAGTCTTGGCGTAACATTCAAACACACGCTTACTAGGAAGACCATATAGATGAAACCGCTGCGAAGATTTATGGTGGCATTTGTTGCCTTTAGACTTTTCATACTTACACCCCAAAAAAGACCAAAATGCGGCTTGCCAAAATTTTATTCTTGTCAATTATATTCAACTGCTTTGAACTTCTTCCTTAACTTGATTATACATACAATAGAAAACTGCCCGTTGTATATAGTAATGCTGCACGTCATATTTATAATCTTAAGAAATACGACCATATTTCTTCGTACTCAAAAACAAAAACGAAAACGTATTAAAAATGCTTCCATTTAAATGTTTTCATAAACCTGACTATCTGTACAATAAGCTTAGACTTTTGTAAGCATTCAACATCTCTTCCACGAGTGTAAACACGCAACATCTGTCTGGTGTGATCCTGCCAGATAAATAGTTTCAACAAAGCCTAGCAGTGACGCAGTCGAGTGAAACGTGCCAGGCAGCAAAGTCCTAATTTCAATTGTGTTACATTTTTTTTATCTTCTTTTTCAATAATTATATTTACAAATACAAAAACAAACAAATGGGCTTTCCTTTCACTTTCCATCTTACAAAGACTTCTGTGTTAATTAAGTCAAGATACAATGGAGAAGTTTCAGGAACTACTCATAGCTTAAGCTAACTTTAAATGCTAAGTGAAAGAGGATCAAAAATGGCGAGGTGAATCGTGAGCACGATATGTTTTCAGAATATTTGAAAATCTCAGAAAGCATTCGAAAGCGGCTGGAACTAGGGACTAGACCACAAACTTATCCATCTTAGTATTCATAGATCGTTTATGAGAAAATTATATTTTTTCTTTTTACCATCTTTTAACAACCAGTTTTTGCTGATTATTGAAGTCGAGCAGCTAAGCCCGGTGATTTCGTACGTATTCCATAAATGAAGAGATGAGATTCTCTCGAAGAAGTGCAGAAAAATGCATTCAAAGTTTATGGAGGGTAAATATCGTAATTTAAGGAAATACATATGCATCTTCTTCAATGATTTGCATCGCCTGAAAAAGGCAGTATCTTGTTTGAATCACTACCATCTTTCTAGGCTTAACACCATAGCATCATAATTTTACGTAGCATCACTTGGTTCCGATTTGACTGCGCTAGATTTGAGCAGCCCCATCGCATCACGGCTTCTTTTTGAAACTAAAAGTTTGCAAAAAACTTACCATAGTCAACTGATTCGTAAGTTAAGGGTCTTCCAAAAGGGACTTCTGAACTTTTTTAGTTGAAAGCGGTTTTATCAAAATGGAGGTTCTGTTCGCGAAACGTTACGAGCGCTTCGCCCATTTTACGGTCGCCATAATCGTCCTTTCGAGAGGACTTTTCCCAGTTTGGTGGTTCAGTAAACGGTCAACCAACACACGTTCGTCGACGAAGCGTATATTAAGATCTGCCGAAAACATCGGCGCCGTCTGTAAGAGTGTGCAGGAAAATCCCATGCAGTCTATTTCGCGTCGCTCACAAGAACTCGGCCTTTCGCAGAACACAACTTGGCGAATTTTGCGTCATGATGAAGGCCTGCACCCATACAAAGTTCTACTGACCCAGAAGCCGAAGGTAAACGACCAAAGACAGCGACGTGAGTTCGCTGAGTGGGCTCTGGAGTAGTTGAAAACTGGCCCTAACTTCCTTAAAAAATTATCTTCAGCGATGGGGCCGATACCAATCCACACGAGATACAAGAGTATTTTTGGCTGGCGGCGTCTTCAGTCCATATTTCTTTGAGAACGACGTTGGCCAGGCTATCAACGTCAACGGCGAGCCCTATAGGTCGCTGATTACCAACTTCTTTTGACCTGAATTGGATCTTATGGACACCAACGACATGCGGTTTCAACAGGATGGCGCTACGTGTCACATCCCTCGTGGTGGTGATGTGAACTGGCCACCGAGATCGTGCGACTTGACCTCGTTAGACATTTTATTGTGCGGTTATCTCAAGTTGCAGCCACAAAGAAGAGAGGCTCTTAGAGCCAACATAACCCATGCCTTCGGTCGAATTCAACCTGAAGAGAAGCCGTGGCCGACATTTTCACATAATATCCCATTCATTATGGCACCGATAGGCCTTTCAAACGAATATTTAAATTTAAAGATGGGCGCTTAATGAAAGACCCTTTTTATTTTGAACAGAGAAGCAAAATATCAAAATTCAATTAAAGATCATTTTCATCCGCAAAACCTTGACAGTTTTTTTTTAAATACATTTCCATGGAAAAGACAGGTTATAAAAACCTAACTTGCAGTACCTTTAAAATAAGTTTCAACTCCAGTATTTTTTTCCAAATTCGAAAGCTTATTTTGCTGGATAAACTTTTACACCTCTTATTAAATGCTTAGTTAAGGATTTCCTGATAAACCAAATTTGTGAGAAATCTCCCTGATTTAATTAAGTTAAAGCTTTCTATTTTCTCCAGATGAAGTTTTCGTAGGAGTATGTTGTGGGTTTCATCCACTAATCATGACGTCTATAAGATAACCAGACAAGAAAAAAAAAATATCAAGACATTATTATTGGTAATGACTAAAACAAAAGGGCAAGACAAACAAAAAAAACAATGAACAGTACATTCATCCGTACATTATTAGTGAATCCAAAGACGATTTTATTTCATATAAACAATGTGCATCCCTTTTGTTTGCCCTTTTGTCTGTCGAGCAGGTACGTTTCCTCTCTAGTCCGTCTTTTCAACAAAAAAAAAAAGTTTACGCACTGTCTGTCGGTCGGCAAATATTGACTTCATATATTTTGAGTGCTTGTGCTTTTATTGTATTTTATCTTTTGGTCTGCTAAGCATAGTGAATATTAAATTCATTGAAGGAGTTCTTATATCATGTACCTGAACTAACTGAGACAAATGTAAACAAATATGGGTTGTCTTCTTTTTAGACTTCAGGGTGCAGAAGCGGCTCGTGGGTTTATATTTCAGTCCAACGTAGTTTTTGTCGAGTTTTGATGTCAGTTGGTGAATAAATATCAAACAATAAAAGTAATTAAATATCTTTTGGCTCAAATCTACATTTATTGTCACAAGTAAATAAGAGTGAAAAAATGGGTTTGGCTGCGATTTGGCTTGCCCATCCATTAACTTCCTATTTGATGTTAAAAAAATGAATTATAACCATAAATTAATATTGACGTCCACTTATATGAGGGTTAAGAAAGGTGGTGATAGGTTATCTCCTATCGAAGATACGTTAAACCTTATACGAAGTATCATAGTTTGTGAAGGAGTTGCTGATTTTAATGAATTTGTGAATATTTAGGCATTAAGACTTTGTTTCTGCGTGGCCTGGCAGTAAATACTGAATAGCCTCATCGTCCTTATCATAAGACAAGCTTCTTCAAATATTGTTTCGCATGGTTTGCATTTAACGATGGAAAGTATAAATGTGATTACTTCAGTGAGAAAACGTGTGGCAATTTATCCCGGCCCAAAGGATGTTTGAAATTTTTTATTAAATTCAGATATTCAAGTGAGTTCTCTGCTTCTTAAATCGCCCAAATCTTCAAATAACACTTCATTCGAACCTGTTAATTTGAGAAGATGGGTATCCGGAGGATGCCCCAACCTTTGACAGCAGATAGAAATTGAAGACGAAGAGAAAGAAGTTGTAGGCAATTAACCGGTGGTCGGTCTTCCCACCGAGTTTTTTTTACAGTATTAGAGTTCATGATTCTTCTGTTAAGCGTTTCGTCAACTGAATTTGTATTGACCTTGATTTTTTTTTTGCATCTATGAGCTTTATTAATGCCACAACCTTGTACTTTGTTTTCAAAAAAAGTTCAGCAGTGCTAAGATGTATTTGATTTATCGATGTACTTGTTAAATACGTAGGGTGTTACGTCAGTGAGTTTGTGGTGCACCATTAATGATGTGATCTCACCCTGTTCTACAAATTTATAAGTCATTTATCGTGCATTACATCAACTAACTTTATGATGTAAGCGAGGTGACAAAAAAGAGTTCAAAATTTGACATTTTGTGACATGTGATAGATGACTTTCGGCTGAGGTTCAGATGCACCATAACTGTGTTGTCTAAATGGCCAATCGTGGCATTTGCTCCATTATAATCAAAGGATATTTCTCATCTGTACTTGATGTATATCATCATGAATAAAAAAACGTATAGTATAGACACTATCACAGACACTGACAGTCTCGTCTTCGAGACTGACGCCCTTGTTCTGCAATGATTCGTAAAGCATTTGGTGCTTTTGCGAGATTTGAAGTTGGACCATCTCTACATTGAAGTTGGACCATCTCTATATATAGATAACATATGAGGGTTGATTCAGTGCAAAACGTTCAATGTACTTACATAGCCTCTTTCGCTTAAGGATCATAAATAAAACAAATCCGATTTTACTAAGAAATCAAATTCAGCTAAGTCTTTCATACTAAAAAAAATTTGAGTGATTTGCGGCAGTCTCAATTGACATTAGTGCAGCCTGACACAGGCCTCACATTAATTCAAGTTGACGATAGCTGCGGACTTCGAAACGCGGAGATATGTATGTTAATTTGTTAATTTGAAATCCCAAATTTGGGTCCAATTCAAAAACTTCCAAATGGCTAGCTTATAAGAAAAAAAATTGCTATCAAATTCGATACATGAGCTGGGGAAAAACTGTTATGATCCGTAGGAATGAGGGCCTACGTGAAAAATTTCACTAGGATTTGGTTAAAGTGAATTTAAGAGAAGGACACCTTTTGCCATAAATTACAGGGACTGAAATTTGGTATAACATTGTCATTATCAAGACCACGGAATTCCGTTTGCATGAATGCACGTTTGGCAGTATGATTTATGCGTTCTGGAGGCAATGCATGTCAATTTTTAATTGCATTTCGGTCTTCTTTTCAGTGCAGCAGTCGTTTATTGATAGACTGTATGATAACAATAGTAATTAAATAGCCGTAATGTGAAAGCGTTAAATGGGTTCGTAATATCGTTAATATTTGGTATGGATTGCATGCTTTGGCTTCTTCAGTCCTTCGTTGGAGGCGTTGTACTATATGTTGTATTTTTATCAACGCGTATTTATGTACATACAGTGGCGGTCAATGATATATGTTTTAATAGATCATCATTTTGTTTCCAAAGTTATATTTTTTTGTGATAAAAGTTTGCGTGTAATATGGCTTTGAAAAAATTACACACTATCGTTTAAGGCAGCCTAGGAATATCTCATTAAAACAATCCATTTTTTCCAAAGTGAGATTAATTATGAAAACATATAACCCACCACAAATCACATGAAAATAAATTAAAGAATACAACTTAAGTTCTTTTGATTGTTTTTTTGAATAAAGATATAATTAAACCCAAATTTAATATTTTGCCTATGCCTCTTGTACATGCACATGTTCTGTTTTCATATTTGCACCCTTTAAAAAGTACCTTTGAATGGAACACATTCAACATTTTGTACATGTACTATACTATACATGTGAAGTTTAATGGAGTGAAAATAATATTTTTCATTTTCATGATTCCGAACAACGTCTACAAAACTGACACTTGAAAACATGGATAAAGTTGCATTACTCGTATTATAAAAAAAATTTTCAAGGTAGATCATGACATTCGAAGATTTAGTTTGTTTACCTTTTTGTGGTTTCTTAACATGAAAGAAAATCTAGAGGTCTTTCAAGAAAATGACATAGAAATAAACAGTCTCTCGAAATCGGCCTGGAAACAGCTTTCAAAATCTCGAAAGAAAACTGAACTGAATATAATCCTCTTGGAGCCATCTTATTGCCAGAAAGAACGAGAATCCGATGCTGAACATTTTGCCAGTTCGAAAGGAAGAAATGGTGGAAATCTTTCGACTGAAACTATAGTTGATGCTTATAGAGGTATCAATTTTTTCAACATTACCTATCTATCTTTCTCACCGTTCGTCAACAACCTTATAGGTCCATAACAATGTGGCTTTCGACCAGAAAAGTTCACCATAGACTAAATATTAACATATCGACAGATCATGGAAAAAACACACGCACCATCTTTTCATCAATTTCAAGTTGTCTAGGTTTGGCATCCCATCTAAGCTCGTCCTTTTGTTCAGAATAACGATAGAGAACTCAAGCTGCTCCATTGAGGTCAGCAAAGACGTCACCAACCCATTTGTTTTAGGCTTGAAACAATAGTGGAAAAGTCCCGTGTACACACTATACTCGCATTAGCTAAAGATATAGATAAAATTTGGGAATAAATCTTGATGTCAACAGTTCGGTTATAACAGAATGTTAACATAGGCAGCAATAACTTTGAGTTAATTAGATACTTTGTCTGCCTAGGCTTCGCTGTAAACGCAGATAATTACACTAACGCTGACATCAAACGAAGAATACCTGTCGCTAAGAAAGTAATTATGTAAAGCCCTTTCTCGAAGAACTTAAGTGTCGCTCTACAAGAGGTCTATCACATCCGTCTTACTGTACGGTGCAGCAGCGTGAACACTTTCAAAAGCCGATGAAGGCGACTAAGGCAGTTTCGAGAGAAAAGTCTGTAAAATTAATATTAAATTAGTAAATCTTTTTTTAAATGATTCAAAGCTGAAAAAAAAAATGTTTTTAATTTTTTTTGATTGCAATGCATTTGTCTAAAGAATGAATAAGGTTTTCATAACCCAAATAGTATTTGATGGTGGCGGCAAATAAAATAGCACCTACACCTTTTTTTATCTTGAGATGGGAAGTTCATGGTATGGGCAGACCTATTCGCGCCCAAACAAACATTTTCATTCAAGAATCCGGCTCTATATATTGTCGGCAAGATTTCAGAATGAAAGCAAAAAAAACGTCTTATTGCTATATTTTTATTGAAATACAACCAAAGAATGAATGGATTGTATGATATATTCTACTGATAAACTGAACTGCTCTGATCATCGATATGAAAGTTTGCACTTCCACTTGCGCATATAAAGGCTCTGAACTTTCAACCATTCAATTTAATTGAATGCCAGAACCTAGCATTGTGCAAGAAGAGGCCAAATACGTCCATTGAACAAAGATTCGCTACAAACTTTGCAATTGTCTTCAGTAAATGCTCCTGAAGTTGGCTTATTAAGCACATTTTCAACTGCTCACAAGTACCGTCCATCTGCGTTCCATAGCGGAGAAAATCTGAAAAAGATCTTCGATTTTTGCTGGCTGACCAACTGCAGCTGGTGAATTTCAAACATAAGTTGATGTCGCATATATCTCATATGGCAACATAAAGAGAATCTTCTTAACGAACTTCATATAGACCCATTGAAAAAGTTTTCGAAAGCCTTGTCATCAAAAAATTTACCTTATAATGCGGAAAACAACATTTCTGCTAATCTATCGATGTTATCCCTTCTATTCACGGCATTTCATGGTGTCATCGTAAGTCAGCTATACATTGTCCTTCATATTCATATCACAGGATATTGATAACTTTGTCTTCTTGTATCCGTAATGATCCATTGGATTATTATTATATAAAAAATACTGTGAACGTTATTTAACTTGGTTAAAATTGTATTTTTAAAATACTTTTGTCGCCACAAAGGGAACAAAATAATTATTAACAATTGTATCCTTAATTAAGCTATATAATATGAGTAAACTTTTCAATATACTATTTCAAAAGATTTAGAATATTGAAGCTTAACATAATATCCTAAAAGTTTGTATAAAACTTTGTTTTCGATGGACGGTTGTTTAACTGAAAACAAATGCGTAGTATTTTTTTAATGTCGAACTGAACTGCATTCCGAACACAAGCAAGTTGGATTTATTTTCACATTACCGCCCACAATCCGCAAATTCTTAACACTTTGAAGTGAAAAGTCATCTAAATTAACTGTTCAAAATCGAGTCCTTCCTTAATTGCGAGAAAATGAAAAATATTTGTATATATTTTACTGTACTATGTAAAATGCGTTTTCAACAAAGAGGGCTATAGACTCATTCTGTTTCACGCTTTCTGAGGTTGATTGGAGCAAGGTTCGTCTTTGAACAAGTTCATAAGCAATTAAGCTGTATTAAAGCTCTATACATCAGAAGAAAGTAGAAGGAGTAGTGAACAACTTGCTTAAGCCAGTATGTTGTGAGCGTGTGTTATGGAAGGCCACGGAGGCATCTGCGATGTGAGTCAGGAAGACGGCGGCGAGAAAGCGGAAAAGGCGGTGTTCAGAGTTACCTTCTTAACGGGGATCTTAGTAAAAAGAACCAGTGACCGACTTACCCTAGCTATTCTACAGGATAAACCTATCCTAATCCTATTCTACCTTATACCTATACTTGCTACCTAAACTAACTAGCCTTACTACTCTCAATAAGCGTAGATGAAAAAAATAAACTTTATCTAATCCCTAAGTAACTTTATCCTATCTAAGGAGTTCAAGCTAGTTGACCCCCTTCCCCCCTTATCCAGATGGATCGGGAGATAGCCACTAAAGCCACTAAGGCGATTCGATTTTTGTATTCTGGTCCTCGTCGTTGTCCTGTGCATATAAAGAACCCTTCCCTACTGGATGGTCGGCCTTCCCGTTGATGCACAAACACACCATCACTATAACAAAAATCACTCGCACATTATGTTGCAAATCCTCTTTGACTTTAAATTATTTGTGTAGAAAGATTTTGTGGATAATTGCAAATGAAAGTATAATTAAAGTATAAAGCGAAATAATTTTAAACTTATCTAGCCTAAGAAAATTAATTCAAAACTTACAAACAAGTTTATAAGAAATCAAAGGAAAACTAAATATAATAAAAATAGGTGACTCACTCGTTTTTGGATCCCTCTTTGTCCTGCCGGCAGCACGTTGTGGGAACAGTCACTGAATTTTGAATTTATCAAAAAATAGACAATGATTTTTTTACAATAACTAAATAACTAAACTAATTTTTTTAAAGTAAATTTTAAATATCCAAGCTAAGTCTATTCCGGTCCTTGGGGAACTTTTATTTTCTTTCAGACCACGTATACCGATTGACAAATTTATATATATAATTTTTTATTTTTTTTTCATGTTTTCCTTTAACATTTTTTTTGCCACTGGCTAGCGCGCACTTTCTGGTCTGTCTCTTAAATGACCTACTAGTTTTGGATGGTCATTTTTCTTGGGCCTCTGTGCTCTCCACTTTTTGGGGCCCGTTCCAAAGGGGAAAGTTTCGTCTACGTCAAAAATTTTCCGAGCATTGATAGGGGAAAGAAGTCATTATCTTTCCCTTTCTCATGCTCTTCGTCAAGATTTGGTGCGATCACTATGAGTTGTTAGGTTTATGATAAAGTGTGGCCTTCAGATTCCTTGTGGCCTCCGCAACCATTTATACCATTTATACGTTTGTCGCCAGTATGTTGTGTTTACATTTTTGCCTCGGAATCATTCCTCTATCCGAGCAAATCTATCCTCTACTCCTGTACCTCCACGTTACAAGTATAATCGCCGATGATCATGATCGTAAATAAATTAATACTTTGAGACATAACATTTTGAATCGGAAGGAAACTACCAGAAAACCTCCAATTTAAAGAGACACAACTTTCAGCAGTAAATTGGTTCACAAATGAATGAAATAAAATAACCAAGTAGATTAGGACGAAAAGAAATAAATAAATAGTTCAATGATTACAAAAGTTTATAAAATAAAATAAAAAGGAAAAGCACAAGTACGAAGGAACATACATAAATAATTATATACCTTTATTCATAAAAATTAATAAATAGTAAAAACAATAAATAATTATATAAACAAATTAATAATAACATTTCTAAAAAAATAAATAAATATATAAATATGGAAAATAATAAATAATAAAAAAATAAATTAAATTAAATAAAAAAAATTGTGTATACAGTTTGTCAAGAAAGTGTTTACACAAAGTAAAAAAACAGAAAATTCTACTTTAACGTTATAAAAACACGAACTTTCAGTAACTTTATTGCGAATCTTTTTTTTACAACTTATTAAACTACATATTAAAAATTTAATCACATTAAGAAATACTTAATTTTATTAAACAACAACAAAAAATATATCAAAAAATTAACTGTTAAGAAAGTCTTTACACACTTTAACAATATAAGCTAAACTTATTTAGAAACATAAATATATCAAAAAAGATATATTTGTTGTGACCACATCTAGCATCGATAACTACCTTTTATATTTTCGTCATTGATCCAATTAATTTTTGTAAGTCATAATTTGAAGGAATATTTACCTACTTTTCTTTAATGTATTGCATCAATTGGTTTCTGTTTTTTTAGGGTTCCTTTTTGCCACTTTCTTTTTCAAGTGAGCCCATAAATTTTCTTTTGGGTTAAGATCTGGACTCTGACCTGGTGTATCTAGCACTTTTGTGCAGTTATAAAGCAGTCATGTCTTCACCGTAAGTTCTTTATGTTTTGGGTCATTATCTTGATAAAATTTGAATTGTGGTTTTCTGCTGTCATCAGCGACATTAAAACCGAAACTATAAGCACTATTGAGCACATGAGTCTGCAGAAGCTCAGGTATTTCTTTGCGTCCGTTGTGTTTTCAATAAAGACTAAGTCTTTGCTAGATATGCACCCCCATACTATCACAGATAGCTTTCCAAATTTCCCTGTGGGAATTATATTCCTGTTTGACAAGGCCTTTAAAGGTTTGCGCCACACTCTTTTGGGTCTTTCGTTGTAGTATAACATTATTTTTGTTTCGTCGCAGAATATAACATCATCCCAGTACTGGTTTGGTTGAATCTTTATTCTGAATTGAACGAAAGGCGTTTTTGTTTATTTTGAGTTGAAAGTTAAGGTTTTTTCCGCGCAACTCTCGATGTGAATTCATGCCTCCTAAGCACTTGTCTTATGGTTTCGTGAGAAACTTGAACCCCACACTCCTGGTCCATCTCTCTTGACAAGGCTCTAATAGATGTTTGTTTTTCGTTCAATTATTTAAGCAGACATCGCTCATTTCTATCTGATAACTTTTTTGGCCTACCTTCGTTCTTCAAACGATTGTCTTTTTGGATAAGCCAAATATCTCTGTTATTTTCTTGACACTTCTGCTATTGTAATGGTTGTAATGAACCAGTTGCTTAACTTCTAAGGAAATTCTTTTTCCAGGCATATTAAAACTAATAGTAAACCACACGATTCGCAATATCGCCCTCGAATTCACCAGTAAAAGTAAAAATAAATACTTTTTGCTTTCGAGTTAGTATTTTAAATAGGAAAGAAGAATTTTCTGATTTTTTACTTTGTGTATACGATTTCTTGACAAACTGTATATATAAATAAATATATGATGATGTTTAAAGAACAATTAACAAGAACATCATCATATGTTTTTTTTTCAACTAGTTTGTTGTCCAACCAAAATATCATCTGCGTTTGCGCAAAGAGCCATATGTGTTTTTTATAATTCAGGATTCTTTCGTATATTAATTCATCATTTCCATTTTTATGAAGATTAGATGTAGAGTAATGCCAGGGTAGATTGAGCTTCATTTTATGATACTTGCAATCCTTGGATATGAGATTTGGCACAGTTCCCCCAAACTTGACAACCAAAAAGTACAATAGAATTCCTTTTGCATATTTAAATAAATTAAATTAATTTTAAAAATGTACCTAAAGAACTCCAATACAACTGTCCGACCACTTCTACTGATTAACTTCCACTTTTCATAAAATTTATTAAGGTACTTAAACTTACGAGAACTTGTGTACTTTCATACTCGTTCGCTTTGATTCAAAACCTTAAACCTTTATTAACTTTTCTTCTGTGGTTGTTAACGAAAAGGAAAGAAAGAATCAAAGAGATTTTGAGTTGGGATCACTTGATCTTATTAGCCAATTCCAAAAGAGAGACCATCTTCCGTAATTCCATTGTAATAAATAGACCAATAGTTCAAATAAACATATACCAAGCAAATTTGTATAATAGGATAGATTCACGCAATCCCCCAAATTGACGCGTGCTACTTGCTATCTGTTTGAATGAAAGAACTGTTTTGATGTCCTAAAATTGACTCTGAAATATAGCCAGTAGTTTATTATGGTTTTACACACTTAAGCATAGGCCCTATTGGTCTATCACATGACATAGCGCTGCAAACGTCACACTAGATAAACCTAATCCCCAAGGATTGGCTTTTATAATTCACCCTCGAAACCGCAATGCTGACCTTAGCCCGGCCGGCAATAACATCAGCATCGAATTTTATGCAATGGTAGCACGAATCTTCTCGTTATATTCCCCCTTCCTTGGTCAAATGTTTTTATTATCATTTTGTGTGTCGGTGTGTGTGTTCTCGACGAAGGATATCAATTTATCTTGACAATTTTTTACCGCCCCCCAATGTAACATTAGTGCCAACATAAACAAGATTCTCTCCTTTTTGGCGTGTCGTCCGTCGTCGTCGTGTTTAGTACGATGTTTGATAGGGACTGTCTTCAGGTCATTATTTGGCAAGGAGCCAAATAAATAAACCGCATGAAAAGGAAAAACACAAAAATAAAAAAAGCAAACAGCAGTCCAACAAAAAGGAAATAACGAGAACAGTAAAAAAAAAATTTTCCATCAAGTTGGCGATTTTATTGCATGTCCTTGACTAGGAGATGTCTCTTAGCGTTGGAAAAATGAGACAAAATTGAGTTGTCACAATGAGTGTTGAGTTCTTGATGGCAGCTTCAACGTAGTTATTGTTATCAGTGGTGATGTAATTGAGTACTGAACGATGAAATTGGATAACAATGACAGCGGCCGTAAAATGTTGGAATAAAATTTGACTTCTTCGTAGTAAGCTTTGAATTTTTCTGGGAATATTGATTTCAACGTTGTAGTTTAAAACAAGTAAGAACATTAAGTACGTTTCTGGGAATAAGAGGTGCAAAGGCTCGACACCGACCCCAGTCATGAAGTCTGGAATTCTGCCTTATTTCGCTTTATAAAGTGAGGAGAACGTCACTTTGAAGAATTCGCCTGCAAGTTAGACAAAGAAGGAGTGACAACAAAACACTATAGACCCTCGGCTCTTAAACTACGTTCCTCGGTACCCTGGGGTTCCGCGGAAGAGGACACCTTTCGCAACAAGTTTAAATATGAAAAGCTGTGGTTGATGATGGAAGAACAGAAAAATTAGCAGAAAATATAGAGAACATTTTGTGTTCGCTGAGTAAAAAATCTTTTTGAATACTGACGATATGACTTATTAAGTAGTAAGTGAGGGGAGATCTATCCACATGTATCAAATTATGTTTAAACCATGTAATTTTTACTTTTGGTGAGTTTGCTTTGTGCTGTTGTGTGGTTGTGACTTGTTTGAGTTTTCATTCAAGATTTTTATTCTTTTAATTTTTGTTACCTTTGAAGTGCGTTCTAAGGATGCTTCACCAGTACAATCTCATGCTTCAAACATTAAAGGTATCTTCTTTAATTTAAAAAAATTTAACCATAAAAATCAATGCCATAAGATAAGTACCTACTACTAAAGGGTCCGCCATCTAACGTTTTTTTTTTTTCAACTAGTGCTTATATCGTGAATGGGAACACTTAGCTCATATCGATTTGACAGATAATTAGTTTTGTCCTTCCGCTGAACGAATATGGTTGTGTATACGCTTAAACAACGCTGGGAAATATTGCGACATTACTTTGAAAATCATGGTAATGTTGCAGAATGTGTGCAAAAATTGCGTACGGATTTTGGAAGAAGAGCAGCACCGTCAGCTCCGTATGTTCGTTATCTTGTGAAAAAAGTGAAAGAAACTGGCATCCTCATCGATAAACCAAAGCGTGAAAAGCCAAAAACAGTGCGTATGCCCGAGAATATTACTGATGTGGCAGAAAGTGTGCGTGAAGCACCATCAACATCAATTCACCGTCGTTCTCAACAATTGAACATTATGAAGACATCATTGAGACGAATTTTGCATAAAGACCTTGGTATGACGCCATACAAAGTCCACTTGGTTCAGGAGTTGAAGCCAACTGACCATCCAATGCGTTTTCGCTTCGCTAAGTGGGCCTGCGATCGACTTACGATTTTGCCAAAAAAAACATCTTTTCAGATGAAGCATTTGGGGCACAGAAAACCCGCACGCATACATTGAAAAGCCGATGCACCCAAAACGAGTCACTGTTTGGTGCGGATTTTGGTCCATGTTGAATGAATTTTTGTTCACAAAAATTGAAGAGGAGGATATTGGCAACATTTGGTTTCAACAGGACGGCGCTACGTGCCACACAGCCGAAGCTACACTCGATGTTTTGCGCCCTGTTTTTGAAGCTCGCATTATCAGCCGCAGTTGCTGATGTCGTTTGGCCACCTCGGAGCTGCGATTTGACACCGTTGGACAATTATTTGTGGGGTGCCCTCAAAGATAAGTGTTACGTCGACAAGCCAGAGACAATTGACGCTTTCAAGGACAATATTCGTGAAGCCATTGGTGAAATACAGCTGCACACATTCGATAATGTGTTTAAAAATTGGACCGATCGTGTAGGCTACTGCATGGCCAGCCGAGGCAGCCATTTGAATGGAATTAATTTCCATTATTAACCGGAAGGATTGTACTTTCAAATAAAAAAAGAAATTTGAGTAAATATTCAGCAGTTTTTTTTATAGCATTTTCAAAAAAAAAGTTATTTGGCGGACCCTTACTATAAATGAGCAAGCAATTGGAATATTGTTTTTATTCCCCCGAAGAGGAAAAGGGATAGCGTTCGTATAATAAAAATGTTGCCGCTATTTTCTTATAATTTTCTATAATACCAAATTTGCTCTTCATTATAAAATTTGAGGATATAGAGAACGCAACGTAAAATTCAACAAAAGATAAACAAGTAAATGAAGGAAAACTTTAAAACAGCTTTTGATTTATACCTGTTTGAAGTTCCGAATAACCTGATGCATTATGCCTATTTTGAATAAAAAAATTTAGTTAATAATTCACTCGCACCAGCAAAACTTAAACGATAATTCAATGAAGAAAAACATCAGGTTTAAGAAAAAAAAAAAAAGGACATGCGTAAATATACAGTGCGCAGTTTGACTTCATTTGGAAAAACTGACAACGAAAATTTAACTGAGGCATCTTTCCATCTTTCCTCCACACTACAGAATAGCTCGATCTGAAAAGCCACACATTATTGCATTTAATTAAAAGGGCACACAAAATATCTGACAACATTTAAGATGAACTTGTTCGCAAATTGAATGCTTGTGATATGTTTGCAATGCAACTCGATCAAAGCACGGATGCTGCTTTCAATACTTCTTGTATTCGTGAGAAATCCCTTCGAAACATCTATTCAATAAGATTTGCTCATATGCACAACTTTGGAAACCAATACAAACGGTGAAGAACCAATAATAGGAAAGTCTAAAAGGGTCGTATCAAAAATTAAAAGTATTGCGCCAGGAAGTAACAGCAGTCATTGTATTTTGCATCGGAAGAATGCCAACGTATTTAAAAAAAGTTCTAGATGAATGCTGTGAAAATAGTAAATTTCGTAAAAAGCCGTCTTCTCTGAAAGATATGGGAATTCAGTACGAATCACTTCTTCTCTACACGTAAATAAGATGGCTGTCCATAGGCTTTTCAGCGTATACCTATGACTTAATACACATCGAGATTGGAGCTTTCGGAGATAAAAGTCAATCTTAAAAAAATTATAAATCAAACAATGAAACAGTTTCATTCTTCACACTAACCTTGAAAAAAATATCTTAAAAAAAATTGCTTTTGAAATGTGTTTGTTTTACATCTTTAAGAGTTGGGGTTCCGAAATAAATTGGGGCCTTGTTTAGAGTTCCACAGCTTAATAAGTTTGAGAACCGCTGCTGTAGACCTTCGGCGAGTGATTACAGTAAGATCTGTAGACATATGATAGGGTGGCACGAAGCTCGAGGGTCATGACAACCAGGAAAGAAAACTCCCAAGAAAATTATAGATATATAATTTACCCGTGATTTTCGTCACTGGATTAGATAGTTCGGCCATGAAAAATATCACTTTTTTCGGAACAAGGATCGGGGTGTTAAAAAACTTATTTTTTGACAGGATTTGCGTTCCATGTATGCAAACGTCTGACTTTATGCAATTACTACAAATCAAATGGCGTTTGATAAAAATAAACGATCACAAGATTAAAAGATTATTTGAAGCAAACTTAGAGTAGAAATATCTGAATCTATGATTGTGACATTTTTTTTGTCAAATTCCATCTCCAACTGAGTAAAAATTCGTTCAGAATTCGTTGATGAACATTAAAATGTAATGGTGTTAGTGCGAACTCAAAATTTCCACCATAATGCGTGTCACGCAAATTCGTGTACGTGTTTTGCTATCGCAACTAAAAATATTGATTATTATGGTATTTTCTTGAAAATAAATAATGAAACACAGGTGTATCAAGAAGTCTGAAGGGGGTTAAATTTTAGATGTCAACCTGTTCCAGAAATTGCTCTTAAGGAGGGATAGAAAAATATTGAAAAATAAGAAGACATTTATCTACACACTGAATATCCTTGTGTGCTTTAAATGCATAATCAACATACACAACGTCAATGTTTACATTTTTCTTTATTTTTCAACCCTTTGTTTTGTTGATTTGTTGATATGCTGGGACAATCATTACTCAACAAAAATTAAAATCACATGGAAAACTTTTTTGTTTTTATTATTTTTGGAAAATGATAATGTTATTAAAACACATATAGTGAACCTAGGCCATGGCTTTCAAAAGAGCTGTTGCGCCACAAATTTACAATTTACAATCAATCAATAAAATATGTAAAACTGGGAGATACTTGTAGATAAATTCTCTCAAATCTTTTTAAACATAAAGATGCCGCATTTGTAAGATACATTTTTTTATCTCTTAGCGAAGGCCAGCTTTAAGCAAAATTAGTTTAATTGTCAATTATGCAAATCAATTGTGGTCAAAAGGATTGAATATAGCAACCATCACAGCTTGGGGAGCCATACTGCAGCTAAGAGTGACCAGGACTGTTCATTTTCAAAACGTCTTTGGTGCAAAATTGTTTAGTAAGGTGCTTTTTTTTCATCACCAAGAACAAATGGGATTTAATGGCTTCGGTATTGTGTTTAATTTTAATTTTAAGGCATTGAGCAGAACAATGTCGATTGCTTATTAAATTACTCTTCCCACAATTATTCATATTTTAAAAGCTGGATAAATACAACATGCAGTTGAGCATATTAAAAAATCAAAGCAGAATTTGAAGATTAAAAAAATCTCAAAATTCCATTAAAACTAAATTAATTAATTCAATACTATTTAGCGACTAATTTATATATTTCGGACGGAAGTGAAAAGCCATTTTTGATTTAATGAGAATATGATTTTTGTCTTAACCCATTCTTATATTATATAGCAGAATATTTAAAGGTGCTGCTGCAGTACAAAAAAAAATACAAAATTCGCAGGAGCACAATAAATATTTGAAAGAAGCTTTCTACAAAAAATTATTTTCAATTTAAAGTAGTCGCGGGTAACTGACATCATATTGTTTTCATATCTTTAATGCTCGGAATTAAATTTCGATTTTTGTGAATTGCTAAACTCAAATATGTAAAACTTTCAACTGATTCTACTTCAAAACATTTTGGATCAAATACAATATTTTGCAGCTAATTTGTAAACCACAAGTGGTTGAAACCAATGCCGTTTTTGAATTGAAGTGGAAAATAATACCCGCTTTGGAGCCCATGGAAACTGCTTCGGTATCTTACTCTCGAACAGGCCGTGGGTTGCAGGTTCTTTTATAAATTGACGAAGGAGTGAAATATAGTTTCAGAAAAAGTTATTCATTCAACTTAGCTGCTGGATAAGAATTGAGTTTTAGTTGATTAAAAATAGAATTGGCCCAAAAACTAATTTTGTAACACACTAATAGTTATATAAGGTTTTCGCTCAAATTTTTTCCCACTCTTACCTCTTGAGACCGTCCAAACATATAAGATGAAAACCAGCTATATTGCTTGCTTGAAAATAGGCATTTAAGGTATGTAAGACGATAAAACGATATAATTTTTGTCTTCTCGCTAATAATGAATCTTTGCTTGCTTGATCTTCAGAATCCTTTGTCATTCATTCGTGTTTTGTCTGACTGATAAACGAAGGCTTTGTCGTCCGTAAAGGCAGTAGACATTCCATTAAGATTTAAATCAAGTGAGTGTTTATATAGATTAAAAAATTGGTTTGGGTGCGAGTAGGAGTAGGAACTTTCCATCTCAAGACACAAACTAAATTTCGAGCATGAATTTGTCTGATTCGGTTGAACTCTGCAATTTCTTTGCAAACTTTCACTTTCTCAGAAAACTTTTTATTAAAATTTGTGCTGAATTATCACTGAAACATCACTTACAAATCTTTACTATTACTAATGCTATAATAGGAAAAACAATTTTAAAAAGTTGTTTTGAAATGAGCAAAGGGAAATTTGTAACCAGGCTTTGCTTATTTTTTGTTTGCAGAATTTAAATTGTATCGATATAAACATTGTGAAAGGCCGCTTATCTCAACTTCATGTATTTTCGAAATTTTTACTAATCAATCAAAATTATTAGATTGCTTTCCTTTGGAAGATATTTACCATTGCTCTGAATAGTGTCAGTCTCACTCCAAAAATTTCGACCGCCTCTTCTTTCCGAGCTGGGAACTGCTCAGCAGTTCTGCTGTTTTTCTTCTGGTCCAGTTTTTTTTGCAGATTTTGATAGTTGTTTCAAAGGCCGATTTCGAGAGATTGTTTATCTCTTCATCATTTTCTGGAAAGACCTCTAGGATTGGGTTCATGATAAGGAACCACAACAGTGGAAAACAAACTAAATCGGATGTTATGGTCTTCCTTGCAATATGGGAGTAATGTAGTTTTATCCATGTGATTTAACTTTGCCATTTAGTTTTCTCTTGACACTTAATATAATATATTATAAGGATAAAAAAGCGTCAAGCAACAGCCGAGCAGGTCTTGAACAAAAATACTGGTGGCTCCATAATTTTCTTAAGATGTTATCATGTGTCAATGTGGATCAATTCGGATCAAGAAATAGAGAAAGGAGCAAATCAATGTATGAAATGGCCTTAACTAAATACTGTTTTAGTCTTTTTGGTAGTCGCTTTAGTTAGTAACTTACTTAGTTTAGTCAATTGGCTAAATAAAAATAATATTGATGAAACTTTTGACATTAAAATTGGACAAAAATAAACATTTTTATATGAATTTGTGTGTGTGTATATTATATACCTTGTGTGTATATATTTATGCATATTTTTTTTATCTGAAAAGGTAGCTGATAACTATGAATTAAATAAATCTTGAACTTTTTTATTGGAAAACTAAATTGATTTTAATTGAAGAAGTGAAATTGTCCCTTTTTTGACAGTTTTTTCGTCACAAAATTCAAACCACCCTGTGGAATTTAACCAAAATGTTAATTTCAGGATTTCAGGTGATCCATGTGTACACACGCTTCGAATGAAACCAATTCGATAGCTTGATTTGTACACGAGTTAGGCTGTACGAAAGAATCCGCACAAACGTACGTACACACACACACAGACATCTTTCTAAAAATAATGGAATCCGACTACTGGGTCCCAGTGTGGAGAAATGTAAAAATTTTGAATTTCGAAAATCGGACCGGTTACAAGAACTTCCTGATGGGAAGTTAAAAAAGCAGGGAACCAGGAAATAAACCCTTTTGAAAATCATTAAAAAAACGTCTTTCCCTAATAACTTAATTTATATTGATTTTTTTTTCTGTACACTTCAAATAATATGGAAATCATAGGCAGACTTATTGCTGTTAGTGCCTTCATACAACTGACAATCACTGACAGGGAAGTATAATAGACTCCTGCTTAGAAATTTATTTTTATCCAAAAAAGACACAAAGCGTGACTTCAGAACTCTTTCGAAAATCTAAGTGAGCATCTTCATCGTGATTCGCCGTGTAGGAAGCCCTAATTAGGAAAAAATAATATGTTAAAAATGTCCAAGAGAATGCTTTAACAGCTTCGTCGTTATTGGTAATATGAACTCACTTCGATAATTAGCCTCTTCTTCTTCTCTTTGTAAATTGGTGATTGTGTTCTTGTGACCATTTCATATTTACCGATACATTTGAACTAAAAGATAACTTGTCACTTGTGCACTTGTCACAAAACTTAAAAATATTATATCTTATTTGATTTATGGCTCTTGTGAACTTGAATGTAAGTATACTAATAAATTTGTCTTTTAAAAGCCAATACAATACATTAATGTATACACCCTCAAGACATCTGAACCGGACCGCCGACAAACTTCAAAAGATCCATCTCTCACTATCCACTATTTCAACATCTAAAGTATCGGCTGGGAGGCAGAGCGATGAAGGACTCCCTTCACAATCTCTTCCTGTTATTTCGTTATCTTGTATCCTCCGGCGACAACCATGTTGAACATCCGCTGATTTCACATACAACACCTCATTCCAACTATCATACACTTTGATTCCATTTAGTTTCCTTGTAGTAGATACAGACTCAAATAAAGTCAAGCTTCAATTTTAACACAATAAAGACAAAACGGTTGGATGTTCTGCTGAGGCCTTTAAAAGGCCACGATAACTGGTGGCCCCACATTAACAGCACGATGGCAAACTGAAATTAAATTACACCTCATTTGGGGAAGATGTGCCAAGTCAACGTAAAGAGGTGCTGTGTACTCACACATCATCACGGCTAGTTAATTAAATTTACACTTCGTTTCTTTAAGAATCCACACCGCCGAAGGATACGCCATGAGCAGCAGGTGCGCGATGTAAAATACGACACAGCGCCAGCCATCGCGGCGTACGAACGTCTATATCTTAAGGATATGGAATCTCATTACACCTTTAAAAGATACAAATTTAAACGGCAATTTCTGCTGGCACGTAAATGTATTTGCTATTTCCTTACTTTAATGTACTCGTTCATAATCGTACGCTTGAATTATTACTTTATTTTATTTTATTTCTTTTCCTTACCTTGCGTGGGTGTAGAATTGGTTCATTAAATAATATTCAATTTGGGATTTTTGGTTCCTGGTTGAGGTGTACTCTCGGTTGTCTTCGCATCCAGCCTCAAGGAATCTCGTTACGATTTCAACAAATTGCCCGAACTCTAGCTTGGTGTGGAGAAAATAACCGATTTGAAATTCAAAAGGGATAACTCGAGGGGGAATTCGAAGAAATTTATTGCACACGACTGTTTGGTTATGCGAATGATAATTTCAGAACACGTTTTTGGTTGTATTCGGATGGAGCTGTTCTATCAGAACTAAAACATTTTTTGGAGTGAATCCGATGGAAGGAATTCCTGAATCTTGGCCGAAAGAAGAGTGAATACCGCCAGGAGTTTGAAGGGGATGTTGAAAACTTCAATCGGTGTTGATAAACTGACATCGGATTATGGCGGATGCAATGAATAACGTTCGGGAAACGTGCACGACAACTGCTTTTCCCTAAATAAAGGTCGTATCTCGTCGATTAACCCTATAGAAATCCAATGGAATATGTACATACGTAGCCAGGGCGTTCGGTTATGCATTATTGTGTCCGGATGTCTGTCTGAGGAATGTATTCAGCACCAGTTCCTCTGTGTAGTCTGTTCCTGAAGTGAACTTCAATTGCGTAGAGTCATTTTGTACTTTACTTCAAGGAAGATTATAATGTTTCAGCTTTTCGTGGAAAAACTGTATTTGAAATATTTCAAATTAGTTTGAACTGCTTTTACATTCGTCAGCGTTTTTGGTAATAAACTTATAAGCTTATATTAGAAAGTGACCGACGTATAACGAAACCCATAACTTCACTTAAATTAATATATTTATTTTTTGAGAATATGTTAAAAAAACATGTAGAAAAAAATGGTTTGGGTGCGAGTAGGTTTGCCCAAACCATGAACTTCCCATCTCAAGATAAAAAAAATTTGAAAGACTTACAGGATTCACATTTCTGAAGCTATTTTCCAAGAACTTCCGTGGAAATTTGGATAAGGAAATAAAGAAAATACTGTTTTAGTCTTTTTGGTAGTCTTTATAGTTAGTAACTTACCTAGCTTATTCAATTGGCTAAATAAACATAATATTGATGAAACTTTTGGCATTAAAATTGACCAAAACAAATATATGAATTTGTCTGGAAACTTATGAACTTAAGTGTATATATTTATGCATATTTTTTTATCTGATAAGGTAGCTGTAAACTATAAATTTAATTAATTTTGAACTTTTTTTATCGGAAAACTAAATTGATTTTAATAGAAGTGAAAATGTCCCTTTTTTGGAAAGTTTTTTTTTCGTCATAAAATGCAAACCACCATGTGAAATTTAAGCAAAAGCTTTTCAGGTTATCTTTATGCACACACGCTTCGAATGAAACCAACTTGTTCTCGAGTTGTACGAAAGAATCCGCACAAACGTACGTACACACACACACACAGACATCTTTCTAAAAATAATGGAATCCGATTACTGGGACCGCCAAACGTGGAGAAATGTAAACATTTTGAATTTCGACAATCGGACCGATTACAAGAACTTCCTGATTGGAAGTTAAAAACTTAAGTCTGAGGACCAATTATTGACAAAAATAGAGAGATTTGAAATCCGGGGCTATTTTGCATAATTCTGCTGGACTATAGCCCATGGTTTCAAAATGCACTTTTTTCCTGAACTCGCAAATGACGATTTCTATCATATTCATCATCATGAGCATCACTAACTGAACACAAATTTGAAAATTTAGCTCTGAGAACCAATTATTGACAAAAATAGAGAGATTTGAAATCCGAGGCTATTTTGCTTAATTCTGCTGGACTATAGCCCATGGTTTCAAAATGAACTTTTTGCGTGAATTCGCAAATGACGATTTCTAAGATATTCATCATCATGAGCATCACTAACTGAACACAAATTTGAAAATTTAGCTCTGAGAACCAATTATTGACAAAAATAGAGAGATTTGAAATCCGAGGCTATTTTGCTTAATTCTGCTGGACTATAGCCCATGGTTTCAAAATGCACTTTTTGCGTGAATTCGCAAATGACGATTTTTAAGATATTCATCATCATGAGCATCACTAACTGAACACAAATTTGAAAATTTAGCTCTGAGAACCAATTATTGACAAAAATAGAGAGATTTGAAATCCGAGGCTATTTTGCTTAATTCTGCTGGACTATAGCCCATGGTTTCAAACTGCACTTCTTTCCTGAATTCGCAAATGACGATTTCTATGATATTGATTATTATGAGCATCACTTACTGAACACAACTTTGAAAATTTAGCTCTGAGAACCAATTATTGACAAAAATAGAGAGATTTGAAATCCGAGGCTATTTTGCTTAATTCTGCTGGACTATAGCCCATGGTTTCAAAATGCACTTTTTTCGTGAATTCGCAAATGACGATTTCTATGATATTCATCATCATGAGTATCACTAACTGAACACAAATTTGAAAATTTAGCTCTGAGAACCAATTATTGACAAAAATAGAGAGATTTGAAATCCGAGGCTATTTTGCTTAATTCTGCTGGACTATAGCCCATGTTTTCAAAATGCACTTTTTTCCTGAATTCGCAAATGACAATTTCTATGATATTGATAATTATGAGCATCACTAACTGAACACAAATTTGAAAATTTAGCTCTGAGAACCAATTATTGACAAAAATAGAGAGATTTGAAATCCGAGGCTATTTTGCTTAATTCTGCTGGACTATAGCCCATGTTTTCAAAATGCACCTTTTTCCTGAATTCGCAAATGACAATTTCTATGATATTGATAATTATGAGCATCACTAACTGAACACAAATTTGAAAATTTAGCTCTGAGAACCAATTATTGACAAAAATAGAGAGATTTGAAATCCGGGGCTATTTTGCATAATTCTGCTGGACTATAGCCCATGGTTTCAAAATGCACTTTTTCCATGAATTCGCAAATGAAAATTTCTATGATATTGATAATTATGAGCATCACTAACTGAACACAAATTTGAAAATTTAGCTCTGAGAACCAATTATTGACAAAAATAGAGAGATTTGAAATCCGGGGCTATTTTGCATAATTCTGCTGGACTATAGCCCATGGTTTCAAAATGCACTTTTTTCCTGAACTCGCAAATGACGATTTCTATCATATTCATCATCATGAGCATCACTAACTGAACACAAATTTGAAAATTTAGCTCTGAGAACCAATTATTGACAAAAATAGAGAGATTTGAAATCCGAGGCTATTTTGCTTAATTCTGCTGGACTATAGCCCATGGTTTCAAACTGCACTTCTTTCCTGAATTCGCAAATGACGATTTCTATGATATTGATTATTATGAGCATCACTTACTGAACACAACTTTGAAAATTTAGCTCTGAGAACCAATTATTGACAAAAATAGAGAGATTTGAAATCCGAGGCTATTTTGCTTAATTCTGCTGGACTATAGCCCATGGTTTCAAAATGCACTTTTTTCGTGAATTCGCAAATGACGATTTCTAAGATATTCATCATCATGAGCATCACTAACTGAACACAAATTTGAAAATTTAGCTCTGAGAACCAATTATTGACAAAAATAGAGAGATTTGAAATCCGAGGTTATTTTGCTTAATTCTGCTGGACTATAGCCCATGGTTTCAAAATGCACTTTTTTCGCGAATTCGCAAATGACGATTTCTATGATATTCATCATCATGAGCATCACTAACTGAACACAAATTTGAAAATTTAGCTCTGAGAACCAATTATTGACAAAAATAGAGAGATTTGAAATCCGAGGCTATTTTGCTTAATTCTGCTGGACTATAGCCCATGTTTTCAAAATGCACCTTTTTCCTGAATTCGCAAATGACAATTTCTATGATATTGATAATTATGAGCATCACTAACTGAATACAAATTTGAAAATTTAGCTCTGAGAACCAATTATTGACAAAAATAGAGAGATTTGAAATCCGAGGCTATTTTGCTTAATTCTGCTGGACTATAGCCCATGTTTTCAAAATGCACTTTTTTCGTGAATTCGCAAATGACGATTTCTAAGATATTCATCATCATGAGCATCACTAACTGAACACAAATTTGAAAATTTAGCTCTGAGAACCAATTATTGACAAAAATAGAGAGATTTGAAATCTGAGGCTATTTGGCTTAATTCTGCTGGACTATAGCCCATGGTTTCAAAAAGCACTTTTTTCCTGAATACGCAAATGACGATTTCTATGATGTTGATAATTATGAGCACCACTAACTGAACACAAATTTGAAAATTTAGCTCTGAGAACCAATTATTGACAAAAATAGAGAGATTTGAAATCTGAGGCTATTTGGCTTAATTCTGCTGGACTATAGCCCATGGTTTCAAAATGCACTTTTTTCGTGAATTCGCAAATGACGATTTCTATGACATTCATCATCATGAGCATCACTAACTGAACACAAATTTGAAAATTTAGCTCTGAGAACCAATTATTGACAAAAATAGAGAGATTTGAAATCTGAGGCTATTTGGCTTAATTCTGCTGGACTATAGCCCATGGTTTCAAAAAGCACTTTTTTCCTGAATACGCAAATGACGATTTCTATGATGTTGATAATTATGAGCACCACTAACTGAACACAAATTTGAAAATTTAGCTCTGAGAACCAATTATTGACAAAAATAGAGAGATTTGAAATCCGAGGTTATTTTGCTTAATTCTGCTGGACTATAGCCCATGGTTTCAAAATGCACTTTTTTCGTGAATTCGCAAATGACGATTTCTATGATATTCATCATCATGAGCATCACTAACTGAACACAAATTTGAAAATTTAGCTCTGAGAACCAATTATTGACAAAAATAGAGAGATTTGAAATCCGAGGCTATTTTGCTTAATTCTGCTGGACTATAGCCCATGTTTTCAAAATGCACTTTTTTCCTGAATTCGCAAATGACAATTTCTATGATATTGATAATTATGAGCATCACTAACTGAACACAAATTTGAAGATTTAGCTCTGAGAACCAATTATTGACAAAAATAGAGAGATTTGAAATCCGAGGCTATTTTGCTTAATTCTGCTGGACTATAGCCCATGTTTTCAAAATGCACTTTTTTCGTGAATTCGCAAATGACGATTTCTAAGATATTCATCATCATAACCATCACTAACTGAACACAAATTTGAAAATTTAGCTCTGAGAACCAATTATTGACAAAAATAGAGAGATTTGAAATCCGAGGCTATTTTGCTTAATTCTGCTGGACTATAGCGCATGTTTTCAAAATGCACCTTTTTCCTGAATTCGCAAATGACAATTTCTATAATATTGATAATTATGAGCATCACTAACTGAACACAAATTTGAAAATTTAGCTCTGAGAACCAATTATTGAC